>JARYHS010011408.1:94705585-95305585 GCA_031002005.1 Vandiemenella viatica
AATCTGAAAAAGGTTGAGAAAAGCTGTGCAATGACCAAGACAGTACGAAACTGTGTAGGTTATTATGAACAGTTTAGTTACAGGGTTAATATTATGAGGGTAGAAACTAAGCCCATTACAACCACACTAGCACAAGTGTATATGCCAACGTCGCAGGAAGATGAAGAAACAGAAAAAAATATAGCTATGCTGAAATTGAAGAATTAATCCTATATGTGAAGGAGAAGGAAAATTTATCATGGGTGATTGAAATGCAGTAAGGGGGTCCAAGAAAAGAGCAGAATAGTTTAGAAATTTTTGTGCTACGAGAAAAATGAGTCAGGAAGCAGATTGTTTGAATTTTGTGAAAAATATAAATTCATCTTAGTAAACACACTATTTAAGAACTATACACAAGGATATACACCTGCAAACATTCAGCTGATAAAGGTTGGTATCAGCTGGTCAGAGATTCAGGAATCAGTTCCAGACTGTAAAGCATATCCATGGGCTGATGGATTGAACACAATCTAATAATTATGAAAAGCAGGTGGAAATTTAAAAGAATAAAGAAGCAGACTGGAAGTGAACAAATTGAAGCAATCCAAAACGAGAGAACAACTTACAGAGATGGAGGACGTGGGTCTAAGAAGTAACTCAAAGGAGTTCAACTCGGGAAATAATGAAAACTGGCAAAGAAAAATTAGGCTTTAGGGAATAAGTTGCCAGAAAACCTTGGATCACTGAAGAAATTTTAGAATCGATAGTTCAGAGGAGAATGCACAAAAATGTTAAGGATAAAGCAGGAAGATTGCAATACTTACAGTTTAGAAATTAAACAGGAAATGCAAAAGAGCAAAACAAAAATGGCTGCAAATAACATGCGAAGCAGTAGAAAAGGAAATTGTCATAGGCAGTAGAAGATGTGGCATATGGGAAAAACAAATATAATTTTGGGGAAATGAATAAGACATATGAACATTAAAGCTGCTGATGGGAAACCTCTTTTAAACTTGGAAGATAAGAGTTAACCAATGGAAGGAATATATGAAGAAACTATATGATGGGGCTGACTAAGAACGCAATGTCGATACTGATGACCTAGACAACCCTGTTTCGAGGACAGATTTTATATAGCCTTAAACGATTTGAAATCAAATAAGGCAGTTGGAGTTGATGTGATTCCTGCAAAACTTCTGAAATCCCTACGAGAAGAAGGAATCCAAAGACTATTCAAAATGATATTAAAAGGTTATGAAATAGGACAGATTCCAATTGATTTTAAGAGAAGTATCATCTTCACACTTCCAAAGGAAGCACAATCCGTTGAGTGTGAGTATTACTGCACTATAAGTCTAACATCACATGCTTCTAAATTACTGACCAGAATAATATGCAGAAGAATGGAAAGGATAGTAGAACAGATAGTAGGTGAAGATCAGATTGTGTTTAGGAAAAACCGTGGTACAAGAGAAGCAATTCTGGCCTTAAGATTAATACCTGAACGGAGAATCAAGAACAACGAAGGTACATCTAATGCATATGTTGATTTAGAAAATGATAATGTTAGATGGGAAAAGATATTCAAAATTTTAAAGCAGTAGGTTAAAAATTCTGAGATAGAAAAATTCTTTATGATCTATATAAGAATCAAGTGGCTGTAATAAAAGTAGAGAATCACAAGAGACATGCATGACGAGGTTGTAGTCTATCCCCATTAATGTTCAACCTGTACATAGAGGAAGCAATAAAGGAAGTGAAGGAAAAATTTGAACATGGCATAAGTGTTCAAGGAGAAAAATACAGCATGCTACATTTTGCCGATTGTCCTATTAGCAGAACAGGCTGAGGATACAGAGAAGTTAATGAACGGCAAGAACAAAATACTAAAAAGATGGTGGACTGGATATAAACCAAAGAAAGACTAAAGTGATGAAATGTAGAAAAAATGATATCAATAACAGTAGATAAAATTTCAAAATGGGATTGGATGCAATAGGAGAAATAAATGAATTCTGCTACCTAGGAAATAAATTTACAACTGATGGCCGAAGCAGTAATGATGTTAAAAGCAGAACAGCACAAGCAAAAAAAGCCTTCATGAAGAATAGAAATCATTTGGTTTCAAATATAGATCTAGGACTCTGAAAGAATTTTTTAAAACTTAATATGTGGAACTTAGGGTAACAAAGCATGGACTTCAGGAATACCAGGAAGAAAAAAATGAATCATTTGAAATGTGGAGAAGAATGCTGAAGTGGACAGAAAGTACAAAATGAGCACTTTGTAGAAATGATGGGTGAGGAAAGAAGTTTGTGGAAGGGTCTAACCGAAAGAAGTGTCAGAATGGTGGATCATATTTTGAGACATGTGGGGTTGGTTAATTTGTCAGTGGAGGAACATTTGAAGAAAAAATTATAGAGGAAGACAGATTAGAATATACGAAGCAGATAATTGAGGACTTAGGTTGTAAAGGTTATGTTCCGATGAAGAGGTTAGTACAAGATAGAATTACTTGTCAGCTCAACCTTAACCACCTGTGCTTGAATTGCAATTCCAATGGAACAACCTTCCACTTCGTGAAATACTAGTGCAGTGATATTCAAACAGCAGGTAGATATTAGGTTGGAGTCTTCATTAGTGGAATGAATGATGAATTGAAATAGCCTTTTGTTTATAAATCAGACAAAAACACTGGTGGAGGGGAAGGCAACTGATTAATAAGGGCTGTTATAGTTTACTACAATTAGGTATTTAACGCAAGTACAGTGAGTGATTGATCAGTTAATTGTGTCCTAGCTTCCTACGGAAATGGAGGTTGACTGAGCAATATGAGAATGCTAAAAGCAAGAAGAGAAGTAAGAGGGTCATTACTGATGGAGACTTAAATCCATTCTGGTAATATGTTTTCTTGATAAAATTGAGACCATAATTAGTTTCTGTAATAAATTACAATTGTATCAATACATTGTCTTGTTTTCATACTTTTCCCTGCTGTGGGACCCCATTTCCATCCATAACCCTTCATTTCTTTACTGGACATGTCAAATCATAATTCTCTTAAACAATTTAAACTTATGTGTCTCCATTCTGTTAAAAGACATTGAAATATCCAGTGCCAGTATGACCTTCCTGAAACCAGAAATGATTATGAACAATTACAAATGCATCTTGACAGTATTTACAGTTAGACAATCACAGCACAAGCTAAATGCCAAAAAGCAGAGGAGGGAGAATTGCTATTACGTATTACTCGTTGGACTGGAAAAATCATGTATTTGTTTATAGGATGTACCAAGGCTAAAAATCTTGATAAGCACCTTTTAACTATGGTGGGATGTTACAGGACATAATACACAAGAACTGGAAGGGCGTGCAAAGAGGGAAAAGTCAATTCGTCTATGGGAGTAACGAGTAGAACCAAGGAGACGTCCATTCAAATTGATAGTTCATTTTGGTAACAATAGAAAGCATATATCACACCAAGAAACTTTTTTTTCTTTTGAGTGAACCGGCCATAAACGAATGCAGCAGTAGTAGTTTTAGGGGTGCACAGTACAATTCGTTGGCCACTTGCGATTGGTCGTGATGTATGGCAGTCAATAGCTTATTGGATGCTTATTTTATTTACTAATCCACATAATGTATTTTAATCATTCACTGAGTAATAAAATTGGCATGAAACGCACTCGATTTAATGAGAGAGGTCATAGTAGCTTTTCTTCAGTCTGTTAAGACATCCATTGATTTAAATTTTGTTCCGTTCTTCTGAATTTCCTCGCGTGGCTGAAATGGTTATTAAAATCGTGCATATAAAATAAAATAAGTTGTAATGCAGCCTGGACCACAGTAACAGTGGTAGGTACGATTTGAAAATTGGGTATCCTCAATATCGTGTGCGATTGTTAGGTTTCACTGTGGTCCAGGCTGCACTACGATCTAAGTGTTAAAAATTTCATTCATGTACCACTAGTGCAAAATTAAAAACAGCACCGTGTAAGAAGTATTACCAGAACAGAACCAATAGTGGAAAATCAATGCTCAAATATAGGACGTCTTGCAATTGGCTAATGCAATATACAAAAAAGTTTTTGCATTAAAAATTACAAATTGAGATTTCCTAAATAAAATAAATTTCAAAAAGAAATAATTTACATAAAGATAAAACGTATTTAAACATTAATTGTAGTAGCTTATGCAAAACGTATTAGTGATTAAACGAATAATGTGCGGCGAATGACACACTTGCACTAAAAAGTTGGCCAATAGCCGTGAAAAGAACTATGCTCCGCTAAATAGTGCCAACAAAAATTACTCCTGCTGCTTTTGTTTATGGGCGGCAGTTCAGGCAAAAGAAAAAAATGTGTTTCTCAGTATGATGTTTGCTTTCTACTGTTACCAAAATGAACTCTCAATTCAGATGGACATATCCTTGGCTCTGTCCAAAGTTATAAAACAATCAGTAAATGATTCATCGGAGGAACTGTGTTGGGAGCAATGGAAGAGGGTCTACTGGAGATCATGATTCCGCTGCGACAACATTCAGTAATATCATTGGAATACTGCTGTAGTCAGTCACAAGGCGTATTATTTTCAAGCAGTAATTCCATTGTAATACAGCCTGGACCATTATTTTCAAGCATAAATTAGGTTGTAATACAGTCTGGACCAACATGAAACCGTTAAACGTACTTCAGAAAGAATTTCTAGTGGAGTCTTGCATTTGAGTGCTGCAGTATTATGACGCCAATTCCTGGCGGAATCACGATCTCCAGTAATCCCATGGAAGAGAGGTGGGTAATGGGTGAAGATACAAGCATGTATACAGTATACATTAATAATAATGTCTTGGCAGTTATCATTTGCGGAGATTTAAATTAGGAACAGAAAATGGGAATGGGGAGGGTTAGATCACAACTGTAGTAATGAATGAATGTGGTTTCCATTTCATATCAGATATGTGCATGTAAATAGACAAATGCATCCTGTAGCATAGTGGTAACTAGCATGGTTTAATCCTAGACTGCGATTCCGCCACTGACTGGCGTTGATGTGACATCATATTGACGTTGTTTTGAGGTATTCGCTGTCGATGTACCAACATAAAGATAATTTATTACTGTGACCGGCCGCAGAAATCCGATAACACATCAAACACTGAACATCTGGTTGTGTTATTGGACATCTGCGGCCGCTTACCAGCGGCCGCATGCATCTGATTCACCTTAGGGATATCAGTTTAGGTTGATATTGTACAGTTTTAAATTATTGTGACCTCGCTACGCTCGGTCACAATAGCACTAAAAGGAATAAACCTAATTATGTTGGTAGTCGACAGCGAATACGTCAAAACAACGTCACGTCAACGCCGGTCAGTGGCGGAATCGCAGTCTAGGATTAAACCACTAGGGGATTCTATCATTACCGTGGCGCCAAAATTTGACGACTGATTCTTATAGAACTCGACAAAACAAATCGAAAATAAAGAATAAATTTTTTTGATATCTCGCTTGGTTTTCGAGATATCGTATCTCAAAATTGACGTAGTTAGATTTAAATACGGCCTCGACCAGAAGAAATATTTCGTTATAGTCAAATTTGATGATGAATTCGTATGTAACACTACGAGATAAATGGAAAATAAAGAATAAAGGTTTTTGATATCTCGCTTAGTTCTCAAGATATTGTATCTCAAAAATGAGGAGGTTAGGGTGAGATCCGGCCTGGACCAGAAAATTTTTTTTCGCCAAAACCATCATATCCACACAGTGTAAATGTACTGTAGGTGTTTTATTTTCTTCCTAGTGATTGTTGCTAGGTTGAAATACGGCCTGGACCAGAAGAAAAGACACCAAAAGCAGAAGGAACTAAACCTATGACTGATTTTTACCATGCTATATCTCGAAAACCAAGCTAGATATCAAAAATTTTTATTCTTTATTTTCGACTTATTTCGTCGAGTTCTACAAGAATTCATCATCAGATTTTGGCGCCACGGTAATGATAGAACTGCCAACCACTAGCATTCCATGATTCAGTCTAGGCACAATGATTTTAGTATTATTTAATTAATGTTGTCATAGTTTATGATAGGTTATTGGCACCATTACTTCATGCAGAAGAAAGTACTTATGTGTACTGTGGTGTATGCAACCAATATCAAAATTATAACTCATATTTGACAAAGAATAAGGCAAGAGAGTTTCAATTATCTTGAATTTGTGTTTTTTTTCCGTAAACATCATATTACTAACTTCATTACTTTGGCTTAATGTAAGGAGTTTCAACAGTTTCATGTGGTGTCAGTGTATCAAAATTTGCATTAAGTTTTAACAAAATATAACTTCTTTGTCATTAACATGACAAACTATCTCCAAGAAACTATCATTCATTCATATTTATATACACACACAAAAACAACATTCAGTATTCATGAGATTAATATTTGTGTCCCGTCGTCCTGAAAGGGTCAATAAAAAGTATTTTTATTGCAATTTTAAGTTATCCTGCCATATCGTACTTTTTTAGAACAGCACAAAAATCATTTACAGATTGAACTTTAACACTAGTGTAAACAAGTGACAGTTGGTAGTTTTCTTGACAGAGCGCCGAGATAAGGCATGCAACTTTGAATAGTATCTTCACAAAAACGTTTGGAGTCTTAAAATTTAAGCAAAAAGTACTTCAGGTTCTTTAAAAAAATAGACAGAAAAAAAACATGCAATACTATGTCCTAACTTGACCTACGCTACACAAACTCATTCGAAAGCTATACTTGATATTTCATTCGAATGTACCAATAGCACAAGTTCCAGAATACAACCGAAGCCCTAATAAACAAGAAATTCTGGGTATATTAATTTCATTCCACTACAAAACGCCTTTGTAAACATGATCGAAATTCGTATACACAACTTGCCACTACTATATAGGACTGTATTAAATTGTCATAGATTACCAACGTAAACACTTCCACACTACAGCCAAACGGAATGCCGACAGCAACTATCTACTAAGGTTTATTTATCTTGTTTTAGTAGGCCAGCTGGAGATTCTGTCAGCCATTTTGTTCCGTCCCACTTCAACAACATTATCCTTCAGAGTACACTGTATCTTCAAGTAATTCACTGTCACATTAACATTTTATGACTGTTCGAGATCTTCCTACCTGATGTAACGCCGTCAAGCCGTCAACGTTAGCTGTATCGATGTCGGCACCTTTCTGCAACAAACGGAGAACTTCTTCCTTGTCGCCCGCCGCACATGCAGCTAAAAACACACACCCTGCAGAAAACTGGATTTTCTTGTTTCTTCTATTTGGCACAGTAGGTACGCGATTCGTTTCGGACTCTTCCCAACGTTTCAACTGTTCAGCTCTTTTAAAGAGAGCTGAACTCGACCTCGTCTCAACAGACATGACTTCTCAGACTCCCCATACGTTTCTGTAACACAACATGGAGGGAGCGGTTTTAAGACACTCGCATCCGATTATGCAATACACAACCTCTAGTCGACGAGCTACTACTATCAGAGACTGTTGAACTACTTCAGTTAAGTATAATCTCAGGTTAACGGTGCACAACGTAGCAGTCTCTGGTTGCAGTTTAAGAAACTCAGAGACAAGAAACTCAAACGCGGGAATGAATAAGGCGGGACGTTCAATTTCGCTAATAAACTATGCAAGTTAAATGCTACAGAATATTGATTTTTAGTTCCGAATTTCACGAGTGAAAATATGCTTCGATATACATACAACAATTATGTATGCAATATTTGCAACGTTAGGAGTAAAATAATTTTTGTGGAATTGCCAAATGCAAAATTTACTTTCTGGTTTGGTGTGACAAGTAGCTTTCTCCCAGATAAAAATCAAAGAGTTTACTGAATACCAATATTTTTTCATCTGCATAAAAGGAAGAAAGCAAAAATATTTGAGAGTAAGAAAAATGAAGAAATTCTCATTCAGAGTTTAATGGGCATCAAACAATGCATTATTCCCGACACTTGCAATTTTAAGCCAAACTGTTAGAGTTCCTACTCTATACCTACTTTTATTTGATACAAGAACAGTTACCATGGGCATTGGAAAACACACAATAATGAAGAGAAAATACATAATGAATGTGGGAAAGAACTATACTATATACGGTAAACATATATTTAAAAAATAAAAATTTCACTGGAGCATTTATCCCGATGCTATTGTTAATTGGTAGTAAGATAGACTAGTTTGGTAGCTCTAGTGCCTGACTGAAAATTGAATTTTTCCATTTTAAATCCTGGTCTTGACTGCAACCTATACATGCCCACACCTAAACTTCTGCTAAAACTTTGTGCTGTTCATGTAAAATGCACAAGGCTATTCCATGCAATACATTATACATACAACACTCATACACATCAATAATTTGAGGGATGTAATGAACGCAAAAATTAAACAATTTGTCAATGATGCAACTGTGCTTTATTACTAGCTGATGTTGCAAAGAAAATAGCCTGCTGCAAAGACTGACAGCTGGAGGAAAACACTAAAGAGTGCCAAGTCGTGCATATAAGTAAAACGCTGACACAATTAAGCACTGAATAAGCAATTAATGGCACTGTCCTCAATTAGGCAAATTCAGCTAAATAACCAGGATTAACAATGCATAAAAATTTAATGTGAAATGAACATATTGAAAAAGCAAACCATATGCTCCATTTCCTAGGTTGTAATTTAAAACAATGTTTACATATCAAGCACTAGCGTGACCCTACTTAGAAAATGTCTTTCTGTATGGGATGTCAGTAAAAAGTATTAATAGGGGCACTGGAGAAGGTCCAAAGAAGAGCTGCCTGATTTGTGACAAATATATATAGCTGAAGGGAAAGCATAATAGAAATTATGAAGATGTTGGGTCAGTAGGCATTGCTCTCATCAGAATCTAATTGGAAAATTCATGACAGACCAATTTCATTTTACCAAAATCATTTTACTACCAGCAACATTCATATCTAGGAATGACTTAGAAAATAAGAGGAATCGGGACCAGAACTGATTCTTTTCTATGCTCATTTCTTCCATGAGCAATTAGAAAATGGAATGGGACTGATTTATTGAGTGAGAAAACTTAGCATCTGACTGGAGTATGTTTCAAGAAACTGCTCCATCCATCCTGAACAGGGTTTTCCTAAATTATAATTATTAATTTTAACTGTGATGGAGCTGACACTCGAGTGGCAATTCCCCTAGTCATCTACTTACCCATAAATAAATATAAATGAGTGGCAAAGTAGCTCCTCATAGAATGCTTTGACTGCATGAGCTCAGCCACTTACTTCTTTTAACTTGACAAATGGTTAAACCCGAAATATAGTAGTTTCTGTGTTTGTGTAGGGGTTTTGTGTTGCTGCTGCCCTACTCCCTACAACTTTGGTAAGTTGGAATATTTTATCTATCCTTTCCACATAAATATTGCCTCGTGGCTGTTCTTTCCTTCCATTGTTACCAATATCCATATGTACATATATATATATATATATATATTAAATATTCTGTTATAATTAGAATGTAAAATTCATCCCCCACTTACTTTTCTGTTTTACAAATTTTAATTTTAAATTTCTTAAGTGGTTTTGGTAGATTATTCATCACTTCACTTGGTAATTTGTTTCAATCCCTGACACCGTTACGAACAAAAGAAAATTTTCCCTGAATCGAATGCCAGCTTGTGGTCCTGGTCGCCTTTCTCCTTCCATGACCTATTCCTCATTCTTTGACCAATATCTCTCCAAGCTCCAAGCAATTCTGACTCCAACGTACAACCATAATTAACCTTTAGTTTTTTTATCTGCGTACCTAATAAGCTGGCTCTTCTTGTCATTTATCTTCATTCCATGTTGACCTACCCATTTAGATATTCTATCCAGGTCATTCCTTAGTTATTCACAGTCTTAACCAGTTTCGATCCTATTGTATACCATTATATAATACACAAAATACCTAGGTTCTGACCGTAGCCCATCAACACATTCAATAGAATAATGAACAGCAATGATCCCAATACACTACCCTATAGCATGCCCATATTTACTTCCACCTCTTTTGATTTCCTATTCTAACACTGCTTTCTAACTTTTAAGAATTCCTTTACCCAGCAAGTAACTTTTTCATCCAATACAATATATTTCAATTTATTTAAAACCAAATGCCTTAGAATGATCTAGTGCCACACCTTAACTTTGCCTCCCTTGTCCAATTCATCTGAAATATCTTGCATATAGCCCATCATCTGAATTCACCTTAACATCCTTGCCTATAGCCAGGTTGTCGATCTGAAAACCAGTTTCTATCCTCACAGAAATTTCTGATATAGTTGCATATCAATCTCTCCATCATTTTGCCTATCACTGATGTCAAACTAATTGGCCTGTAATTTTCAACCGTATTTGTAACCCCTCCTTTATGAACTGATACTACTATCGCTCTTTTCCAATCCTTGGATAAGCAACAAGATTCCAAACTCATTTTAAATAAAATTTTAGGGTACAATATCATATCCCACAATTAATAAATCTATGGTAATATTATCTATACCCACCTCTTTACGTTTTTTTTTATTATTATTATTTAATTCTGAATTCCTACATAATTTCCTGAGAATTTATCACAAATTTTGTAGTTTCCTCATTTATACATTTAGGGAGACTCTCCTCTGATTCATACCCTCCCATCACAAGATGACAGTCCCTAGTTGTCTCACCAATGCCTCTGCAATTTTATAATCCTCAGTGACTTCTACACTGTTCTACTCTACAATAGTCTTAATACCGTCCCTTCCCCTTAGTTGTCTAATCCAGCCACAGAAATTTAAGGATGCATCATTCAGTGATCATCCTGCAACAATAATATTCTCCATAAACCCATCCTTTGCTTCTCTCTTTGTTTTATTAATTGCTTTTTTAGTTGTTTTAAGGATTCCCTACTGCCTTCCTATCTCTTAATTCTGTTGTGTTCCCGTCTCACTAGCCTCTTTAACCTTCTGACCTTCCTACTGAAGTATGTAGATTCTGTACTTTTCTATATTTACTGTTTTTGAATAAACATTTCCTCACCCTTTTTCACTATTTCCTTAAACTCTTTCCATTTCACCTCGCCTGCACTTGTGTCATCCTTCTATTTGCTGAACCTTTCCCTGAAATATCTCTTCAGTTTTAAAGTCTGTGCCTTTTTATAACTATAGCGTTTACCCCTTCTGTTTTGGCCATTGCTTTACTAAATTCCCTAATATCCGCAAAGTGATCATTTATTCCTTCAGTTACTTGACACCCTACAACATTTCCATCTGGTTTTATTAGAAAGATAGCCAACATGTTTTGTCCCCTTGTATTTTGCTCTACCACTTTTGTAAAACCTCCTTCCCTTATTAAGATATTTGCAAATATCTTGTTCCCTCATGTTATTCTTCTTATCTCCCAAAAAGTTGGCACCTGGTAAATTTAATTCCCCTCCAATAATAACCATTCTACGCTCACCTTTTAAGAGTGAATGTGAATTTAGTTTATATCCAGGAATCTCATCTTCATCATTCATTCTTCCACTATGGTAAGCAATGAATACCCTGATTTTTTTCTTTTTTATGAACCCAAAAATCTACCGCTAGTAACTCATGGTCATTATCTATCTATAGTAATCTTTGCTAACCAGTATGAATACCTCCTCTGTCTCTGCGTGTAACTTTCACTTGTGGTTCATGTATCTCTATTAAGTTGGCAAATTCTATCACTTCGTTCATTATACTTCTACAGTTCACCAATAACACCCTTATTTTTGGCTTTGTGGTATTTTCAGCATTAACCTTTGTCTTTCCAGTTGTAAACAATTCCGTTATTATTTCAGTAGCTTCATCTGTTTCTTTAACATTTGTATTTTTTCCCATAGCGCATCTACAACCAGTATCCATTTGATCACTTATTTTTATCCCCTAACCAGCAGCCCCTAATGTAAAAAAGGCACAGTCCTGACCCCATCATAAATCGAAGTGGGCTCCCTTACATCTTTAGCTAACAACTCAGAAAGTACTCCCTTCCCCTTTCTATTTAGGTGTAGGTCATGCAAAGGGTGGTTCCTCAAAATAGCCCAAATGCATCTCCTATCTTGTTTATCCCCTCCTATCCATAACTGATTACATATTAGCATATGGGCAACATATCCTCTGCCACCCACTTTTAGTGAATTGTGGAGTATAATAGTTATAATAGGTCTCATCAGCAGGGGCCACAGGGCTAGGCGGTGCATTGCACTGGGGCCCCCATGCTCCGGGGACCCTCAAACGCAGCTGATGGGGGCCTCAAGCGCAACCCAGGGTGCCACCCAGCATAGCTCAGAGAGGCCCATGGGGCTTCAGGGGAAATGAGCAACGGCCCCCAAGCTCAGCTCGGGGGGGCCCCTACCAGCAACTTGGCGGAGCTAAAAAAAAAAGGGCCCAAAATAATTTTTTTGCACCAGAGCGCTTGTTGACCTAGCTACGCCACTGCTCATCAGCCTAGTAGGATTACTGGGTTATATTAAGCTACGCTAGCAGTAGTATGAGCAACATCTCAAATTTGCAACCCATTGGCGGAAATAAATGTACTGGGTCTATGTGTCAGTAGTGCCACACACATTTACTTTCCCTTTCATTACTGGCATTTAATTTCAGGCATAAGGAAGTGGGACCATTTTATTTTATATGGAATCAGGGACTGGAATAAATTACCAAATGAAATGAGTAATTGACCTGAAACACTGGAAGAATTTAAATTCAAAATGGACAGATGTAGGTGGGAGTAAAATTGTCCTAAGAGATTTAAACATTAAAAAATAGATATCGATATCCAAAAGTAGATGTGTAGATGAATTGCCACTGGAGTACATGTTCCATTGCAATTAAGGTATTTATTATTATTATGATGTTTCTTTGAAATTAGGACCATAATGCAGTAAATATGTTTATTGTAGGATGGTTTGCATAAGCAATCAATGTTTATTCAATCCTATTCTAATGTTTATAAATCCAGTAGCATTTTCAATAACAAACAGAATTAAAAAGAAAGGAAATAAATAAAAATACCACTATGAAAAGTCAGTGGAATTTAGAGAATTTGTTACACAGATTATTGGTAAAAAATGACAAACTTAAATGTGTTTTAAGCAGGTTTCCCACGTACCTCTGAGCATGTTGTTACAAGAGTTAATCACAAATATTTAGAGGAGTAATATAAAATACTACTTTAGCACTTAAATCCAGTAGGTATTTGTCTAGAGCAGCTTTTCTCAGCTATTTTCAACCCAAGGACCAATAAAAAGTCAAAAGTACATCTGATGGCCAGTAGCTTACAGGGGACTAATTTTTTATGTATGTGTATATTATCAACATCTGAGACAGAGATGGTGACATGAATTCCGATCGCCGAAATATTGTGTGAATACACCCTGCTCACTCGGCTAGTCACCTGAGAAGACTATATTAATTCTCAACGCCGAGAGAAACTTCAAACTTATGTAGTTTTTATCTTATTTAGAAACATTTTATGGCACACACTAACAAAAGCCTTTGAAAGGTCTTGGTAGTAACATGGGGACGGCAAAATAATGTGCGAAGGGGAGGCAATCTCATGAATCTCATGACCCGGTTCGCGGAAAATTCCTAGGTACACCACAGGCTGTAGTTAGATAGGGGGCGGCATAATCGGTATTGCACAAGGGCGTTCAAACAGCTAGCGGTGGACCTGGACCCAATCAGACATTTGGGTTTAACTTAGGGTAGCATCTCCGAACTATGGAGTTTGTTCCAAATTTCACTCTTGTTATCACCTTCGTTGACGAGAAAACGAATAATAACGTGTTGCGCAACAGCCGTTGTTATCTCTAGTTCATTCATAGCAACAATGAAAATGCAGAAGTGTTTCCAATGGCTGTTAACATGACTATTCCCTCTTCTCCCCCCCCCCCCCACCATCCCGCCATGATTTCCTCACAAGTCACAAGCCATAAGCTCAGGTCACTACGCGAGTCAAACGAACAAAATTCCTGTTAATATTTGAATTATTCACGTAGTAGATCTTTCAGAGGTTTCTGACAGTGAGCCATAACATATAGCTAAATCGACATGAATAATATTTTTAGATATGATATGAAATAATAAATCCAAACTATACATTTATGCTATTTTAATCAAACCACTTCCCCCATGATATCCTCACTGGTTGTTTGTAATTTCCTTGTCAGTTCTACTCACGATGGGGATCAAATATAATTGAGACTTTTTTAATCTAGCACACAATAATGGTCCGAGTTGTTAGGTAGCGCCCATAAACTACGTGGCTCGGTCTAGAGAGGGAGGGGTTGGCTGGAAGGCTACGCTGAGCCACATGGAGGGAGGGGGGTTCCAAGTCAGGCCACGTAGCCTTCCACTCAAATCAAATTTCACAGTTAAAATGAAGAACAGACCACAAAACAGCACGTGAACATTTATTTGCTTCATTTAACTATCTCAATATGTAATTTACAATAGTCTGACAAGAGAAAATAATACAAAACGTCTTCTGGAATCAAAAGGGAAAAAATGCTACGTGCTACGTGGGAGGAAATGGGGGGAGGGGGTAAAAGCAAAAGTCACTTCGGGCTAAGTATGGGGGAGGGGAGGGTTCACAGAAGGCCAAAATGGAGCTACGTGGTTTATGGACGATCCCTTACGTGTTTCTACACATGTTTGTTGCGGATGTCAGGAGTGGAGAGAGACATTGTGGGTCTTGCCACGTGCAGTCAGTAGTTCAGCTAACATTGTCAGACCAAGACGTGTTCCCCTCAACTGCACAACGTTAATTGTATTCTTACTTGTGAAGATCAGAAAACATCTGGAATTCTGTGGAGATTAAAGGCACAGTTCAGTAATCATACAATATCAAGAGCTCGTGTGTTTGCCTGGCATAAATTCTGAAATGGTAAAAAATTAGAGCCATCATTGTCATCGACAGACTAGCATTACAGAGAAGAACATTCGCACAATTTGTGACTTCATTGAGGGCGACTGACTTTTGAAGGTTTCTGAAATATTTTTGGAAGGTCGAATAAGTTAAGGCAGCATTCAAACAGTAGAGTTTACCCAATGGAAGCCTCGACTTTGGATTGTGGAACAGAAGTTCTCAAGATTGCAGCTCTGTGAACAACTTTTGGGATGGTTTGCGAAAGAAAGGGATGCATTTCTCAATTGCATCAAAATGCTAATGAACTGCTATACACCTGACTCAAAATAAGCGAGTATAGAGTGATGAAAGAAAATGAGGCAGTCCCAGCAAAGACTGAGGTTGAGCTTGTTTATCACTGAACAGAAGGATAAAGTGTATCGTGATTTGAGGAATCGTATATTAAGGAAACATAAAAAGAAAGTATAAAATGAAGTTCTGGTAACCTTATCCAAGAGAATGGATAGCGATTGTCATCGTCAATAATTCTTCTTCTTCTCGTCTCGATGACAGCATCAAATATGTGGTAGTTTTTCTGCCAATGCGATGGCTCTGTCAGTATCTGATTGGAGATCAAATTGAGATACATTTATTCCAATTTGTGGACAAGACAGCAAATGTACCACGGTTTCTCTCTCCCCGCACGAACGTGTGGTATCTGGCTGTTCTCCCAGGTATCCCCAAGTGGCAAGTGTATCTTTGCAGCTGCCAACTCCAACTCGAAGCCTGTTTAGCGACTGCCATATGGGCCATGATTGTTCAGATCTTGGTGGTAGACCCTCTTTCGGCTTGATCCACTCGAACCCTTGTTGTAATCTCTTCTCCCAAGCCAGTATTCTTTGCTTGGAGCTCCAGTTGGTGGCTCTGAAGTTCGCATGAACTTGAACGGGACTTAGTCTCGATGGCGCTGGTGTATAGCCATGTAGGGGGTGTCGGACGTCTTCAAGGTCACTTTAAGCCTGGTAGCCCGAAGTATATCTCCAGGTGCGATGCTAGCTAGTATCTCCCCTTTGCTCACAGGCGATGGTCTGAGACAACCTGTGATGAGCCGGCATATTCTGTGGAGCTCAACGTATACTCCCTTAGCATGGCTGAATTTTTGCCACACAGGACGTGCATACTGTGCTGCGGGGTAGCATAATGCTAAGGCAGAGGTGCGGATGACGCTTAGGTTAGCTCCCCAGGTGGATCTGGCCAACTTGCTTAAGATGTTGTTGCGTGTACAGAACCTACATACTACAACAGGTAAGTCAGAATGTTAAAGAGGCTAGTGACACGGGAACACAAGAAAGAGACAGAATGCCAGTAGGGAATACTTAAAACAACTAAACAAGCAATTAATAAGAGCAAAGAGAGAAGCAAAGGATGGGTTTATGAAGAATATTGTTGGTGCTGGAGGATCAATGAACGACGCATCTAGAATCCTCTATGGTTATTTTAGAAAACTGAGGGAAAGGGAAGGTATTCAGACTATTGTAGATAGGACACGAGTTGAAGCCACTGAGAATTTTAAAATTGCAGAGATATTGAATGACTGGTTTAGTGATACAACAAGGGACAATCATCCTGTGATGGGAAGGAATGAATCAGAGGAGAATCTCCCTAAAAGTATAAATGAGGGAACCACAAAATTTGAAACAAAATTCTCAGGAAATTATGAAGGAACTCAGAAAGCTAAAAATAGGTAAAGAGGGCTGGTGTAGATAATATTACTGCAGATTTATTAAAGATTGTGGGAGACGATACTGTACCTTACCTTGAAATATTATTTAAAATGAGTTTGGAGTCTACCTGCTTACCAGAAAATTGGAAAAAAGCGATATTAAGTATTGGTTCATAAAGGAGAGGTTACAAATAGGGTTGAAAATTACAGGCTAATTAGTTTGACATCAGTGATGGGCAAAATGATGGAGAGATTGATATGCAACTATATCAGAAATGTCTGTGAGGAAAGAAACTGGTTTTCAGATCGACAACATGGTTTTAGGTAAGGATATTCATGTGAATCCCAGATGATGGGCTACATGCAAGATATTTCAGATGAATTGGACAAGGGAGGCCAAGTTGATAGTGTGGCACTAGATCTTTCTAAGGTGCTTGATAGACAGAGAGGAATTCTTAAAAGACAGAAAGTAAAGTGTAAGAGTAGGAAATACATTATCAAAAGAGGAGGAATTAAATATGTGAGTGCCACAGGGTAGAGTATTCGGACAATTGCTGTTTATAATTCTAATAAATGACTGTGATGATGGGTTACTGTCAGAGTCTAGGTACCTTGCAGATGATATATTGGTATTCAATAGGACCATACCGGTGACATTTGTGAATAGCCGCAAGGTGACCTGGATAAAATGTCTAAATGGGTTGATCAGCATGGAATGAACATAAATGCCAAGAAAAGTCAGCTTATTAGGTACACAGATAAAAAACAAAACGTTAATTACGATTATAGGGTGGGGTTAGAATTGCTTGTTGAATGCCTCAAGTGTAAATACTTGCCATAACGTTTGATAATAAACTAAATTGGACAGAGCACATTGGGCAGGTGGTGGGAAAAGATTACAAAATCCTTCATTTCGGGTGATGAGAGGATGTACCAGAGAAGTTAGGGAGTTGGGTTACAAAACTTTGGTCACACCATTGGTTGAATATGGTGGTGTAGTCTGGGACCCACATTTTGGTTATCAAATACAGGAGTTGGAAGGTTTTCAAAGAAGAGCAGTTAGATTTGTTTGTGGAAATTATTACAGGATCCAGTCAGTAACTGGTATGATAAGGGAGCTGGATTGGGACTCAATGGAGTAAAGGAGGATGGTCAATAGAGTGCTGGGAATGTACATGGCATATGTTGGTGATGGAGCTTGGAGGGATATTGGTCAAAGAATTAGGAATAGTGCATGGAAATGGAAAGGTGACCATGGCGACAAGCTTGCGTTCGATTTCATGCGTAAGGGAGTGGGAAAATTTTATTTTGTTATTAAGGGGGTCAGGGATTGGTACAAATAACCAAGTGTAGCGATGAATAACTTTCGAGAAACGCTTAAAGAATTTAAATTTTGTAAATCATAATAGTAAATGGTGAGGAATTTAACAATGCAATTATAAAAGAAAATTTAACAAAAGTATATATGTATAAAAAGGGGGTAAATGGGTTACTGGGGGAATTGCTACCATCGCAATTAAATTAATAATATTATTTTAACACATAATTCATTGTGAAAAGTATCCTGTTTCTCTGATGGCAATTAGATTTTAAAAAAAAAAAAACAAATCTTGAGACACTTTGCTCCATATTGTGGATAGAGTTCGCGCCACCTGTTTTCCAATGTTTTGCTGATGAAGCCAATTCATAAAATATCAGGTGCTTAACTACTTGTGTCATAGTGAAGTATGATAATACCCTACACACAGGTGCTATCTGCGAGCGTGACGGTGAGACAGCTAAAGCGTCAACAACGAAAAAGCGTGAAAAATCGGTGAAGTGTACTGAACCTAACCAAATCATAACAATAAACTGTAGACGTCATATTCTACTCATTATTATGAGTGGGAGGACGGAGAACACTTTATAGTTTATAGTGATCGAGAATTTATTGTCCTTCAGTGATAGGAGGCACATTTATTTCGTTAAAAAAACAATTTTTTTAGTTGTTTGCGTATTTTTTTTACAAATGTCTTCAGTTTGTAAAACCAATTGCAAAAACTGCAGATGTTTGTAGTTCGATGAAATAGTGCAAGTTTTTTTGTTTAATCATAGTTTTTTGGAAAACAATTTTTTATAGGTTTCATATATTATTCTTTTTCGATCATTTTAACCCTAAACTTGGTGAAATTGCGGCAGTCATATGTTTTAATGCTTAATGGGAAATTTCTCAGTTCAGAGCCAAGTCTGGATGACTTGACTCAACTTTTTTTTTTAACTCAAATCATAAAAATATACTATTGTATTCAAATCCTCTTCTTAGAAAGGCTGTAGAAAATATACGCTAAAATCCGTCTGTTTTTGTTAACATAACAGACAGGCCACACCATTAATCCGTTTATCGTTAGTTGAAGAAGTTTACAAAATTGTAAAAATGTAAGTTCTAAGTTAACTTAAAATATTATTAACGTTCTTCTTAACTTCCGTTAAACTGAACTTCCATTAACTTTAGCCCATTACATTGATTGTTGACGTCATTTCGTTTGTTTGAATTGTGCCTGACGGCACGCTGGTACGCTCGGCGAGTCGAATAGCTAACGAATTAGCTAATGCGTAGAATAACCTTGGGTAATGCGAAGTGAAGTGCGAATGTGATGCATATCTTTTATGCTAGGCGTGGCGTGGGTGTGAGCAGGAACCCTAGAGTACTGGGGTGTTTGTTTTTTACGTCTGCAAACTGGCTCAGTACACATTTCAAATTCAATAAACGATTGATTTTGATATTTTTGTATTTTACTAATATAGTGCCATGTTTTAGTTTGCTGAAGTAAATTAAATTGATATTCTTTACTTGATTAGATCATGGACACAGAAGATCTAGAAACTGTTAGTGAAAGCAGCAACGCTAGTAATAGTAGAGAGAAGATTAAAAATTCTTCGCCACATATATGCGGTTGTGTTGCATTTATATCAAGATTGGGAGAACAGTTGAATTATAAATTCAAACTGTGTTTACCTAAATTTTTTAGCAATCAAGGCTCACGTTTCTAGCCATAATAATCTGAAACAGTATATAAGAAGGAAGCAAACTTCCAAATATTTACAGTTTGAAAATCGGCGTTTGAAAGATTACCTCAAAAAAACATTGGTGAATCTTTTGGCATCGTTGTTACCAACAACAGCGTTTCACCAGCTGGTATGGACCAATGTATTATAAACTTTTTGTTACAACATGATTCCGCAACATGTTGTAGAATACGATACGTTTGAAAAACTTATTAAAATGTTGAACCAAAGTAAGAACTCTGTTTCCAAAGGGACATTAGGTAGACGCATTGTTGACGGTCAACTTTTAGCGGATGACTGTAACTTGCGTGTTACACTAAATTTGAATTTAGTAATTCCAAATTCTTCTTTGAAATAAAAACCAGCTTTGCTAAGAGTTTTAAATCTGATTTTTCTTTTTGCGTGTAGTCAAACAAATTTTTGCACGCCTTTTCAAAAAAAAAAATTTACTCTAGTTCATATGATTTCATTACTGTCTCTACTCAAATTTCCACAGTTGACTCCTCTGTGTCAGAGACTATACAGTAAGGTAGCAGCACACGCCCATGGTGAAAGGAATATATAGAGACGACGCAAGGGACTTTCACCGCGCACTGGAGTGAAACCGGGTAGAGAGAAGTGGGGTGGGGAGGTCGCCATATTGGTCGGCCGTAGAAACACGGGGAATAGGCACAAAAACTTCAAGGGAATCATACGACAACCGTGGCACTGCAATTTTATGATGGATGATTATGTAACTCGACAAGACAGATAAAAAATGAAGAATCAATTATTTTTGATATCGTGCTTAGTTCTCGAGATATACTGTCTCAAAAGTGAGGAGTTTCAGGTTGAAATTCAGAAGATAAATTTCTCCAAGGTCAAATGTGATGATAGAGTCTTATGTAACATGACGAGACAAATCGAAAAAAAAAGAATAAAATTTTTCGATTTCTCGCTTAGTTCTCGAGATATGCTGTCTCGAAATTGGGGTGGTTAGGTTAGGTAACTCAATGTTTAGAACTTTCTTTTTAAAAAAAAAATGAACCCTTCAAAACACCTCTTAGCTTCTGGGCTTACTCAGAAGATATTTTACTGTTAGTGGCCTATGTGAATTTGCTAGCAACATCAGTGCATTTATCTTCTTAGCATCCATCAAAAGTCGGAAGCTTAGATGGGAGTAGTGTACATCGCGATACAGGTTGTGTCTCCAACATGGTGCTTATTAAATTACTAAAACCTAATAATAATTAAATTGTTTGTACCCTTCTGGTACAGGCTGCATTTCAACCCACCCACATTTTCCATTAATATCGAAGCTACAAAATCAAACTATGTGGACAGATCTAAACACATGAAATGCATCGCGAACTACATTTCGGTTAACAACAACGTTTTCTTCATCAAGTTTAGTAGTTCACACAGCACAAATTATCACAATTAATTTCATCGTACACTTTCAGTGTAAACTGAAACTGTATTAAAGCATGCACATTCACTGTATTGCGATGTAAACTTGGACCGCTTAAATTAGTCACTTTCAACACTTGTTTACAATAAGGCTTCTTATGTAACACGACGAGACAAATCTAAAATAAACAATAAAATTTTTCGATTTCTCGATTAGTTCTCGAGATATACTGTCTCAAAAGTGAGGTGTATTAGATTGAACTTCAGAAAAAAACTATCCCCAAAGTCAAATTTGATAATAGATTCTTATGTAACTCGACGAGAGACATTGGAAGTAAGTTCTCGAGATATGCTTGCTCCAAAAGTCAGAAGCATAAATGGAAGTAGTATACATCGCGATACGCGATACACGTTGTGCCACTAACATGGTGTTTATGAAATTACTTACAACTGATAGTAAATTGTTTGGCCCTTCTGGTACAGGCTGCATTTCAACCTACCCACATTTTCATTAATATTGTCGCTACAAAATCAAACTATATAGACACACCTAGACAGATGAAATGCATCGCGAACTAAATTTCGGGTAACCACAACGCTTGCTTCATCACGTTTCATAGTTCGCACAGCAAAAATTGTCACAATTAATTTAATCGTACACTTTCGGTGTAAAATGAACTGGACTAAAGCATGCAGAATACCGTATTCATTGTATCGCGATGTAAACTTGACCCGGTTAAATTAGGCTTCCAACACTTGTTTACAATAAGGCTAGCCTTTTATGTGCAAAGGATGTTATTGGTGAATTGTTGAAGTATAATGAACAAAGTAATCGATTTTGCAAACTTAATTGAAATACACGAGCCACAATTAATAATAGGGATAGAGAGTTGGTTGAAAGAAGATGTACTAGACAGTGAGGTTTTTCCCGATAGTTACACAGTGTATCGCAGAGATAGGGGAGCAATTGGTGGAGGAGTTTTCATACTAGTTAACGAAACCTACCACAGTTAACTGGTATTCATAGATCATGACCATGAGTTACTTGGGGTAAATTTCTGGGGTAATAAAAAATAAATAATCAGGGTGTTGGCTGCTTACCGCAGTGGAATAATGGCAGATGAAGATGAAGCTCTTGCGGGGAAATTAAATTCATACTCAGATTTCAGAGGTGAGAATAGAATGGTAATTATAGGCGGGGATTTAAATTTACTAGGCGTAAATTGGGTAGGGAATAAGATCAATAACACAAGGGAACAGAGATTTTCAAATACTCTAATAAGGGAAGGAGGATTTACACAAGTGGTAGAGCACATCACTAGGGCACAAAATATTTTGGATAAATTCCTTATAAAGCCTGATGATAACCTTGTAGGGTGACAAGTAACCGAAGGAATAACTGATCATGAAGCAGTTATGATGGATATTAGAGGATTCAGTGAACCAGCATCCAAAATTGAAGGGGGAAATAGGTACCTACAATTACAAAAAGGCGCAGATTTCGAATTTGTAAAGATATTTCAGAGAACGTTTCAGCAAATGGAAGGAAGGCACAAGTACAGTAAAGTCAAGGTGGGAAGAGTTCAAGGAGATAATAAGAAAGGGGGAAGAAAAATTTATTCCTAAACAGAAAATAAAAAGAAGTAGAGAACCTGTGTACTATAACAGGAAGGTGAAGCGGTTAAAGAGGTTGATAAGAAGAGAACATAACAGAGTTAAGAGACAGCAGAGTAGTCGGGAATATTTAAAACAATTAAACAAGGATCTAAGAATAGCTAAGAAGGTAGTTAAAGATGGATTTTTGAAGAGTATTGTTAGTACAGGGGGACCATTGACTGTTTCATCTAGAAATTTCTATAAACATTTTAGAAAACTGAGAGGGAGGTAGGGTGTTGAGACACTTTTAGATAAGGATGGATTTTGAAAAAGACAGAGATTTTAAGTAAATTGTTTAGTGAGAGCATTAGGTACAATGAATCAGAAGCAGGAAGTTCTGAATCGGACAACGAGTTAGAAATGAGCAGACCATAAAATTTGACATTCATCCCGAGGATATCACGAAGGAACTAAAAAAGCTGAAAAAACATAAAGGAGCTGGTGTAGATAACATTACTACAGATGTCTTAAAAATAGCAGGATGTGACATTATACCTTATCTTGAAATATTATTTAAATAGAGTCTTGATACTTGGTGCTTACCAGAGGATTGGAAAAGTGCGATAGTAGTGCCCGTACATAAAGGAGGGGTGAGAAATATAGACGAAAATTTTGGGCCAAGTAGCTTGACGTCAGTGGTAGGTAAATTAATGGAGAGATTGATATGCAAACTCATCAGAAATATATGTGAGGAGCGTAAGTGGTTTTCAAGTAGGCAACATGGCTTTAGGCAAGGATATTCATGTGAATCACATTTGGTGGGATATGTGCAAGATATTTCGGATGAAATGGACAAGGGAGGCCAAATTGATAGTATAGCACTATATCTTTCAAAGGATTTTTACACAGTGAGCTATAAAATGGTGGTAAAACCTATTGGAGTTGATAAGAAAGTGATTTCCTGGATAGAAGAACGTTTGAAAGGTAGAAAACAGAAAGTTAGGGTAGGAAATGCGGTATCAAAAGAAGTGGAAGTAAAAATGGGAGTGCCACAGGGTGGCGTATTGGGACCATTGCTATTTATTATTCTAATGAATAATTGTGTTGATTTTTTACTATCTGAAATTAGGTTATTTGCAGATGAAATAATGCTATATAAAATGATCAAAACGGTTGAGGATTGTAATATCTAATTCGTTGGTAAACATGGGATGAAGATAAATGCAAAGAAGAGTCAGCTTATTAGATACACAAATAAAAAACTGAAGGTTTATTATCATTATAAAGTGGGGAAAAATTGCTTATTGACGACTTGAAATGTAAATATCTTGGCATTACATTTGATAACTAGCTTAAATGGGCAGATCACATTGGATAGGTAGTAGAAAAGGTTTCAAAATTATACATTTGGAGATGTTGATGAGGGGATGTACGATAGAAGTAAAGGAATTGGGTTACAAAACTTTGGTCAGGTCATTGCTTGAATATGGTAGTGTAGTATGGGACCCACATTTTGAGTATCAAATACAGGAGTTGGAGAGGGTGCAAAGAAGGGTTGCTAGATTTGATTCGGGAAATTATCGCAGAACGCAATCAGTAACAAATATGATAAAAGAGCTGGAATGGGACTCATTGGAATACAGAAAGAGGTTGAAGAGAGTCACGGGAGTGTACAAGGTGTATATTGGTGATGAGGCATGGAAATATATTAGTGTAAGAATTGAAAGTAATATGTGGAAGGGAATAGATGACCATGACCACAAGCTGGCACTCTATTTCAGGCACAAGGGTGAAGGAAGATTCTCTTTTTTAGGTAAGGGTGTTAGGGATTGGAATAAGTCACCAAGAGAAATGATGAATAATTTCCTAAAAACGTTGAAAAAATTTAAAGTTAAAATTTGTAAAGGGCAAAATGTAGATGCATGCAGGAAAGGGGGAAGATGGGTGTTTAGGGAAATTGCCACCCGATCATGCGCTGCACTGCAATTTAATTTTAATTTAAAAAACTAGTAACATATGCTGATTGTCTACACTAGACTAATAAATATTTGAGAACGACATTATCTTGTTGAGAGCAATGAATAAATTTATAATGATAGGCAGTAATGTTGCAGTTACCTATCAGACACTTCAAGAACAATAATTGCAATGTAATTTAATTATAAAACATTACTCCAGGTTGTCTCCTATCTTGTCTGTTTGTGCAACCCTATGCAACTCAACTTTGCATTATAGAAAACTTTAGAATATTAGAAAATGAAATATTCTCAGCATCAAATACAGTGTAAACAGCCCAGTGTTTTGGGGTTATTTCTATGGCCGCCGCGCATGCGCAGTAGGAGACGAGTTTTTATATGAGGTTTCACAGATTTAGCGTTATTTCGTCTCAATATATTCCTTCCTACATGCACCACGGAGAAAAGAAATATATGGAGACGACGCAAGAGACCTTCACCACGCATTGTAGTGACGCCGGGGGGAGGAGGAGTGGGGGGTTAGGCCGCATCCATACAGCCACGGGGTATATGTACAAAAACCTCAAGTGGACTCTAGGATAAACGTAACGCCGCAATCTGCTGATGAATTACTATGTAACTCGATGATACAAATAAAAAATGAAGAATATAAATTTTTGATATCCTGCTTAGTTTTCGAGATATTCCGTCTCAAATGTGAGATGTTTTTGGATGAAATTCAGAAGAAAAAATTGGTCAAAGTCAAATTTGATGATGGATTCTTATTTAAAAAGACGAGACAAATAAAAAATAAATTTTTTAGATATCTCCCCTAGTTCTCGAGATATACTGTCTCAAAAGTGGGGTGTCTTGAGTTGAAATGCAGAAGAAACATGTCGTAAAAGTCAAATTTGATGATGGATTCTTATGTAACACGACGAAAAAAATCGAAAATAAAATTTTTCGTTATCTTGCTTAGTTTGTGGGATATACTGTCTCCAAATTGAGGGGGTTGGGTTGAGACGCGGCCTGGACCAAAAATTAATTCTGCCAAAGCCACAATGAATTACATGGTGGACATGCAGAATCTATATTTCAGTTTTATTACGACCACTTGTGGTTAGACTGAAATGCGGCATAGACCAGAATAAAACTAGTTATCTTGTTACCATACATCGTAAGCTTAATTGGGAATAGCTGGAAGTAGTTTCAGCCGAGATTTTAGAGACTGCGTCACAGGTTTAACGTCATTTCTCTTCCATATATTTCCTTCCTCCATGACATGCACACGCTCTTAGCGCAAAGAAAAGAGAGGAGACCACGTAAGGCACCTTCTCCATATAAAGAAGTGAAGCCGAGAGGAGCGGTGGCATGGGGAGGTCGACATATTGGTAGAGCCAAGAAACACAGGAGATGTATATGGAACGGGAAAATGTCTTCGTTTTTAACCTTCGCATTACTAAAAACGAAGTCTTATGATGTCACATTTATAAATACACTAATTGTAATTTTTTTCATTTATTTTGTTGGCATTTGGGCTTGTACTCATACAGCCACCTTCGTTTTACAATTTAACATCTCATATTATCAATATAACAATAATAATATCATGCAGTTGGCTCTTTTCATTATACAGAATAACATCAATAAAATACCAATAATAGTTACATGAAATTACCATTTTCGTTTTACGCAAGAACATCAATAATATAACAATGGTAGATCGTGCATTAGATATTTTTGTATTACCGAATACCACCAGTCATTTATCAATAATAATATCATAATATTAAGTGCATGTTATTTACAATTGATTTAAATTGTGATACCCATATTTTCTATATGCAGATACAAAATCTTATAAACCTATAATCATCAGATGCAAGGAGTGAGGCAGCGCAAGTGGACAACGGAATTCCTACTTTCATGAGGGTATCTAAGAAATGGTCAATTTCCAACTTCTTCAATCGGCAGCCAAATAGGAGGTGGTTTATATCTTCAATTTCCCCACAGGGACAGTTGGGAGAGTCTACAACGTGTAATCTGTAAAGGTGTTGCCTGAAACAGCCATGGTTGAATTTTAATCTAGCAATACAAGTGCTGAGTCTGCGGGGACTTTTGTGTGTTTCATACCATTGATGGGAGGGTATTTCTGGGTGAATGCGCCCGTAATGTTCGCCTTTGGTCGTAAGTGAGCTCTTCCATTTTGTGTTCCACTTGAATTTTATGTTGCCTTTGATATGTCTAATTACATCTGGAAAAGTAATCGTACTGTAGTGTTTTACACCTCTGCGAGATATTATCCACAAACATTAGAATTTAAGGGGAAAAAGCTGCTAAATAATTTTTGATGGTAATTTTGTAAGACGAAACAGAACGTTTTTTTCTACCTACAGTCACAAAAAACAAACTGACGGTCATATTGCTATTTCAAATAGATTAGATAGATGTTTAAATAGATTATATTTCCACATTCCATTTCAGTTTATTTTAATCCTTTCAAAATCATTGATGGGAACGATTACAAAATCAAGATAAACATGTATAGACCTATTTACAAAAAGAAGCAAATCCTATATGAAATTTTAAAAATAGCCTTCAAAAAAATTTGCCTTGTAGTAGACCTATTAAAATTCGCCAGAGCATCAGTGCAAGGAGGTTCTATCATTAGCATGGCGCCACAATCTGATGATGAATTCTTATGCAACTCGATGAGACAAATCGAAAATAAAGATTAATTTTTATTTCGCTTAGTTCTCGAGATATACTGTTTCAAAAGTGAGGTGGTTAGGTTGAAATGCGACCTGGACCAAAATAAAAGAGAACTGAGCCAGATATCAAAAAATTTAGTTCTTTACTTTCACTTAGTTTCGTTAAGTTACATAAGAATTCATCATCAGATTGTGGCGCCACGGTAATGAGAGAACTTCCCAGTGCAACTACCTTGCTGCCATACATCAAAAGTCGCAAGCTTAAATGGGAGCAGTTTGCATCGCGATACACCTTGTGTCACTAACATGGTGCTCAAGAAATTAGTAATAACTAACAAAAAAATTGTTCCTTATGCTATAAAAAGAATATTCTGCTAAAGGCTGCATTTCAACCTAATACAATGTGACTTAATATCGCCGCTAGAAAGTCAAACGATGCAAACGCAACTAAACACATGAAACTTATCGCGAATTACATTTCGGATAACAACAAAAGTTACTTCATTACGATTCCTAGTTCACATATCATAAATTATCACAATAAATTTCAACACACACTGGACTAAAGCATGTAGAATAATGCTGCATCGCGATGTAAACTTGAGCCACACGTGAAAAATAGTAAGATACAATGGTTCTCTGCATCAACTAATATTTGATAACATCGTCGTTCTATTGAGAACTGTGAATAAACTTTTTTAACAGGCATTTTAAATCTATAATGACAGCTCGCATTCTTGCAGACACCGCGTTTCAAACACTTCAAGAACAATAATTACAACGTGACTTACCTATGGAATGTTATTCCAGGTTGTTTCTTATTTATTCTTTTTGTGTAACCATAGGCAGCACAAGATGGCATTATAAAATATCAAAACGTGAAATGTTCACAGAAGGGAAGGTTATATCAACAGACCAAAGTTTTGAACCTGCTAATATGGCCGCCGCGCATGCGCAGACGGATCCAGAGTTTACAGGCGGCTTCGCAGTTTTAGCGACACCTCGTCTCCTCTCTTTTTCCTACCTTTATACACACGCTTTCACTTCCTTATTGTAACAGGCAGGATATGATGGAGATTTTGCTGGTTGACATTTCCTCCTATTTGTGGTTGATGTTGTATGTCTTTTCGTCTGATATGCCTTCATATAGGCATTTATTTTGTTTATTGAATATTATTATTATTGAAAAATCTTCAGTGGTCGGTTACGTGGTCCAACATCCATCGGATAATTTCCAAGCACATTAACAAATGGATTTTTAGATACGTGACATTGTTTGTAGAACTTTTTCGCAAGCTCGCGAATTCAATCTTTCAATATTGGTAGATTTGCAATTTCATGAAGGGAAAGGTAGGATACCTTGTGCAAAGATGTATGGCTCTCTTCAGAGCTCTGTTTTGAATTGTTTTCAGGCGGCGTATCCCCTCACTGGACAAGCGTACTCGAGTATCGGCCTGACTAGTGAGCAGCAAAGACATGCTGTGATTTTATACTCCCTGTTCAATATTGGATACAGGGCTTGCAGTCTGGCACTAGCTCTTTTCCGAATATCCTCTATGTGCTCGCGCAGCGTCAGTCTATTGTCGAGTGTCCCACCGAGGTAGTGGACTGTTCTGGCCCATGGTATGTTTAACCCGTTTAACTGAATCTGAAGGTCAGGCTGAATTCGCTGACGAGGTCCCAATATTTTGGTGAGCATAATTGCTTGAGTTTTGGCTGGGTTGATTTCTATCCGCCACCGCCTCGTCAAGCTATTGTCTTCTGCAGTACTTCTTGCAAGCGCAAGATGGTTTCTGCCTTGTTGTAGCTGCAGGTAAAGAACTCCGTATCATAAGTGTAGGTGGCAGTATGGACCGTTGGCTGAGTTGGCACGCCAGCACTGTAGAGTGAGTATAAGGTCAGTCCTAACACCGAGCCTTGAAGTACAACTTCCATGATTAGTCATCGAGATGAAAGTTCTGCCCCAACTCGTACGCAAAAAGTCCGTCCCTCGAGATACGGCCACAGCAACTTGATTACATGACGTTAGAACCACTGGTCATGTAATTTCTCCAGGAGCCCCGAGTGCCAGACGGAATCAAAGGCTTGCGATATGTCTAAAACCACCAGGCCACAATATTCCTCGTAGTTGAATGCATGCGTCGCAGCCTCTATCACTCTCATCAGCTGTTGGATGGTCGAATGACTTTGACGGTACCCTAATTGGTGGTGGGAAGAATGCCAGGCAGTTCGATGTGACGGTTTTACACCTGACCAGCAGACGCTCAAACACCTTGCTGAATGCTGGCAGCAAGCTGATAGGGTAGTAATATTGCGGCAGACTTGGGTCCCTTCTGCTCTTGTGAACTGGAACCACCTCCGCGTTTGAATTATGGTTTTGAAAAGTTTAGCAAGATAGTCTGCAGCCACCGGTGGAAGGCTCCTTGGGCACACATTACCAATCTCGTCAGGACTCATGCGGATGCAGTCTGGCTACACAGCTGAGGATCTCCTGAGGAGTGACAAGTTTGATATCGTACACTTCATCATTCCCTACCTCCAGGAGAGCAGTTAGACTACAGTTCACGATGGCCACCTATTCAAAGTCTCCTTGAGAAGCTTGAAAATTTGTTTCAAACCAATCCACCAGCGCATTTGCTTCGTCTACAGAGCGGTAACCTTGGATGGATGGAAATCTGCTCCGTTTCTTGGTGAACCAACGGGTTTGCGGCCAGAGCATTCCATCTTCCGGACGTAACATGAAGAAGGGGGATTCCCACTCCCGATTTAGATGTTCCGACAAATACACCTTCAGCTCTCACTAGAGGTGATTTAACAACGTTCTGGTTGCCGGGTTTCTAGTGAGCCTCCATTGCTTGGCAACCCGGTTTTTGTGACGGATCGCAGGGCAAGCAGGTGTGTTGGGAGATGTGGAGAAGAAGCAAGGTGAGTCTGCAGTCGTGTCGTAGCTCTACTAACATTTTTGACTCTGCTTTCGAAGAATTCTAAGGCGTCATCAGTGTTTCCGTCAACTGGGAAATCTTCCATCGCCTCTGTTAACAACTCCCTGTACATTCTCCAGTTAGTCTTCCGAAAGACGAAGATAGGCCTGTCTGTCGGCTGCCAGGAACCTACACCAACTTCCACTATAACAGGCAGATGATCGTATGATATACTCCAGCTGGTATGGACCAATTTATAATAAACTTTTTCGTTACAACATGATTCCGTCACATGTTGTAGAATCCGATACGTTTGAGAAACTGATTAAAACGTTGAAACACAGTAAAAACTCAGTTTTCTGAGGGACATTGAGTAGACGTATTGTTGAAGGTTAAGTTTTAGCTGATGACTGTAACTTGCGTTATATTTCCAAAAATGTAGCGCTTTAACTATCATCGAAGTTAACTTTTTAAGTAGCTAATAACGATTAAAGAAGTTAATTTTAGGTTTAACTGTGCCCAGCCATGCAGCCAGGAAAATGTCATTTTCTGAAAACTATTAAAAAAAAAAAAAAAAAAAAGTGGTACAAAGAAACCTCTACTAACGGTACATTAATTTGAATTTAGTAATTCCAAGTTCTTCTTGAATTAAATAATTGCACTGCTAAGAGTTTTAAACCTGAGTTTTCCTTTTTTGCGCTTATCAAACTTCAATTTTAATTTAATTGCAATAGAGCACACGCTCCGGTGGCAATTTCCCTACACACCCAACTTCCCCCTATCCTGCACCCACCTACATTTGCCCTCTACAAATTATAACTTTTAACGTTTTCGGTAAGTTATTCATCATTCCCCTTGGTAACTCATTCCAATCCCTGACACCCTTACCTAAAAAAGAAAATCTTCCCACACCCTTGTGCCTGAAATCGAGTGTCAGCTTGTGGTCATGGTCATCTTTTCCCTTCCATGCACTACTTATCATACCTACTGCAATATCTTTTCATGCCTCATCGCCAGTATACGCCCTATCACTCCCATGACCCTCTTCATCCTCCTCCTGTCTTGCAATGAATCCCATTCCAGCTCCTTTATCATATCCGTCACTGATTGCATTCTGCGATAATTTCCAGAAACAAATCTAGCAGCCCTTTTTTGCACCCTCTCCAACTCCTGTATTTGATACGTAAAATGAGGGTCCCATACTACACTACCATATTCGAGCATTGGTCTGTTTTGTAACCCAATTCCTTTACTTCTCTCGTACATCCCCTCATCACTCTCTCCAACAAGTGCAGATCTTTGAAACCTTTTCCTACCACCTGTCCAATGTGTCCTGCCCAGTTAAGCTTGTTATCAAATGTAATGCCAAGATATTTACATTTCAAGTCTTCAGCAAGCAATTCTTTCCCCACCTTATATTCATAATTAACCTTTTGTTTTTTATTTGTGTATCTAATTAGCTGACTCTTCTTTGCATTTATTTTCATCCCATGTTTACCAACCCAACTAGATATCCTGTCCAGGTCACCCTGCAACTGTTTAGGGTCCTCTATCATTCTGATCCTTTTATATAGCATTATGTCATCTGCAAACAATCTAATTTCAGATAGTAAACAATCAACACATTTATTCCACGCCTTGTCAAATATAAATTCACTGTAGTTCATCTGATTTCATTACTATCTCTGCTCAAATAGCCTTTGTATGCATGTCCTCCATGGTTGTTTGGCTCGTATTTCTGTTGCTTGTCAATAGATGTCAGAGTATGGCTGATGCGTCGTAACATCTTTGGCATCTGGTGAGCGTGGCTGTAAAGCTGTGTTTAGAGGAGTGTGGGAGCTGGGATATTACCCAGAGACGAGAGTAGATGGAGGTTGGCATTGTGTGAGTGTGTGGTGGGTGACACTACGCTGTCTTTATTACTACTTTAGTGAAGTGTTTTCTGTTTTCAAGACTTCGGAGCGTATATATGATGCCTGCAGAGAGCTTTGGATAGCTTCTGCTTTCTGCTTAGTAAAATGTGAGTATTAATACTTATGATACAATAAATACTCGATGAGTGAATGACAGAAGAATGTTTACATCCTTTAATTTTGAATTTAGTTAGGTTCTATTTCTGTGATGTTATAGTTTTCTCATAAATCATTGACGAAGATTAATAATGCTGAAATTAATGTATATTAACCTTGGTTTCTTAAAATAATACAAAATTAGTTCCTTTTTTCATTAAATGTTCCTTCTGTGTTAGTATTTTATTGCATAGAAGGCTAACGCTCTGCTGAAAACTGAACCACAGATTTTTCTACCCTGCTGGATGTAAGTGTTTGAGTGGTGTTTATAGTGTAATATTAATATAATGTTTAGATTCCAGTGAGAGAGATACGCTTTATGGGATGTGGAAAGTAGGCAACAACAATCAATTATTTACATTAGCAAAAATATATACTAGCGAAATCTAGCACTGAACCAGATAACACTACAGTTCGTGGCTATCCATATTACATTCCTTCCAATTCCCTGCCCCTCATCATTTCCCGCCTCTAATGACCTCGACGTCGACGAGGCGTAAAGTCATAATAATAATAAAAAAATCTTCTAGTGTATGTGTTATTTTGCTACCGAATTGTTTAATTTACCATGTATGCTATGACTGTACATCTACTGGTTTATGTATTATTTTGTTATGCAATTATTTATCTGTAAACTGACAACTTTCCACATCCCACAGAACCAGTATCTTATATTGGGATCCATGGAAAATGATTGTATTGTATTGGTATTATTATTAATACTGAATTGAGGCATATTTGTGTGTGGATTGAGATATGTCATTGCACTAAGTGAACTTGTATGAAAACAATTTGCTAGGTTAAAATACTTTTAAGAATTGTTTGTTTCTACATTTTTCTTGTCGCCGAGGCACCTTGCTCTTTTACAAAATAGTTCTATGGATTGGAGATTTAATTTTTCTTTACTGCTTACTCCTAAAAGACCAACTATTTCCATTCACACTATTTAACATCCATTTTCATTTGATTCTTTGAACGCAAGATATATTACCTGGAAATTGTGACATTTGTTGAATCAATTCCTTAATATTAACGATGAAATGTTAAGATCTATCAAACTCCGAGTTATAGAGCCTAGGTATTTGTTTTTAAGAGCTGGAAAGGATTTTCTAATGGAAAAAAAACTTTTGTTGTAGAATGTTGCGTTAAGTATCTTTGTTAAGGCACCGAGTACAAAATCCAATGGCACATAATATGAATTTGTACCTGTCTCACCGAATTCATGAGCAAGTGAAGCAGAATTATCAAGTAATTCGTAAACAACGATGAAAATTTAGTTGCGTAGTGTCTGTGTGTTGAAGTTTAATAGAAAAATTGGTTTTAAGAAGTACGTTAAATGTGTGTTGTCTGCATAATTTTCTGGTTGTGGGAGTGCAGATCTCTGGGAAACTACACGCAGTTTCGTCGGATCTGTCGCCCTCGAATTTTAGACAGATCGATAGTTGTGTCAAAATTAAGAAATGAATTAGAAATAACAGATTCTTCCTCAATGCAAAAACTTCAATTTTTCTTGTGCTTTGTGGGTCGTGGAACTTACTACAGGTAAAGTTTTCAAAATTACGATGTTGGGGTGGACCTAGTAGCTTTATTGGGGGCAGGGCTTGAGCCTCTTACCCCTCCCCCTGGATCCGCCACTGTGCTTGTTTATTAAAGCCACCATAGAACAAAAGGAAATTAAATCCACCTAAAACCGAAACCAGGATGGCCTGCCTTCTAATCGACTCCTTGTCATAGGCGTTTCGTGATCTCACTTCATATTTTTGTTCATTTATTTTCGTTGTGCCGACCGTACCAAAATGAAATATTGCTGCTATTTCTCTTACATCGTTATCATACACGTTTCCCCGGCATGTATTATTACAAACTTGGACCGTATCAACACTTCTATCGTAATTGAGAAACTAATATTTGACAATATTGAAATTAGAGAAACTGAATAGATCGATGATCAGCCTTGGAATCTATCGGCAAACTATGAAATTTTACGAGAATTTGGTGACCACCACCCACTTCGAACAAAAGCAAATTTCTTTGCACATTCTGCAAGGAAAAATCGACGTCGCTGTCTACGGCCGAAGTTGTAAACTTTACAAACAGTTGTTTGTCTTCGAATCATAGTATCGGCAACAAATAAATACTTTACAGATTACTTCTAATAGCTGATTTGCACTTTCCCATGCAGTGTAGCGAAGCTTTAACACGTTCGTTCGGATTGTCTGGTAGCGTAGAACCGATTTTTATGAATGTCGTTTAATTAACAATTACTGAATAAATACATACGGTGCCGTCTCGTTATTAAATGTTGGCGCCAACATGGAATAGTTTTCCTTGTTAACATTTGCCCTTTTGAGAAGGCAGTGTTGATTTATAATTATTGCCGAAGGTTGTCTGCTTTATACAGGAAACTCTCCTTCTTCCAGGTTTTTTATTTTCTTTCCATATTGCCTTCAAGAATAGGCTTCAAAAGTTTGTACTTATCACTTCGAAAGAATTGACGAAACTAAGCTGAACCTGCGTGTTATGTTAGTTAAGAGTTCTATTTTTTTTTCGCACTATGACGAATGGCTTCTGGAATGTCCAGGCTTCTATGTGCGGTAAAGGCGAGAGCACATTTCACGATTCGTCAGCGGGTGAGGAACTGCGGGACACGACTGCATACAAAATATTTAAGCTTTTCGAATGTTTCCCAGACAGTATCCTGTTTAGAACCACACTTTTGGTAACCTGCATCCTAGATATTTGAAACTACCTACTTTTTCGAGTATATTTCCGTCCAAGGTGATTACCCCACTATCTATGTTCTTGCTGGATGACCAAGACCTTTGTGTTTTGTAAACTAATAGTTAGTCCGAATTCTTTGCTGTTATTCAGGAAAAAAACTAAAGATTTTGCAAATTGTCAGCGAAGATCTATGGTGTCATTTGCATGTGTGGTCTTTTTCACTGCATACTAGTTGGATGCAGTATTGTCGATGCAGTTACGTAAAGGCGTTTAGAAACAGTTTGCAAAACATGATTTAAAAAAAAAAAAAAATGGCGAGTTGGTGGGGCACATAGCTGGATTTAAATGCCTATTCCTTCAAGGTTCCCATAAATATTTTGTTGCTAAATTTTGCCTTAATGCTGCTTTGTCTGTTTATTCTTGTGAGTCAGAGATTTCGTTCAAGTTGGGTTCAATCCCTGAAAAAGCAGACGATTTTTATTCGCAGCTGGGCATCCGAAACATCTCCGAGGTCCCACTCAGCCTGCTGTCTAATGAGTACCGGGAAGGTAAAGAATGGCCGAAGCGTGCCGCTGACTCCGTCGCATCCCTTTTAATGCCGAAAAGTTTATACTGGAAATGGAATCCTGCGGGAAGCTGCATTAGTCGTAGGAACCACGTAACCTTTACCTTTGTGTAGATGAAATGCATCGACTGAACTTCGTGCTGCGAATGTCATTATATTACAGCGCCTACTCCTCCTTAATTGGTAGATAATCCGAATGAACATGTGAAATTGGTAATAAGTTTCTTTCCAGAGGGGGGGGGCTCAAGGGCCTCCCCCCAAAGTATCTAGGTCCACCCCCGACATTGTAATTTTGGAGAACTTTTTTCATTTTTTTTAACTCTACTGATCCGATGACCAAGGAGACTATAAAGACTACTCCTTGCTCGACTCAAGCCCCCCCTCCCCCAAAACCCACTCAAGCCAAGCCCTGCCCCCCCCCCCAAACCATAATCCTGGATCCGCCCCTGTTTCTTTCTATTGTTAGATATGAGTTACGAATTCTTTGCACATTGCTAAATTTCATCTATTCATTCTACTTCCACTCGCCGTTGAATGAAGATGGTTTAAAATTATTTTCATTTGAACTTATTAATTTACTATCTTTGGGGGTTCATGAAACGGAAAGAAGCATCTTTAATCTTGATGCTGAACAGTTCAGGCTCGCTGCTCTTCCTTTGAAATGAACAACACCGAGCGTGGTGGTGTAACGGATAGCGTTCTGGCCTCGCATTCGGGAGGACGGCGGTTCGAATCCCCGTCCGGGCATCCAGATTTGGGTTTTCCATGGTTTCCCCAAATCACTCCAGGTGAATGCCGGGATGCTTCCTTCAAAAGGCCATGGCCGAATTCCTTCCCATTCCTTGCCCCCATCCTTTCCCGTCTCTAAAGACCACGTTGTTAAAAAGGGGACGTTAAACTGTTACAAAAAAAAAAAAAAATTGAAATGAACAGCATTCTAGCGATCCTTTGTTCTCGATGTGTCGGAAAAGTCACAAGACTGGCAGAATGTATGAGCCTTGCTTCGTGATTAGCCGCTAAGAGAAAAGTATCTTTTACGTGGATGACAAAAGAGCCTTTGCGATGTGGGAGACATACTTCGTGTCTGGTAGCTGGCCGCTCGCCACGACCTTCTGTGACGACGTGATTCTCGTACAAAGCCATCGGTGCTGCCGGCATCTACCAACGTAACGCACCAGTCTACGACCAGAACACCAATTATTTTTTATGCCGATGACAGCGTGCTGGTGTTTTATTCAAGATTATAGAATCTCAATGAAACTTACTTTGGGACGTAAGAATATCCAATCTTGCTACCTGCCTATCGAGGGGAACTAGAAGACAGAAATCCTCTTAAAATCGTCAGTTAGATGATGGGATTGTAACTCGTGCTAGTCGTACCATCCTACGTGGTTAGCTGCCAGATCATGGGCAAGTACCTACTTGTGTACGCATCGCCATCGTGAGAAGTTACAGCAGTGTTTCTCAAAGCGGAGTCGCGTGTTGATCATAGGGGGTTCGCGACAATTTTTACGTTATGGCGGCTCACTACTGTCTCGAATTTCCAAGACGCACAATGATGAATTGAGACTTAACATGAGCAAAATGCTCAAAGAAACAAGCCTATCAGTCACATTAATTAATAAAATTGCTGTCTTTGTCACTGTGTAACTTTTGTAAAATAAAAATCCTTTTTTTTAAACTTTTTTAAGGGGGGTTTAGCCATTGCCTGGGAAATTTTATAGGGGATACGCGGAGCTAAAAGTTTGAGAAACGCTGAGTTACAGGAAGGGAACAGTTTCAAATATATTTAGTCTTTCAGTCGCTATTTCTGCCATCGAACAACAGGAACAAGTTTGAACCTTTTGTTATGCCTTATATTGCACGCTTTTCTCCTACACAGTTGTTCTAACCAGCCCACATGAACTAAATATTAACTTGATTTGAATGAAGCAATCAACTTCGAGGAATATGTATCGCTAAGAGAAGAAGTGTAGAGGAAGACAGAGATTAGAATATATGAAGCAGACAATTGAGGACATGGGTTGTAAGGGATATGCAGAGATGAAGAGGTTAGCACAAGATAGGAAGGGATGGAGGATTGCATCAAACCAGTCTAAAGACTGACGATATATATATATAATTTACTCATTTTGTTAATTGTGTTTTTATGGCTCATTAACGACGAGAGCTGGCAGAGAATAGGCCGGAGTGGTTTCTGTAAAATACCTGGTTGGTCGGACCGGGGATCGAACCAAAATCCTCCCGAACGTTACCCCTTACATACCTGGAGGGACATAATCGGGATGTGATTTAGAAAAGCCACTCTCATCACTAGTTATTTTTGGTACTAGGTAAGAGGAAACGTGATTTTGTTCATTGTTGTATTTTGTTATTAGACTTATATCGTTGCATATTTGTGAATGATAACGAGCTTCCGCGGTCCCAAATTATTTTTTTCCCGAATACCCATTGTAGCTGAAGTTATAAATAAAAACTGAAACATGTTATCCGCGATTTATTAAATTAATCCAATAACAGACTACACAAAAATCAATAAATGTCCAAAAAAATATTTGGGGTAGAAATGTTTGTGTAATTTCTTTAATTAACCTAGTGATTACCTTAGCCATGTGAATCCCACGTGTGCCTCACGTACCCCTGGGGGTAAGCGTACCACTCAATGGAAACCATGGTTCTAATTGGTCTATCGCCAGTTTTCTCAAACTTATAGCGCCTCGTACCCCTAAGAGCAAACCCCCTTTAAAGAAACTGGGCTAAAAAAAATAGGATTTTTATTTTAGAATAGTAATACAGTCACAAAGAGCTTAATGTCATTAATTAATATGATTGGTGGGCATGTTTCTTACAACAGGTTGAGTCAATTTTGGGATCATTTTGCTCATGACCATTGTGCTTCTTACAAAATCGAGACAGCCAGTCAGCCGCCATAACGTAAATCTTGTCGCGAACCTCCTACGATCAACTCCATTTTTCAAACATTTGTGTTCATGGCATACTGTAGAAGTAAAGTTGCTTCCTGATGACATAACGTTTTATAATATGACTGTGAACAGTTCTTCAGGAAGAGGTGGACATCGTAAAACTGAGATGAAGAGTTTATCAGGTATATAAATAGAAAAAATTAAGCTTTTTCATGATTATGGTGTGGGGAAGGAATTGCTTTTTAAATACCTTAAATATTAATATCCTGACGTTTGACAGTAAACTCAACAGAGCAGAAACATTGGGCAGGAGAAAAGGTAAATGTAAAAACCCTTCATTTACTGGCGTGGGTAATGAGGGAATATTCCAAGGAAAAGAGGGAACTAGGCTACAAAAATTTGGTCAGACCATTGCTTGAATGAGATGGTGTAGTACGGGACTCAAATTTTGGGTATCAGGGAGTGCAAAAGATGGCAGGTAAATTTGTTTGTGAAAATAACTGCAGAATTCGGGCGGTAACTGACATGACGGATCTGAGTTGGGAGTAATCGGAAGACAGGAGGCGGGCGTTGGGTGCATGAGGCGAATGTCGCGGATGACGGCTAAATGAATATTGCTAGAAGAAATAGGAGTAGCAAGTGGAAGGGATGAAATTGACAAGCTGGTACTAGATATTAGGAGTTAGGTTTTAGGTAAGGAAGTCAGATAATGGAATAAATTACCGAAGGAGATGCCAAACAATTTAAGAGAAACACTGAAGGCATTTGAAATTAAATTCTTGAAGGGCAGTAGTAGATGGGTGCTGCTAGGAGTGTAAGGAAACTGCAGCCGGTGCATGTGCTTCAGTCCAGTGATGAAAATTCCTTCCACTGGAGGAGCTTGAACCAGCATCGGAAACCGTCGTGGCCAAGGAGGCCGCTCTGAGATCACATGACGTGCCTTACAACCAGAACTCTCGAATACTATAGAAGTGCGTGCCACAAGACCTTCGTCACGACCACCAGCCCATGATATAACCCCAGAAGATGTAATTCAAATTTTAAGTACCAAAAGAACTTGAGAGCGATTTCACTGCCAAACAACGCCAACCACTGCATGAACTCATGTATTATGCCGATTTGTCTTTGTGCGCCTTACCTCTCCTTTAGATTTTTACACGCATTTCTGAAACATCCTATATACTTGCTAAATCATAAATCTTCAAAATAGAAATATTATATATTTTTAATGGGTCACATTTTCTTTGAGTTGCTGCCAGACAGCACAACAGAAGGGTATTTTTTGTTGTTGTGGGATCTGAAATCCTCTAGGAGCCCCGTGTAGGTAAAGAAAGGTTGTTGCCGACATCGAAGCTTAATTGTTCTTGAATTACATCTTTTTTTTTTTAACTACATAAAAGTTTCCCGGTCGCTGTTTTGTGGAGTTTGAGAGCGGGCGGGGAATAACCTATCCGATGTTCGACCACTAGCGGTCCTCCGGTCAATAATATCAAGGTTGTTATATTCATGCAACGATTTTGGGGAATTCCGAGAGGCGATCAATAGCTGTCCATTTCATTGCACGCTGAATCATGCCTACTCTTCGACACGGGACTAGTGGACATTTTATTATTTTAATGAAGAATCCAAACCGAGCGTGGTTGGTGAGCGGTTAACGCTCTGGCCTCGCATTCGAGAGGACGCCGGTTCGAATCCCCGTCCGGGCATCGATATTTGGGTTTTCCATGGTTTCCCCAAATCACTCTAGGCGAATGCCGAGATGCTTCCTTCAGAAGGCCATGGCTGAATTCCTTCCCATCCCTTTTACCCAGTCCCTTGCCGCCTCTAATTACCTCGACGTCGACTAGGCGTAAAGCCATAAAAAAATTAATCCAAATTTTCTTGATTGGAAGATGTGGCTGCTGATTATTTCGATTCGAAATTCGAGTTTAAGGTGGAATGAAACAAGGTAGATGTAATCTTCTGTTGTTTATTTGGCAAAACAAGTACTAAGCACCAAGCGTGGTGGGTGAGCGGTAACACACTGACCTAGCATTCGGGTAACACTAAAAAAAAAGTACTATACAATGCGGTATTGTTCTACAGAAAAAGCATCGCGGAAACGTAATAATTCAGCGCTCCGGTTTTGATTGTATTTCTCATTTGTGTTGTCCGTAATCCTGATTGAGTATTTTTGCTGTTAGAGGCTGCGCTGAGAAGTTGTATCAGATGATTTTTTGACATAGTCTCAGACTGCAGTGCCTCGCTAGTGGTCCGATGACCGCGTCATTCAATTAATTGACGAAGTAAACGAATGAGTGTTCAAGTGGTTAACAGCAGCAAGCAGACAAAAAAGAACCCAAGGTTATTTTGTGTCTGAGACAGATATTCAAGGGACGTGCTTCATTTGCCGGAATAAATATAGTTCAAAAGCTAAAGGTATTTCTGTGCCATATTTTGTCTTAATTTGTGGAAATGGGCATAAAATCCTTCTGCTTCGAAATGCCTTCATTGCTAGTTTTCTTACGTTGCTATCTTCCGTCATTATGAAGACAGAATAATTGTATCGATGACCTTTCGACGGCTTTAATTTGAGAATTTTATATCTGTTGTTGGTGTTGTTTTGAGGAGAAGATATCCTGTGCATGTGTTGTTTTTTTTGGGTAGGTTTTTACACCTCCTCGATGTCGAGATCATTAGGGGCGGTAAAGGACTGGGGGCAAGGAATGGGAAGGATTCAGCCATGGCCATTTTTTAAGGAACCATTCCGGCCTTCGAAAACCGTAATCTGGACGGCCGGACGGTGATTCGAACCCGGGTCCTCCCTAATGCGAGACCAGAGCGTTACCGCTTACCCTCCGCGCTCGATTTATGCATGTAGTAAAATTTGATGCATTTCCTCCATATGCGACTGAAAGAGCACTTTAAAGCAGAATTTTGTTTTCCTTGTTATTTAACAGAGGGGTTACTATTAGGAGTCGATTAAAGATTTGTTCGTGGAATTGCATTATAAGCATTTTTCGGTAATTTCAATCATATGCAGGATGTTAGTTTGTTTAACGACAGTTTATTACTGTTCAGACTTGAACTGTGTTGTTTGCTGTCTTTTTTTATTGAGGCCCACACGATTGGAGTCCGCCTGAAGGTTCAGCATCGTCTACGGCCACCTTCGGCCAAAAAAAAAACACCTTCGGCCGCACATTCGGCTTCGGCCAAACATTCGGCTGATTTTGGGCCGAAGTTTAACATCCAGTCGCCGAAAATGAACCAACTTTTACGAATCCTTTTTTTTTCCGCTTCGTCAACCGCTAAGGTCAATAGAGGCGGGATGAGACTGGAGACAAGGAACGGGAATGAATTCGGCCATGGCCTTTTTGAAGGAAGCATTCGCCTGGAGTGATTTGGGAAAACCCAAATCTGGATGCCCGGACGGGGATTCGAACCCGCGTCCTCCAAAATGCGAGGCCAGAACGTTAACCGTTCACCCACCACGCTCGGTTTTACGAATACCGTCAGCGTAGCGCGCCAACAGACGATAGCAAATATAAAGAACCGTTTGGGAAAAAACATAAAAATGAGTGGGAAGTCTATTGTGAGGCTAGTATTAAATACCAAAGCTTCATTAAATTTATACAAAAAAATCAGAGATCGAAGAATAAAAATAATCTTCTTTTTAAAGAGAAGTATGTGTTTGTACCAATATTAGTAAATTAAATATAAAAAATAGGATCGGGTGAAATAGGAGAATTATGTTAATTCTGTTACTTGGGAAGTAAAATTACAACCGATGGTTGAAGCAGGAATGATGTTAAAAGCAGAATTGCACTAGCAAAAAGAGCCTTCATGAAAAAGAGAAACCTTTTAGTTTCAAATATTGATCTAGGAATTAGAAAAAACTTTTTAAAACTCTTTGTGTGAAGCACAGCACTATATGGTAGCGAAACATGGACTTTAGGAATACCGGAAAGAAAGAAACTTGAAGCATTTGAAATGTGGTGCTACAGAAGAATGCTGAAAATTAGGTGGACAGACAAAGTAAGAAATGAACGAGTTTTGGAAATGATGGGTGAGAAAAGAAATTTATGGAAGAAGCTTACAGTAAGAAGAGACAGGCTGGTAGGTCATATTTCGAGACATGCTGGATTGGTTAATTTGTAACAGGGAACAGTCGAAGGTAAGGACTGTAGAGGAAGACAGAGATTAGAATATATGAAGCAGATAATTGAGGACGTGGGTTGTAAGGGGTATGTAGAAATGAAGAGGTTAGCACAGGATAGGAAGGGATGGAGGATTGCATCAAACGACCGCAAAAAAAAAAAAAAAAAAAAAAAAAATGTGTTTGTGTAAGAGAGAAATGTGCAAAAGTCGAGTCAGTGTCACCTTTCTCCATATCTCCACCCAGTAAAACCTGTAAGAGAAAATAGACCAGCATTTATACTGTGATATTTAACCAATCTGAATTATATGCAAATGCAAACAATAAAGTGTTTGATTTCTGATAGAACATTAACGTGTTCACGCATAATAAACTTTCCACACGCAGACACATACACAAACACATACCGTGCCAAAAATACTTAAAACGAAGTTCAGGGGCCAAGAAACGAAACACTAAGGCATCCGATCTATCCTTCACGCCTTGTCTAACATTCATTTGTGATAACAAGCTTGCAAGACTGCCCAGGGTACAATGGAATGCGGATATTTACAGTGTTGTCATTGCATGAGGACACGCTTACCACAACATGCGCTTCAATAAGTCATATGCTGTTTTGCAGTGGTACTACTTATGTGTCTTTTTATTCCAATTACATTTGATTACAGTGGAATAGCTATTCTTCAGGTTGTTGTCGCTTACGGGTATAGCAGAACTCTCTGAAATTTGTAAACACTCGGTTGTAAAATGAATTAATGTTAAACCTGAGCCAGGTTATCGGGAATACACTGAGAATTAAGACTCACGAAGACAGTAAACTTACAAACACCGCTTAAGATTAACCAATCATGCAATTATATCAACTGTCTACATTCAGAATGCAGGTACCTTAACGAAGTGATTTTAAATTGGCTGGCATAACTCAAAAACAAATGACACGCACTCTGAAATGTTACTGAGCTCTAAAATTGACGTTCGCTGGATTATAAAATTTTGTCGTTGCCTATATATATAGTAAAACAGAACGTTTAAGATACTTTATAAGAAATTAGTTTCGGGCATTGTTGATGTCCCATAGGGGGCAGGAAAAAAAACAATCATATCTGTCTCTGCCTGTTTACATGAGCGGGATTCACGCACAATCCACTGGTCGGAGTTTGATTGGGTTGTGAGTAGTGTACAGCTTTTGGTCCTGAGGGTAAATTAGGGTGTATCGGAATGCTGGGTAATTTAGAATAAAATGTTAAACAAATGAGTGTCCATTTTTTGCTAAACAGGATTCACGCACAAATTACTAGTTGGATTTTGTGGGCTTTCGAGTTGCTTACAGGCCATGGCCCCGGGGCTCAACTACGGGAAGCTTCATCTTGATGAGAAGCCGAAAAGCATTGTATCGAGTCGCGCCATGTACGAGACGACTTCGTTACTATCGTATCTTCTCGTTACTTTTGATACAATCGAGCGCTAGCATGAAGCATTGTATCGAGTCACGCCACGTACGAGACGACTTCGTTACTGTCGTATCTTCTCGTTACTTTTGATACAATCGAGCGCTAGCATGAAGCATTGTATCGAGTCACGCCACGTACGAGACGACTTCGTTACTGTCGTATCTTCTCGTTACTTTTGATACAATCGAGCGCTAGCATGAAGCATTGTATCGAGTCACGCCACGTACGAGACGACTACGTTACTGTCGTATCTTCTCGTTACTTTTGATACAATCGAGCGCTAGCATGAAGCATTGTATCGAGTCACGCCACGTACGAGACGACTTCGTTACTGTCGTATCTTCTCGTTACTTTTGATACAATCGAGCGCTAGCATGAAGCATTGTATCGAGTCACGCCACGTACGAGACGACTTCGTTACTGTCGTATCTTCTCGTTACTTTTGATACAATCGAGCGCTAGCATGAAGCATTGTATCGAGTCACGCCACGTACGAGACGACTTCGTTACTGTCGTATCTTCTCGTTACTTTTGATACAATCGAGCGCTAGCATGAAGCATTGTATCGAGTCACGCCACGTACGAGACGACTTCGTTACTGTCGTATCTTCTCGTTACTTTTGATACAATCGAGCGCTAGCATGAAGCATTGTATCGAGTCACGCCACGTACGAGACGACTTCGTTACTGTCGTATCTTCTCGTTACTTTTGATACAATCGAGCGCTAGCATGAAGCATTGTATCGAGTCACGCCACGTACGAGACGACTTCGTTACTGTCGTATCTTCTCGTTACTTTTGATACAATCGAGCGCTAGCATGAAGCATTGTATCGAGTCACGCCACGTACGAGACGACTTCGTTACTGTCGTATCTTCTCGTTACTTTTGATACAATCGAGCGCTAGCATGAAGCATTGTATCGAGTCACGCCACGTACGAGACGACTTCGTTACTGTCGTATCTTCTCGTTACTTTTGATACAATCGAGCGCTAGCATGAAGCATTGTATCGAGTCACGCCACGTACGAGACGACTACGTTACTGTCGTATCTTCTCGTTACTTTTGATACAATCGAGCGCTAGCATGAAGCATTGTATCGAGTCACGCCACGTACGAGACGACTTCGTTACTGTCGTATCTTCTCGTTACTTTTGATACAATCGAGCGCTAGCATGAAGCATTGTATCGAGTCACGCCACGTACGAGACGACTTCGTTACTGTCGTATCTTCTCGTTACTTTTGATACAATCGAGCGCTAGCATGAAGCATTGTATCGAGTCACGCCACGTACGAGACGACTTCGTTACTGTCGTATCTTCTCGTTACTTTTGATACAATCGAGCGCTAGCATGAAGCATTGTATCGAGTCACGCCACGTACGAGACGACTTCTTTACTGTCGTATCTTCTCGTTACTTTTGATACAATCGAGCGCTAGCATGAAGCATTGTATCGAGTCACGCCACGTACGAGACGACTTCGTTACTGTCGTATCTTCTCGTTACTTTTGATACAATCGAGCGCTAGCATGAAGCATTGTATCGAGTCACGCCACGTACGAGACGACTTCGTTACTGTCGTATCTTCTCGTTACTTTTGATACAATCGAGCGCTAGCATGAAGCATTGTATCGAGTCACGCCACGTACGAGACGACTTCGTTACTGTCGTATCTTCTCGTTACTTTTGATACAATCGAGCGCTAGCATGAAGCATTGTATCGAGTCACGCCACGTACGAGACGACTTCGTTACTGTCGTATCTTCTCGTTACTTTTGATACAATCGAGCGCTAGCATGAAGCATTGTATCGAGTCACGCCACGTACGAGACGACTACGTTACTGTCGTATCTTCTCGTTACTTTTGATACAATCGAGCGCTAGCATGAAGCATTGTATCGAGTCACGCCACGTACGAGACGACTTCGTTACTGTCGTATCTTCTCGTTACTTTTGATACAATCGAGCGCTAGCATGAAGCATTGTATCGAGTCACGCCACGTACGAGACGACTTCGTTACTGTCGTATCTTCTCGTTACTTTTGATACAATCGAGCGCTAGCATGAAGCATTGTATCGAGTCACGCCACGTACGAGACGACTTCGTTACTGTCGTATCTTCTCGTTACTTTTGATACAATCGAGCGCTAGCATGAAGCATTGTATCGAGTCATGCCACGTACGAGACGACTTCGTTACTGTCGTATCTTCTCGTTACTTTTGATACAATCGAGCGCTAGCATGAAGCATTGTATCGAGTCACGCCACGTACGAGACGACTTCGTTACTGTCGTATCTTCTCGTTACTTTTGATACAATCGAGCGCTAGCATGAAGCATTGTATCGAGTCACGCCACGTACGAGACGACTTCGTTACTGTCGTATCTTCTCGTTACTTTTGATACAATCGAGCGCTAGCATGAAGCATTGTATCGAGTCACGCCACGTACGAGACGACTTCGTTACTGTCGTATCTTCTCGTTACTTTTGATACAATCGAGCGCTAGCATGAAGCATTGTATCGAGTCACGCCACGTACGAGACGACTTCGTTACTATCGTATCTTCTCGTTACTTTTGATACAATCGAGCGCTAGCATGCAGCATCGCATCGAGTCTCGTCGCGTACTGGTTACGGGATGGCTTCATTCGTACTTTGGAATCTGTTTAAGTAAATTGTTTGTTTAGTAAAGTAAGTTTAGGAAAAATTTGTACTGTTAAAGAAAATAGAAGTTAGAATATCTTATTTTAGCATAGATGCATTCCATGAAGATTTGAAATTAATAAAATCTCACTGAGGTATGATCAATAAAAAAAAGTAATAACCATCTCAAATTGTCTATCCAAATTTTCTATTTACAAATTATGCTCTTCAAATTTTAATGTTAAACAAAAGCAAAACGGCAAATAATTCTTTATGTTGTCAAATTTACTTACCTCGTTAAAAATATCAACACTTAACAGTAAATAAAATTAATTATGTTAAAAAAATGAACTCGCAACTTGTTTGTACTTACACATTTTCCATTGTAACAAAACTAATTCAAATAAAAATTCCCAGAAATACGTGACGCACGGTGTTCAAATGTTCATTCACTCGTTCAGATTCATTTAGGATCTGGACAAGCCGTTCCAGTTTCCGCATCGGCGGAACAAATCGGTTTCAAAATATCGGGTCTAGTTTTCAAGTAAGAATGGAGCTCATTACGTTTTTAGTTGATGTTAGTCTTGGTATTCAAAATGACTTTCAGTACTGCGACACTTATCGGGGTTTTGTCACTTGATCATATTTTATTTATTACAGAAAAATCTCTATTGTCAGTTGCGTTACTTCCAGGCAGACACATGAAGTTCTCAATAGTTACACGAAAGTTCGTACAGTTGAGATTGTTAGCACGGAAGTATTGATATAACTCCACCGAACGGTCTTCAGCAGCAACATACTCGGCGTTCCAGCTAGTGATTTTTTGATCTGTGATGTAGTTGGAAATAAGCGAAAACTTGTGGAATATTTACATATCTTGGCTGCTGCTGAAAGATCCTTGTGTGGTCACTGATCAGCAATGATGGTCCATGCGTCGACTCGACTGCCGCGTGACAAAATACGCATCTTCTGTTTTGGACCTAAATTGGAAGATATATTAAATTGTCGTTTGCGAAAGCGGGACATTCTTACTTTCGCTGGGACGTATGCTTCTTCTCGTTCTCCTCGAAATAATGCGCAATTAGGCCATTTCTGTACCGCGAGAAAGTACGAGCAAAGACAACTGATTGGAACATCTTGATGGATCCTTTAATGGAGTGGGCAAATGCATCCAGCACTAGTTCAACACCATTTGTTCGCTTATCCAATCAAACCGATATCTTTACAACAAATGCGAGTAACGGAATTAGTTTGTGAGTAACGTTTCGGGACTTCGAGTCGGACGATGTACTTTTTTTTTTTTAATAGCATTCGGCTACACAGACCATACAGCCAGCTCAGTGTGATTATCATTACTGTTCCAGTGTATCAGTTTCTGAAGTATATTGTTGCAACTAAGTATGGGCACATGTACACAAGGACCGACACGTCATTCACACAGACACAACACTTAAACACCCATGCCCACGGCCGGAATCGAACCGGCGACCTTCGGCACGTGGAGCTAGCCCCTAAGCTTCCGAGGCCGGCGAGCAATGTATTCGTTACTCACTTGGCTACAGCTCTAGGTCGGATTTGGTTAATTTTCGCAGTTGAAATGCATACGTTACTTCCGAGTACGAACAGCATCTTTTAGTTCAAATTAATTTAGTCATATTCTCTCCCTAGCTTGCGATGTGTTTACTGTGACATGATCGGTTTAATTCGCACATTAGGGATTGTCCATAAACTAATTGGTTTTGTAAACGGAGGAGTTGAGTAGGAAGCTACGCTACGCAGGCTACAGAATATACAAAAGCTTATGGATATGTATTTCCATCGTTTAGTTATGTCCGTATTTTAGTTTCGCTATTTACTGACAGTGCTGCGCGTGCGCATGACTTGGAATCAGTCGAAGCATGGACCATTGCTGATCACACAAGGATTCGTTAGCAGCAGCCAAGATATGGAAATGTTCCACAAGTTATCTCTTGTTTCAAACTACATCACAGATCAAAAAATCACTAGCTGGAACGCTGGGAATGTTGCTGCTGAAAACCGTTCGGTGGAGTTATATTCAATGCTTCCGTGCTAACAACCTCAACTGTACGAACTTTCGTATGACTATTAAGTGCGTTATGTCTCTGCCTGCAAAAACGCACCTGACGATAGAGATTTTTCTCTAATAAATAAAATATGATCAAGAAACAAAACACAGTTATGTGTCGGAGTATTGAAAGTAATTTTGAATACCAAGACTAACATCAACTAAAAACGTAATGAGCTCCATTCTTACTTGGAAACTAGACCCGATATTTCGAAACTGATTTGTTCCGCCGATAAATACAAAATAAATGCCTAGTTAGACGTTGGTATCGGACACTAAGTAACTCAACTAACATATAATATATTCTACTTATTATATCTTCGTTTTTTGATAATAGCTAGTAAAATAGGAAAAAGAAATTTCACAAAATTCCACAGGCGTCCCACTCTGACGAAAAAAAAAGAAAAAAGAATCCTCAGACGTCCCGCTCTGACGAATAATATAAATGGTCACGTTAAGCATGCCAGAACTTTGTCTTCTTTCCATAGCTTGAGAGAAATTAAATTAGAAATGAAAGGAAGGTGTGGACCAAGAATTTTATTGATAATCTAGTGAGAGAAAACAGCACAAAATTTCTTTTGGTACTAATAAGGAAAAGGCTACGTTCCACACACGGAGATAGTCAAGGCAAAAGCCACGTCGGGCTACGTGGGGGGGAGAGGAGGCCAAAATAGAGCAGCATAGGTCATGGACGCTCCCTTAGTAGTAAACGCAACAGCTAGTTCATGTGTTACTCGTGATAAATCTTTGAGTTAATTTGGCTGTTACTAAGCCACTTCTGTCAAATTGTAATTTAAACATTTATTATGTTATTGTTTTGGTCTATATATATATATATATATATATATATAGTAGGCCTACTCTTGTTGATTTACTCGATACCCTTGTTCCTTCGTATTTATTGTTGTTGGTCAACTAGGTTGTTATGTTGCAATCTGTTTCTTGACGGACAAAGTTTGCGTGTTGTGTACGGAAGAATTTCTGACGTCTAGTCTCAGAACTTGATTCACATTAACATCGTAATTAATTGAATATATATGGAGAGCTTGATTTTTTTTTTATTATTATTTTTTTTAATACGGGTCGGTGTTGCTTCAGTAGACATGCATCATCCATTTTGTGAGTATAACTGCACTAGCAGAAACTACAGAAAATAATTTAGTGTTTTCTCTCCGATAAGAGTCTTTGAGGTGTTGCTTATCTCTCAAGGTGCTCGAGATATGGTGTGCTATCTGATATGTGGGAGAAGGTCAGCGAAAAACTACCTGTTCTTTACGCGGCCATTGGCGGCAGTGGGCGGCAAGTAACGGGCGACACGCCTTCGCCCTCAACTAACATGCGTAACGTTGCCCGCGGTACCGCAAACCGCCACACGCTAGCGGATTACATTTGCGTGCTCACAGTCTGTTATCCTAAACAAACGAAGGATATATTTTGAGATATCGACGCATCTTCTAGCTCTCCTCTTTCTCGACTCCGTTTCCAACGTGGGCAGTTCACATATTATCTCAACAGAAAGTCGAAATCGATTTTGCAATACGCCAATTCAGATATCTATTTCCATCACCTAACGGAATCGTTTCAGCTCAGTGTAGGTTACGAGTAGCAAATATGTTCATCTCACAAAATCTCTAAGAGTTTTAATAATGTCAGATTTGCTCCAAATTCTGTGTCCTATGTAATAATAGATACTCAAACTAACTAACATGAATATTAAAACGTTTATTATTTTCTTCGCGCCGACAAATTAATTCGCAGTAATTTATTGCATATCGTGCTATATCATAGCTCAGTGTTTTAGAACCTGCAGCTTCTGTTGTTCGTTATTATTTTTTAGAACGTTAGAAACTGATAAACTACCAAAAAAGTTCAAAAAATTCTAAAATAATTATTACATTGAAACTAGGAAAATCATCGTTGTGATTCCGTAACTGCGGATTTATGACACTGCAGAGACTTGTACTGAATGTAAGAGGATCAACGAGAACATTCTGGAACAAGCGGGTTGCGTAATTTCTGCGTTCTATTATATTTAGAGACAAATTTCCATCAAAACACTGACACTTCTGTGGTGTTGCAGCTTTTGTGGATTAGAATAATTTAGCTGTTAGAAATCGTCCCCTTTTTAATGTTTCTATTTTTTTTTTTTTTTAATTCCGATGGAGCGCTCGCTTCGGTGCCATTTTTCCCTACGCACCCTTCCTCTCCCTTTATAAATGTGTTTGTAACGTGTGGCTTTATTTAATCCTTCGAAGAGAAAAAAATATACTAAACAAGTTGAGTTACAGATTACCACAACGGTTAGTGCTACCTCCTCCGGCCTCGGTAAAGCTTTGCTTTGTCATGTGAAGTATGTTAGGGCGGTCCGTGGTTCGGGTTGCACGTAACACTGTAGGTCCCCTACACCTGGTAGGATTACCAGGTTAGGTTAGGTTAGCCACGACAGAGGCTCTTATCAACCGGCGGCCGAACTACCCTTCGGGGTCTCCCGCCTAACAATGCCATACGACATTTTTTTTTTTTATCTGTTTAATCAATGTCTGTCTGAGCTTCTAAAACCTAAAAAAAAACTTTGGTATGAGCCTGTAGATGACATAATGTTAAAAAATGTTTTAGCATTTCTGAAAGAAAACTTACCCAAGCAACCCTACATGTTTAAGTATTCCAAGGTACATCGTAATAAAACTGAAGTATGAAAATTTTGCCATAGCAAGAAAATGGCAAACAATGAAATAAGTTTGGTGTTTAGAAATACTACTCGCACTAAAGACGACTGAGAAAATATATATTTGGTGTATGCAAATGGAAGAGACATTATTTTCTTTGTGTTGAACCTGTTTACAAATGCAGAGATCATATTGTTTGGAACTTGTATTCATATATAGAAACTAACATAAGGTGTTATGTATTTACAGTTAAAAAGGAAATTGATCATGCTAACTGGATTGTAAAAATCTAACCAGTTATCAGTAGCTGATGGTTATTGGTTTGTTAATAATTAATGTACCATTCCATAATCCCGAAACTGTTCTCACATGGGATCGAAGAGTACATTTCTAATCTATCAGTCTGTCTACCTGGAACGATATTAGATTCTACCCTCTCAATAAAATAGGAACATAATTTAAAACACTGCGTATGTTGCAAAAACAAAAACTTGTAGGCGCGTTATGAAATGATATGTATTTATAGAATGAAGAAGTGTTCATTGTTTGGTAGTTCAGTCTGAATTTATTCATAAACTCACTTTAAAGGTTCCACACACCACTACCAAAACATTGGTTGATAAATTTGACCTTACAAAATAATGACATCTGAGTTCCTTTTCTGAAGTTTACAAGTTCTCGTCACATTTGGCCGAACCACACCAATCACTCATGCCAAAACCAACTAATTTCCTTACATCTACAAAACTTGCCGCAAACCAGTCCAAAATACCCTAATACTACAACAAAGTGTTGCCACTACACCTCTGAAATAACTTTTCGACATTTTTTTCACAGTTCTGGAGCCTAAAGTAGCGCAGACTTGCAACCTCACCAAACAGCACAGACAGAGATGCTGAACTACTGAGCTGCAAGGTCACTGTGGAACCCCACAATGCTTCCAGAAAGCTTCAGATTTCCTAAACAAATAATCTAATTCAAAATAGTTCTTTAAACGCTAAAAATGCTTTATCCTGACTCCAAATAATTCCTAAACATATTTAACTTGATATATATACTCATGGAAACCCGTTTTGACTAACTTTTCTATGAATAAAGTCCTACATCAGCAAATTACTGTCTCGTCACACATAATGACGTCACTTTGACTGATATCAGAGGCAGTCATTTGAATCAGATCTTCAATTGAAAAAATTTGACGTATAAACAATTTTTTTTTCTCGATAACGTTTTTAGCGGGTTACAAAATTCGGAAACAAATATCCAAATACATAAGCAAAGAATTGAATTGTTAACGTTGCTGTTTGCATTCTGGTACAGAGTTACAAACCGCATTGTCAGCCCAGCGACAGCAAGATTGCTATAGAAATTTATGTGACAGGTTAAAGTTTTCTCATTCCGGAAATTGCCTGATGTTACTAAATTTCTCGGCCACTTTTAATTCCAGTTTCACTTATGTAGAAGTTGGATTCCATACTCCCCCGTTTGAACAGTCATATAAGGTATTTTTTTGTCACAAGCCATTATCTCCCTTCATACTTAACCGAAATCAATGAATGAGCTGTCATTTTAAAGCTTATGGTCTCCACTTTGGTCACATCATATTTTAAGAAAGGAATTTTTCGTAATTCGACCCATAAAGGGCAAAAATGTCAATATTTCTAAAATGCTTTTTTGTGTCTCGAACCATTTATTTGCATTAATATCTAACCGAAATAGATAAACGAGATATCATTCTAAAGATTAAGGTCTCCGCTGTGGTCAAATCATATTTTAAGAATGGATTTTTTCTGAATTGAACCCTTAAAGTGCAAAAATATCAATATTTCTAAAAAGCGTTTTTTGTCTCTCGAGTCATTTATCTCCCTTGATAATTAAATTGATAAACGAGGTATCATTTTAAAGTCTAAGGTTTTCGTTACGTCTTCGGTTTCGTTACACCATATTTTAAGAAAGGAATATTTCAAAATTCGACCCTTAAAAAGCAAAAGTATTAACAATTCTAAAAGGCATTTTTCTGTCACAAACCATTTATCTCCCTCCCTTGATAACCTAACCGAAATCGATAAATGAGGTATCATTTTAAACACCAAGGTGTCCGCTTTGGTCACACCATATTTTATAAAAGGCATTTGACTATTAAAGGGCAAAAATATCCATATTATTTCTACAACGTGTTTTTTTAATTACGAGCCATCCATCTTCTTCGATACCTAATCGAAATCGATAAATGACATATCGTTTTAAAGATTAATGTCACCAATTAGGTAAAATCAAACATTAAGAAATTTTTTTCGGAATTTAATGCTTAGAGGTCGCACGTATGAGACAGTTCAGAACCACAAGTCCCTAGACTGCAGCAGCAGATATCACAGAGATGTCAATAAACTTTTTTTCATATACAATAAGTTGCTTTTCGGATGTTTTTTTCTGTTACGGAAACATTTTTGTGTTGCAATAGAATTCCAATGAAACATTTTAATCGCACAGCAACACATATCACAGAGATGTTAATACACTGTGTGCATTTTGTTCATGTTGGTTGTATTCTGTTAAGGTCACTGACAGTTTGTCGTACATATAGTGTGTTTTTAATTTTCCTAACTGTTTCTTAAAATGTAAGTATCTTGATGCGTACCTATTACACTAAACAAATAAATATTTGCTACAAAAGTACAGTTCTACTTTTCATTATATTACAAGCATTCAACCCGCTATTCATCGTATTTTACCAGCGAAATTTTCGCACGGGTCTTCTAGTATTCCAGTAATGCCATTTACTTTGGAATTCTTTGAGAAGGAGTGATCAACTGTTAGATTTGTAAGTAATTATACTACACAAGGCCACAGGACAAAAACAGAATTACAGTGGTACACAAGCACAGATATGTATTGTTCTACCTTATGGGATGTGTATGAAGGAAGAAATATGCTTTATCTAAAACTGCTGTTAGTGCCACGATACAATGGATCGTTATTAGTAGCATGTACTAATTACACATTTTTAGGCTAGCAGCCGCTATGAAGTTTTTAATACTCACGAAGTGTCGGCAATTCAACAGATGTTAGGCAGCAGTCATTTGAGTATTATGACCACTGGAACTCCGTGTTACACAAACGTACTCACTCGGCTAGTTCCCATTAAAAATGTCATCAATGTTAGATATATGTAATCTTGCATAGGATTTGAAAGCTTAGCGCTTATTAAATTGCGTTTCTGATGAAATAACTTGTTTAATCGGTAGCATTCATAAGGGGGCGTGCACAAACTACGTGGCTCGGTCCATGGGGGGGGGGGGGGGTTGGCTGGAAGGCTACGCTGAGCTACGTGGGGGGAGGGGGGTTCCGAGCCAGGCCACGTAGCTTTCATTTCATAACATTTTTCAAGTTAAAACGAGGAACAAAACACACAACAGCATGGGAATATTTATTTTCTTCAGTTAATTATCTCTGTATGTAATTTACAATAGTCTGACAGGAGAATACAGTACAAAATGTCTTCTGGAATCAAAAGGGGAAAAAAGCTACGTGCTACGTGGGAGGGGGGGGGGGGTTGAGGCAAAAGCCACGTAGGGCTACGTGGGGGGAGGGGGTTTCTCAGGAGGGCAAAATAAAGCTACGTGGTTTATGCACGCTCCCTAAGTTCCTTTGACGGCTTCTGTGTTAGGGTATTCCGGCAACATCCAAATAATGGAGGCAGTAAAGGTTGGTGGAACAGTGGCGGTGACATGGATGGTATTTTGTTCTGGTTACCGACATAAAGATCATAGGAGTCGGTGTGGGACTTTGTTAGATTATTATGAGGTAACGGAAAGAAATAGACCTTGCCTTAAATGAAAGAACTATCCCTTCAGATGCTTTAATTTCTTAATAAAAGTGCAGTACGGCATTCAGTTCCGGCGATTTAGTCTTTACACAACGTGGCTCTAATGTCAGTGGTTAAGTCGAATCACTTGTTACATTGTTTCTGTACGAATAATTTAAGTTTACCTGTAATCCAAACAGATTTCAAAAAGGTCAGAATAGAGAAATAATGACAAGTGTTGTTAACATCTTGATGTATCACTATAATATGGTTTGACAGAAAAATATTGGATTTGATAAGACAACCGATAACGCTTGTGCCGCATACTATGACCAGATTTCTCGCAGCTTATCAGTAAATGGTTGATTACAGTAACTTATTATCGTTCAGTCCCTCTATACTTAACCAACTGTTCTACTATTACGTTTCAATATATTGCTGTCATCTGTTTGCTTATGTGACTGACATGTGCAGTTAGTGCTTCTCATAAGTAGAGTCATAGACTACCTTTTGTTCCCTTGTTCAAATAAAGTTCACCAAGTTCAGATAAAGTGGTCTTATGAACTGGTGGCAGAGTTTCAAGTTGCCGCGCAATCCGCCTCTATCATGGCTACCCAGATTTGTGATTTTCATGGTTTCTCCAAATCACTCCAGGCAAATGCCTTCAAAAGGCAATGGCAGAATTCCTTCCCGTTCCTTGCCCCAGCCATTTTCACCACTTTGACAAGACTTATACCCAAAAAAAAAAAAAAAAAAAAAAAAAATCCGAAATTGACTTCTTTGCCTTGCGCACTGGCATATATTTTCCTTTATTTGTGTGCAACTTCAACATTGACAAAGTATGAGTCTATTCGGCCACCAAAGACCTCGTGGACACTGGTGGAGGAAACTGGATTCCCACCCGAAGTGTAACCGGGCCTGTTAGACCTTGCGTTCCTAATCGATTGGAGGAAAGTCTTTTGCTGCCGCCCAGCGTGGTGGGTGAACGGTTAACGTTCTGGCCTCGCATTCGGGAGGACGGCGGTTCGAATCCCCGTCCGGGCATCCAGGTTTGGGTTTTCTATGGTTTACCCAAATCACTCCAGGCGAATTTTGTTGCTATCTGTCCGCGAAACGTGTGTTGTGTGTGATAATCCCCGGATTCGCGTAGACGATTGTGGGAGACGGCCTAAAAGTCGCTATCGGGACGACCGGTATGCGGGAGTCAGGACTAGTGTCCAGTGCTGCCAGACGCTTGGCTTTCATTATCCGTAGACGGCCGCTAAAATTTTCGTAGAGTTGGTACTAAATCCGGAGACTTGCTAACTGAAACAATAATTATATGAAAAAAAGAGTCAAAATTAAGAATACTTTTTATTTCCAGGTCTTTAAAATTACTAAAATAATATTATACATTGAAAGTAAATATCTCTTAACATATTTTATACATCGTCACTTTCATCACTGCTGCTGTTATGCCTAACAGTTTTTTGTCTAGTGACCATTCATTTTCTTCGTTGACATTAAATTTAACATATCTTCTGTAACAGGAAATATTAAAAACTGCAACCCTTTGACTCTCGGATATCGGCTAAGCCTTCTCGGAACCCACTGCTTTGTAAGCAGCGCCAACGAGCGTGTCACCATGCATAAAGAGTGCGCCGATAGTTCTCTATTACGGTTTTGTAAGATTTATAAAAATTGTAAACAAACAAAATATGAGCTTTATTTAGATCTTTGGTTCACACAAGCGGTTGCAAGAAAACGATTCACAGTTATTGACAATTCTGTAATGCATTAACACTATACGCTCAAAGTCTAACAAAACACCAATATAAGGAAAAATCAACAAATGATAAAAAATGTAAAAAATCCGTAGATATTTGAACAAAATCCGAACATCCTAAATTTTATAAAAATCCGTAGATCTACGGATAAATCCGTAGAAATGGCAGCCTGCTAGTGTCCCCGATCAGTGTGCGGCGCCTCAGCACACTCGGCCACACTGTATCATAAGTAATATATAAAACAAGGGACCCAAATGAAATACTTCTCCTTTTCATTAATCACTAAAATAAAATTGTCGAGTCTACTGCTTCTGGAATTAAATAACTGCTTCACCTCGATGTCATGATGGGTGAAATAAAATTTCGAATAGAAAACGACTGTTAATACAACATCGCTTCCCCATTAAGTGAATGTTTCTAATGTGAATTGACAGGATATGCTGTTATTCTCACGATGCTCGAGTCAAGATTCTCCTTTAACTAAGCGTTTTTACTTTTAATGTATCACAAAGCTACCTAAAATTAATTTTTAAAAAATGACATGAAATCGTCTCTTTCGCCTTTCTTGGATATCAGGTGGTGTGCCAAGTGAGACTTTGACGAGGCAACAACATTGTTTTTCTAGTAGAAATCTATGTTTTTTTTCGGATCCAGGGTTACAACTATTGGTCTTCCGCATAAAAACTAGTTTGATAGACCAACAATAATATTACATTTTGTCTAAATGCTGGCGGTAGTAACTTTACTCCTTGCTACTTCTTGTTAGTAGCCACTGTTTCGTGTCTCACTCGATACCAAGTTGATTTTGTCTAATCGCTTTGTACGTTTTGCATCCAGTTGTTTGACATGTTTTTTTTCCAGTTAATTGTCTCGTATTTACTTCCATTTCGGTTACATCTTTAATTACTATTTATTAATTTGTGGACACATCTGGTAGAAAATTTGTTCGACCTAAAAATAACTGATCTCCACTACATAGTTCCTTATGTCATTATGTTTATGGTATATGTTTTGTATGTTAACTGGAGCCACCACACAGTGACAAGCAGGTTGGTAGCATTTTGATTTCGCAATATCCGAGTAGTAGCAGTGCTTTGCATTTAGTTGTCACGTCCATTAGTCCAAGCCGTGTTTTTCTGGAGGGAGCGGCAGTTGGTCAGATTTCACTTTGAAGATGCTACTATAAACGATCGGATTGTTATCGTTATTTTTCTCGTTAAAACCAGTATCTGGGGTAAACACTGTGCGACATACCATACCTTGCTCAGGATGTAATCTTTATGGATAGCTCTCTAGGAACGGGAGGGTAGAACTTTGTACCCAGTAATGAACGCCATACTATTGCTGTTATTTTTAGTAGATATGAGTAACACTCTGTTCCTAAAATTTTCTGTTGGTTACTTGACAGTAATCTCCATTCTGACATTGAGTGACTCTTCCCAACTTCAGTAGATTCGTCTTTGTCATGAAGCTGTTCTTGTGCTATGCTGTAACATTTCGTTATTTGATAAAAATTGTATTTACTTAATTATTATGACTTAAACATCATCAGGGTATGCTGTATGCTTAAGGCCAGCATATCCAGAGCTTATTCCTTTCATATTGTCATCAATGTGTTTCTGAGGCAATTACAGAGAGAGCCATTATAGAGCTTGTTGATAGTTTTCACAGCCAAATTTTATTCTTCGCTCATTGAGGCGGCGTTTTGCTTGTGACTACGTATTGCCAGAAGCCTTCGGGCATATTTTATGCCAAGTATTGCATGTGGGTCAACTAGCAATCGCTGCATGTACTTGAACAACATCCAAGTGTCTTCCTAGAAAATGCGTTGAGGCTTCGGATGAAATGTCGCCACAAGGGATTTAACGATCAGAGAAGAGTCATTGACATTGCGTACCCTTGGCGAACACAACTTCTATAAAAAAGGGTTTACTCATTTTTGGTTTATGGTACTGCTACAAGTAAAGCTTAGCACGTGCTTAATTGCATCGATGAATCCTTAACGGAATCCGAATGCTTTCATTGCACTCGACAGGAAGCGATGGCAGATTATTTGGAAAACTTTGTTCAGAGTAAGTGAAGCGGTGGCGGTCATTGCTTACCCACTAAGCTCATCGTGTTCAGATAATGAAGTAAACCTTTAGTTTCAGCATAACCTAAGGATCTTTAAAAATAGAGAGAATATGGATAAACACCGGTGTTATTGAGAAGCTGTTTGATTTAAATCAGTTTGCATCGATTAAAAAAATCGAAAAAATTTCCATGTCGAAAATAAACCATTTAGACCTCTTTTCACACGTCATAAATTCAATTTTATTCGATTATCAGTAGCAGTGAGTGATATATATATATATATATATATATATATATATATATATATATAAAATAAATCTTGAAATTGATATACACACTGTATAGTACAAATTTTCCTGGATGTTTGTTCACGTGATTGAAAATTAATTCCACGCGTCACAGATGACATCTCTGTGGGTAACAAAGAATAGAAATTGGTTCACAACAACCATAGAATTTATTGACAGTTAATATTTTATTATGTGGACCAAACATGACAAATGTATGGATCTCACAAAGTTCTTGTTTGATTTACACTTTCATGATGTCTTCATCTAGTTAACGTTATATCTGACAATCGGTATTTTTGGGCCTTTGAAATGTGGGTTACTTCTCTGTTTCTATGTACAGCTCGGCAGTTGCAGCTCCTTCCTGTTGAATAGCTCCACTGTGCCGTCAGGTGGCGGTACAGCAGATCAGCTGGTATCGTTACAGCCGATGCTTGCCCTCTCCATCACCAACCTCGCAGCCGCTCATAATTCTCTCCCCCCTTGATTTGGCAGACAACAAGAAACAGGTTCACGATACGATCGCGCGTTTAGGGTGGCGACGACCGTACCTTTTATGCGTGGAATCTCTGAAAAGCAGAGATCAGTTGCAACAGTCCGCGATGCTTACCCAGGTTGCGGCATGACTAATCTTCCGCGACGTGGACCACAAGGTACCAGGCGTCTTATATAACAGAACGCCTCAGGTCCGGCACATTCTTTGCTTTTCTCTGAACCGACAGCGCGTCATAGGCTTGGGAAAAATATATCGGTGTATCGAAATATCTATATTTTTTATAAAATAATCGATATTTTTATTATTCTTGATATATCAAAAATCGATATTTTATTTGGAGTATCAATTTCAAGTATCAATTCGATATTTTTTGACCGACTGCTTTTCAGTTTTCAATTTAATAAGCACTTATATATTGGATAAATACCTACCCGATCTTCTGAAAGCGTCTTAAAAAAGGTGAATTAGTCTTAGTTTAACAGCTTTTAATCAACGGTTAAGAGATTAAATAGCTGCTAAATTTTAACAGATTTACATTAACGTCATTTTTTTGTCAACATACTTGTTCGGTTGGGTTATTTTTATAGTTGGAGAATACTGAAAAAGCATCCATCTTGCTACGTTGAGGATTGCCGTGAAATTAACAGCTTGTGTTTTAAACTGGTTTTTTGATTGATAAATAACAGTTAATGCGTTGAGGAATTAGCTGGTATGCCAAGCCTCCTCTTCCGAACAGCTTCTGCAGATAACTAGGCGGCACTCGACAACAGGATTAGATTGAAACGGAGAACATATAAAACAGACAGTGCTTCTGAAGTCTACATCAGACGAATACTGGTTCGATAGATTGTAAAAATAGATAAATTAATAAAATTTTCCGCAATTTCTGCATGTATCTTTAATTTTCCGAATTTTCTTAAATATTTTAAAAATTTTGGGAATATTTTTAAATAATTACTGGCTTTAGGCAAAAATATCAATATATCGACATAACGATATTTTATTCTCGATGCATATCGATACTGTTTTTTAAATGTATCTACGATATTTGTAGATATCTTTTTTTCACTCAGGAATCAAAGGTGCTATAAACCGGATAAATTAAACATTTGGCTAGGAGAATAATCGCCGCTTGCCAAAGTTAAAGGTTGCGGCGGCATTCATACACGGATAAACACTTACAAACACAGATGTTGAAATTTTCGTGCTAATATCCCTTCAACAATAGAGTTGAGGTAGGCTACCTGCATGATGGAGGCTGGTAGCTAACTACTTTTGCTGAAACTCTTAACGTTTCAGTTAATACTGGATCAGGTTATTGAAAATTTATAGCTCGTGAAGTTCTTGAGCATTATTTCTTTCTGATATAAGGCTTCATTCGACACATTTCGAGTGAAAAAGTTTCATACTCTTCAAGTCGCAAACTGCACGGGTCTTTCATTTCACCTTTGTTGTGTAAGACATATTATTCGTCTTCTCTCTCAAGCAGTTTACCAATGTTTCTATCGCAAAACGTTTGTTTTAAAAAACAGTTATCCATGCATATTTACTCGTGATAACAGTAAGTTTTGTTTGGCATATGGCCCGAATAACAAATCTTGTTTGCCGCGCATTCTGATCCTGTCGCGACAACCTAATTTGTAATCCTATCAGACAAAAGATACCTGAGTTTAACGTGCAATTATAACTACGGAGCGTCTTGACGTATTTTACGTGAACGAAATACAGCTTTTCCAGAGTTGAACAACAGTTTAAGGGCCCGTATAAACTTCCTCAGGGACCATAGTCAGACTCGATACATCAGTCACATTCTGGATGAGTGACTTTGTGGCAGTCCTCTTGTTCTCAGACCATCGGAACCTAGAGGACGTGTTTTTAAGCGAGCCTAGTTGAGGACTTTCTTTATTCTTTCCATTTACGATTGTCGCGTGTGGTTAGCGTGTCAAGAGACAGCTCAAGTGCTGCCGGTGTCTGTCAACTATATTAACTAGGTGATAAAAGTTGTGTGTGCGTGTGTGTGCGTGTGTGTGCGTGTGCGTGTGTGTGTGTGTGTGCGTGTGTGTGTGTGTGTGTGTGTGTGTGTGGTTTTTGAGGTATTAACGATTGTCTGAAAAATTGCCCAGGAACGGAATTCATAGACCAACACTATTTAAAAAAATGTTGATACACAAGTGCCTGAGGAATTAATAAACCCAAACCAAAACTCCGTTTGGGATATAGCGGTATAGTAGCGTTGGATTGAAGCAGACTAAAAGCGGAAATAAAATGTTGGCCTCATACCTCAGGGCGCTTTGAGAATTCACGACATCGCGCGTATTACAAACTACAAATCCCTTGGATTGCAGTATCGTCAGAGAGAAGATTCTGGAGTGTAAAAATTTGTCCAACCTGCTACCGTTGTCTTGCCTATTATTGAACCTAATTGGAACGTCTTTCGCTGTTTTGAAGCTTTCTGACGATGTACTCATCAGAGTCGCCAGTAATGAAAGTAGTTAGTCGTCGGCCATCCGAAGGTCCATTTCCAAACATTCTGATACAGAGATACATAGCATAATATTAATCTGGACTCTTGATAATGCATGCCTCTTTTCCATGGGAACAGGAGTTCTGACTGCGATGAATGGAAGAGTACCTTTGCTGTGTCTGTTTTCTGGAGCGCATAAAAATTATTCTTCAGCCATTTTAAGGTATCACAATAGTAATTTTTCCGTTAGGAAGCATGATATTACCTCCAAGAATTTCCCTGCGTCGCCATCTTCCACATTTCGCGTTCCCGGATATTATATAGCCCAACCGTGTGATTTCGTTTTAGTTCCCATCAAGTTCAGGTTCAAATGTATTTTGTGATTACATTTTTCGGTTTCTAACTTCGAGTTGCTTTTTGATCAGTCCTTTTATTATAGTTTCTTTATACTCTCAGTACATATTTTGGACTTCATCTTCCGACGGAATTTTTCATCTTATTTCGCATAAGCAGCAAAACGGTTTTGTCGATATCATTTTATTCAGGGCCACTGATCCGTGAAATAACTGAATTTTTTGACAGTCTTGAGCATATTAGCTGATGGATGTAAATTTATACAAATGAAAAGTAAAAAACTTCTGAAGAGCATTTTATGATGTTACACCTGACTTGTTTATTTTGATTATAAAATGTTTGACCTGTGACCTAATCGTTCAATCACAATCTTTGTATCATCTGGTCAGGATATCTTATTGCGCCTTTACATTCTTGTCATTTTAAATACTTTAGTCAAGTAAAACCAGAAATCGAAAATTAACTCGAAGGAATCGATATTATTTGTATGAAAAACTAGTTCTCTAAATGATCGATATTTGATCTGTATACAAACGCACATAAGTGAGGAGAGGCTTGATTCGGTCTGGTAAGGGGGCATCCATAAATTACGTGAAGTGAAATAGGGGGGGGGGGGGTCCGGCGAAATCTCACCAAATATCACAAAAGGGGGGCGGGTCGTCACGTGAGGTTTTGGGAATTTTTTTTTGGACTGTAGAGCTAAAAAAAATAAAATAAAAAAGGTCTCCAAAAGTTTCGACGGCTATTTCTGGGGGGGGGGGGGGTTTCTCACGGATCAGATCTCACCAGATGGGGGGGGGGGGAAATCCGGAAAAACACCTCACGTAATTTATGGATGCCCCCTAAATAAAAGCCTAGACAGATCATTACCATTCAGCAACACGTGGGATTTCAGTTTTCCATTTCTCGAAATACTTGAATAGTAAATGTCGCATACTTGAATAGTTCTTAATATTGTTCATTGGTGGTTTACTTCCGTTTGTTTGAATCCAATCCATAAATCCTGACTCCGTTTATTTCGTTATGCAACGATAATCACTTCTTTTCTTAAAATAGCTTCAACAAGCAGTCTACTATCTTGACAGCGGAGAACCAGAAGTTTTGAAATAATTGTCATATAGCTCACATTTTCAGTTTGAACTGCGAGTGGGATATTGCCAGTTGTTAGCCAATGACGTAACTAACGCTTTGTTTGGCAGTTAATAGCTGCTTTCGTTTCGCACGTAATTAGTTCTCCTTTTTATATTAGCTATGCATATTCACTGTTTCGCTTCTGGCCAATAGCTTTCGCATTCACAGAAAAGTAGATTCGTTTTAAACACATAAGCCGTGCTTAAGAAGATGTAACTGTTGTATTGGCGTGTAACTTTTGCTTTGTAGTTACCTGAAATTGATAATGAAATGTAAAGTATTTGGTAGGTAAATACGGGATCTAGTTGATTACCGGAAGGTGCCTAAAATCTGGACGGCTGATACAGCCAGGATGCGCCGTACTAGTAATGTCTGTTGCAAGACACGAGATTTAACCACAGTACGATTGTATATGCCAGATGCCATTGTTCCATCTACAGTACTTCCTGCTGTTTCCTTTCTCCTTGAGTGTCCTGCAGGAATATTGCGAGAACATCAGATGTTTACTGTTACAAGGTGTTCAAACTGACCTCATTAGTTTGATGGCAGATATAGTACAGGCATTTTAGACAGATTTTAGGGTTAACCTCGAAAAAAATAATGTAGAGCTGAAATTTGGCACAGACGTTCCTTAGTACCTAAGAAACAAGTAATAAAAAGTCCCCACCTCTAGGGTGTCCGCGTCATAGTTTTTTTTAGGTCAAAAGGGCTTAAATAGGTATTGAGTGCCAAATCTGTATAAACTCGTTCTAAAATTTAAAATGTCAGACTCTGTAACGTTTTATTGCACCCTAAGTAATTAGGATAGGCTAACCACTGCATAAAAGTGTAATATCGGCACTATTATTATTTAAAAGTAAAAGTATAGTCACATTTTATCATGAAGGCAGTACGAAACATAACTTTTTTTTTCAATTTCTCTGCATTGCGGAAAAACTGTCAAAGTTACCAGGTCGGGACCTATGATAAAAGTTGTAGTACACACTTTCAGCATTAAAATGGTATATCGTTCATCCCTCTGCGACATATGGTTGTCGAGATACACGTTGAAACAAGCACACGTGAGTCAACGCTGGGCCGAGAGCTCCGCGCACCGCTCCCCGGCCATTATGGGTATTAACGTGAAAAAAATATAATGTAGACCTGAAAATCGGTACAGATATTACTTAATACCTAAGAATCATGTCTTGAAAAGTCCCCATCTCTGAGGTGTCCTGTTCATAGTTTTATTAGGGTAAAAGGTTTTAATTAGGGCTTAAATGTCATAATTAGTATAAACGTCTTGTAGGTCTTAAAATATCAGCTTTTGTATCATTTAATTGCACTATAAGTAATTGGAAAAGCTAATTATTGAAAGACGGCGTAGTTTTGGACGTAATTAATGGACAGAAGTAAACAGGTACGAAATATGACTTGTTTTGTAACAAAGTCAGATTTGCTAAAAACTATCGAAGGCCTATTATCAAAGTTACAGAGCGCAGTTTCAGCATTGAAATGGTGTATTCATCATGTTTTTCTGACAAAACGGATGGTGAGATATCATCGAAACATTCGAAACAACGCGCAGAGCTAAGCATAAGCGCCTTTCCACTTACCCTTCCTCGTCTGTCTGCATCATTCTAATCTCTTCGAACAGTGCGCTGAGATTTTGTGCCCTTGGCATTATATCTAAACTGACAGAAAGAAACCTTGAAAATGACGAAACATTTTGCAAAATTATAAATTATACAAATTTTTATTAAAATCTTTGAATGAAATTTAAAGTTTAGCTTCATCATCATACTCATCATCTGAACTATTATAGGTTACTTTATCGCATGCAGATCTTCGACAATGTCCACACATTAGTTTACACTTCAGCCCACAACGCACACATTCAAATCTATTTCGCAGATGTTCTTACAATTGCAGGGCACCAAATTGAGGAGATGATCCGGAGTAGGTGCAAGTTATTAGTCACTAGCACAAGAGCTCCATTCTGAATTTTCCAGCCCCAATCTTCAGGACCTAAAGAATTTCCTAGCCATTCTTGAATCTGTAAGTATATTCGTAGAGAAAGGATGGCCAATATACCATATATTCGTAGAGAATGTCGCTCACATGCTGCATATGTTGGTGGAAGTGACGCAAGCTGGAAGGATGCAGTGACTGGTTGGGTTTGCGAACTTACGACTGTATTTTATTTCCAGAAGTTCATGGATATTTTGACACTGAGATATAAAATTGTCGTAGCGGGCAACGGCAAACGTCTTTCTTGCGGATATTATGTCTTCTTTCTGTGCGTTAGGATGTTCGAATGTTCCACTTTGTCATGCAGTACTGCAGAACCCTTCAATAACTTCCAGTCTTTTTTTTTTCCTTTGCCGAAAAGAGCGCTGGCAGTATCGCACCCAGTGAATGCATGACAATAGGGTGCAGTTTTTCATCTTTGTGATGGATTTGCAGAGTTCTGCCACGTTGAAGACCTTACTAGCAGTTTTGCTTGTGACAGGTTGAACTACATTTATACGACTGCTTTCACTAAGTCTTGCTACCAACGAGGACATCCGTATCGTTGGAAATGACCGCTACCTCTTGACCCCTGCATTAATCAAGTGCTAACGATGCAATGCTGGCATCCGCATCTCCTTTACACTGAATGTCATGATGACCCGTAGTCTTCAATTTGTTTACTAGTAATTCGACTAGCTCATTTATGTTATAATAGTTTTTCAAAAGCTCAGCTTGGAGTGAAGTGACAACCGTGTTGTGGTGACCGAAAACATTGGCAGATGTTTTCCCCCCGGCACATCGACGACGTTCCTCTCTTTCCGTTGCCATGTGTTCAGATCCATCGTTTGCCGTTGCCCTCTATGACAATTTTAAATCTCAGTGTCAAAATATCCATGAACTTCTGGTAATAAAATACAGTCGTAAGTTCGCAACCCAACCAGGCACTGCATCCTTCCAGCTTGCGTCCCTTCCGCCAACATATGCAGCATGTGAGCGACATTCTCTACGAATATATGGTATATTGGCCATCCTTTCTCTACGAATATACTTACAGATTCAAGAATGGCTAGGAAATTCTTTAGGTCCTGAAGATTGGGGCTGGAAAATTCAGAATGGAGCTCTTGTGCTAGTGACTAATAACTTGCACCTACTCCGGATCATCTCCTCAATTTGGTGCCCTGCAATTGTAAGAACATCTGCGAAATAGATTTGAATGTGTGCGTTGTGGGCTGAAGTGTAAACTAATGTGTGGACATTGTCGAAGATCTGCATGCGATAAAGTAACCTATAATAGTTCAGATGATGAGTATGATGATGAAGCTAAACTTTAAATTTCATTCAAAGATTTTAATAAAAATTTGTATAATTTATAATTTTGCAAAATGTTTCGTCATTTTCAAGGTTTCTTTCTGTCAGTTTAGATATAATGCCAAGAGCACAAAATCTCAGCGCACTGTTCGAAGAGATTAGAATGATGCAGACAGACGAGGAAGGGTAAGTGGAAAGGCGCTTATGCTTAGCTCTGCGCGTTGTTTCGAATGTTTCGATGATATCTCACCATCCGTTTTGTCAGAAAAACATGATGAATACACCATTTCAATGCTGAAACTGCGCTCTGTAACTTTGATAATAGGCCTTCGATAGTTTTTAGCAAATCTGACTTTGTTACAAAACAAGTCATATTTCGTACCTGTTTACTTCTGTCCATTAATTACGTCCAAAACTACGCCGTCTTTCAATAATTAGCTTTTCCAATTACTTATAGTGCAATTAAATGATACAAAAGCTGATATTTTAAGACCTACAAGACGTTTATACTAATTATGACATTTAAGCCCTAATTAAAACCTTTTACCCTAATAAAACTATGAACAGGACACCTCAGAGATGGGGACTTTTCAAGACATGATTCTTAGGTATTAAGTAATATCTGTACCGATTTTCAGGTCTACATTATATTTTTTTCACGTTAATACCCATAATGGCCGGGGAGCGGTGCGCGGAGCTCTCGGCCCAGCGTTGACTCACGTGTGCTTGTTTCAACGTGTATCTCGACAACCATATGTCGCAGAGGGATGAACGATATACCATTTTAATGCTGAAAGTGTGTACTACAACTTTTATCATAGGTCCCGACCTGGTAACTTTGACAGTTTTTCCGCAATGCAGAGAAATTGAAAAAAAAAGTTATGTTTCGTACTGCCTTCATGATAAAATGTGACTATACTTTTACTTTTAAATAATAATAGTGCCGATATTACACTTTTATGCAGTGGTTAGCCTATCCTAATTACCTAGGGTGCAATAAAACGTTACAGAGTCTGACATTTTAAATTTTACAACGAGTTTATACAGATTTGGCACTCAATCCCTATTTAAGCCCTTTTGACCTAAAAAAAACTATGACGCGGACACCCTAGAGGTGGGGACTTTTTATTACTTGTTTCTAAGGTACTAAGGAACGTCTGTGCCAAATTTCAGCTCTACATTATTTTTTTTGAGGTTAAAACCTAAAATGCCTGGGCTAATAAGCCATTTCTTAAACTCATTGTTCGTCTTTATGTTTTTGTTTTCTCACCTTTGTAATGAAATCTATGCCCCTTTTAACAGATATGTGTGGTTAATGAGGGCAACATGATATCTGATGGGCAGTTGACTGCTAAAGAAAGCTGCCAATTCAAAACTCATTTGATCTAATTGATGGCGTTTTCTATTTATTCGGGCACCTATTAAGAAGGCGAATTTCTAGGCGTTGGTCTTTCTATTAAAAGCAGTACTTTAATATAGGAATTGGATTTCCGTGCTGATAGTTTTCTGATTTTTTGTTCAACTTTCTCATAACACCTACGTTTCTACAATGCACCGAAATAATTATTTCTAAACTTACTATATTTATTGGGCTGACATAATCAACTTCAGTAGCTATGTTTCAGTGACCAGTAAGAAAATTTTGCCATTAAAACCGAGCGTGATGGATGAACGGTTAACGTTCTGGCCTCGCATTCGGAAGGACGCGGGTTCGAATCCCCGTCCGGGCATCCAGATTTGGGTTTTCCATGGTTTCCCCAAATCACTCCAGGTCAATGCCGGGGTGTTTCCTTCAAAAAAGGCCATGGCCGAATTCCTTCCCTTTCCTTGTCCCCAGGCCCATCCCGCCTCTAATGGGCCTTAGCCGTCGACGAGGCGTAAAGCAATAAGTAAAAAAAAAAAAAATGCCATTAAATGTCGCTATTGTTGAGCACATAATGTAGGAAGGGTATAACATCGAACAACACAAATTAATATATTAAGATTTTAGAATATTATTTTCGAAACTTAGCAGTTAATATCTGGACAACGTTTTGTTCTTTATTTATTGAGTACGCTAATCTTTTTGGTATGGAGCAATGATTGATGGCTTTTGGGGGAAGGAACATTGGAATACTTGCAAATGTATAACATTGTGAGTGTATTCATGATTAAAATGAGTTACCAGTGCTACGAAACGGTTGCGTGTGTATGATGCTATGTCATTATATTTGTTGGAAGAGTAGAAATGATGCGAACTGAACAGCACCTCATTACGCTGTGGCCGTAGAGGGCGGCACCTCGTCGTCCGGAACACAGAAATAACCTAGCCCGCGTCCTAGCTGCGCTCTCGCTTTCTTTTTTATTCCCGACAAATTTAAACCACGCCACAAACAGTAGGAACGGCCTCCGGCAGCCGACACGAGTCGCCGATTGCCTGCAGCCACGGCCGGCTCACTGGCATTTCATGTCCTCGGGGACACTTCCATCATCTCCTTAGGGCGCGTCGATAGCGGCACTAGATTTCAGGCTATACCTGTGGTGCGGGCCTTTTTATATCTTTCAAAATATTGAGTGGTTTAATAATAGTAAAAATATACGAGGATAACTTCCTAAACAATCGAAAGCTCGAAACGTGCTTTCTACATCGTTTCTGAGACTGAAGCGAACGTGATTAGCAAGTGATGCTCGCACGTTCAATTTTTAGCCTGATGATCGATAGATAAAGTGCTGCCTATTGTGTTGCAACCAAACACTCTCAGTAAAACCCTGCAAAATTACAAACTCAAAAGTTTTAATAACAATATGAAACAGTAGACTTACATATTAAAATAAAACAAACACTAAATGGTGATTAAGATCACCAAAACACGCAATAAAGAAAGATTAAAAACACAATATTGATTATTAACACACGGATGTCAACAGGAAGACAGTGACTAATATATTTTTATATTTTTTAATTTTTATTTTTGCATGTGGTGTGGGCCCCTAGACTACAGCCTAGGTAGGCTGTGCCTAAATGCGGCCCTGCGCATAGAGGAGTGGGAAAACTTTCCTCTGTAGAAAAGTGAGTCAGGGAACAAATTACCAAAGATAATGATGAATGATTTGCCCAAAACAGAGAAAGAATCTAAATTTAAAATTCTTAAATGGAAAAGGTTGTTGGGTAGTGTTAATGCAAACTATGTGGTTTAAGTTTTTTTTTTTCTTTTCGCCTAGTCATGTGCTCCATCTTAAAATAAAATAAATGAAACTAAATTATAAATATACACTACACACACTTGGAGACTTGTATTATAATAATGATAAAGTTCTAGCTGAACACTTAAAATGCAGCCACAAACTGACGAATATTTAAAGAGACGTTTGACTATAAACAGTCCCAAGTCACACTAAAATTAATATTATGAAATCCATGTTTACAATTAATCAAATGAAAAAGGGGGTGCGTATGTTTGTTAGTCCAAAAATGTCAGGAAACTTTATGTGGAATTGTAATTATACAAGTATTATAAGTAGTCACAAAGAATGAAATGATAATAGGCTTTTTTGTATTTTTTTTCAGGATAGTGATATATTTTTAAAAAAATCTAATTATATTCGTATTCCGATGATTGCATCCAACAAAACAGTTCAGGATGAGACAAAAAGTTTTTTTTTTTTTTTAAATACAAAAAGTACTTTAAGTACTTGTATTACATTTGTTGTTACCATAAATGCTGGTGTCCTTGATGGTTCGAGAATATCTATCTAAGCGCTGGTGTTGCAAATACTTCCTTCATAATGTATTGCAATATTTAAGAAATATTTATTTCTTCCCAAACTAAAAAACCGAGGGAGATGGGTTTCATAAAACACACAGAGAGTAAGTAGTGTGCCAGCTTATATAGATGAAAAGAATAGTGTCAACCTTGATACGAGTACATAATTGAGATAAACACCTTAAGTTAACAATTATAAAAACTGAAATAAATTAGTTACTAATCCAAACTAGGTACATTAATGAGGTTGCTTTCATTCCACCTAGTTTCAATTGGGATATCTTCATAGATAGCAAAGCCTGGTCATAAGATGTATTATCTAGCGTTAGTACAGCGAATCATCTCCCATCTGTTGGGATTGTGTTCATAATTTATATTATCAATTCTTCACATTTTTCGACGAAGTATTGCCTCACTAGCGTAAGTACTTTTGTACCAGTGTTAGTGCCATTACCGCCGATTAAAACAGCCGTTGTTTCGCAACCTACGTCCAAAAATTCGACATCGGTGTTTCGCAATTTGTGTAGCAAGTAAAATAAAACAAAATTTTTGTGATTTCCTGAAAAATTTATTCAGTTGTCTAGAACCATGCGAACTGTTAATAAAACATAGTCATATAAAATATAGATTTGATATTACCTCAGGTTGACCCTAACTCTGGTCGAAATACCCGTTTCTTTTTACGAGCGTGAGGTTGAATTTTTTAATTAATTCGAATTTAGGCCTTGTTCCGAGTTTCCTCATTCTCTGTAGATTAATATTGTCCGGAAGGAGTGCTATGACATGATCTACGTGGTCTAGTTCAGCAATGGCCTTTCTAATTATCTTTTATGGTCGCGCCGAAATGTCGTCAAGAGCCTTTCGTTTTACAGTAGTTCTGACCTAGAATGATAGAGTGGAAGAATCAAATTCTAATCCTACTTCAAACACACAAGCAAACACACACAAAATGTTGCTTTACACACCTGTAATAGTTTAATTTCACGACCACTTAGAACATCATGGTTGTGGGATCCAGATATTTTCAGTATTTCACTCATGGTACTGTTGAAATGTGGTGCTACAGAAGAATGCTGAAAATTAGGTGGACAGATAATGTAAGAAATGAACGAGTTTTGGAAATGATGGGTGAGAAAAGAAGTTTATGGAAGAAGCTTACAGGAAGAAGAGACATGCTGGATTGGTTAATTTGTTAGTGGAGGGAACAGTCGAAGGTAAGAACTGTAGAGGAAGACCGAGATTAGAATATATGAAGCAGATAATTGAGGACGTGGGTTGTAAGGGGTATGTAGAAATGAAGAGGTTAGCACAGGATAGGAAGGGATGGAGGATTACATCAAACCAGTCGAAAGACTGATGACAGCAAAAAAATAAATCCATTCTTAGACAAAACTAGCCATGCTGGAGATAAATTATATATTCTTTTAGTAGAGAGATATCAAGTTAAAACTGCGACATTATTTACGCATATGGGCTTCTCTGCCCATGACAGTCTGCGGTTTTGCGACAGGCGCCGCAGGAAACTAACTGGCCGTTTCCCGTGTCCAGTAACCACCGCTCGGCGTGGTCGTTTCAACGGTAGCTGTACTAATAAAAACACATCCAGAGACATGTGCTTCTAAAACGTTGTTTTTCTTTTTTCGTGCTTTTGTCATGTCCTGATGGATCCTAATGTTAGTTATTCGAGAGAAAACGCTCTGACCTCACATTCAGGAGGATCCGGCTTCGAATCCCCGTCTGGCCATCCAGATTTGGGTTTCCCCAAATAAGTCTAGACGAATTCCGGGATTGTTCCTTCAAAAAGCTATAGCCGAATTCATTATCTCCCATACAATCCTTTCCCGCCTCTAATGATCTCGATGTCGATCACGCGTAAAGCGAGAAGTTACCCCACGCTGTGATGGGTAAGCTAATCTATCAGTCTATGGTTTGCGATATGAATATCTAAAGAAAGTTCAACAGAATCTCCATTGCTCTTCTGCGTTGACCGTTGATTCTTAATATTTAGAGATAACTAGGTGACCCGGCAATGCTTCACTATTGATGGACTCGAGTAGGCACATAGATTAAGTGAAACAATGTTTACATATAAATTTTAAACTGCTGTTTCATTCATTTTCAGTTGGAAAGGGTGAGAGGGGATGCGCTTTGGAAAACATATGCAGGCAGTATTTTTCTGTTTGTTTCAAAGTATAAGTGTACAAATTCTTATCTAAATCGGATAAAAAATGTGGTTTGCCTAAATTATGGGGTAAAAACGTAATGGGGGTGGAAAGGGGGAGAGGGGATGAATATTCGGAAACCATATGTTGGCAGTATTTTTCTGTTTGTTTTAAAGTATAAGTGTACAAATTCTTATCTAAATCGGATAAAAAATGTGGTATTGCCTAAATTATAGAGTGAAAAAATTATCGGGGTGGAAGGGGGAGAGGGGATTAATATTCGTAAACCGTATGTAGGCAGTATTTTTATGTTTGTTTTATAGTATGAGTGTACAAATTCCTATCTAAATCGGATAAAAAATGTGGTTTTGCCTAAATTATGGGGTGTTATGGGGAATAGGGGGTGACATTTTGGAATTTTTTTCACAGGAACCTTCGCAGACGCACACTCGAAAACTCTCCAAAGTTTCATTGCAATCTGACAAATGGTATAGGAATGCATAGAAGACGAACAAACAAACAATGATTTTTATATATAAGATTTGTGTCTCAACAAACTTTATCTTCCTGCTTTCCACAGCGCTGCTTATTTGAATTCACGTACGGGATGCTTGTAGTTGTTTTCAAGTAGTAAGGTCATCCTCACAACGGTGGAACATTATCGCTGCTGTGATTGTGAAACAATAAAAAAAAAAAACGATCCAAAAAGTGCCAAGAGTTTAATGGTTTCGCCTGTTCAGGGTGAGTAGTTGTACAGGAAGAAATTCAGCGTTCTAGATACCTAGTTCAAATGGTATGAAATCAAGTTATTCAAAACAAAGGTGCCCTAAGTCACCAAACGAAACTCAAAAATAAATATTACTGGAAGGCGCGGACATGGATCCACAACAGATATCTTGTTTCTAGTATAGAAGAATTCTAGTACGTTTCAGATTTCTCCAGTGACCTCGTGTAGCTTGGAAACGTATACTCGAAACAAAGCAGGTATCTTGAAACATCAGCCTCTAAAGATGAAATGGTTCATACAAACAAGAGAGAGACAACATGAAGGAAATGTAAAAGAACCTGTGTGTGAAATAATAATCATGGCTACGTATGTGTGTGTGTGAAGAGACGATGCCAGTATACTTGTATAACAGTCATGGTTGAGCCGGAAAAGGAATGGGGAGCTAAAGCGAAGGACGAATACTCCATCCAAATAAAATTGGAGTTGAAAGTGCTGTGGAACGAATGGTAATAGATCCAGACTGTAGAGATTTGCCTCAATAAAGTGGAATGCATGTACCCCGCACCTGGACAACTAGCGACAGGCCAGTTCAGGGGCTAAATTAAACCTCGTTAATCATTAACGATGCATTCCAGGGAAATAGCAATAACCTTTATAATGTTGTATCGTTGAAATTTTTACTTAATGTAAATATTAAAACTATTTGATAGTTTTGCTGTCGATCATTCCGCAAGATATAAATGACATGTTTTGTTTTTACGATGCAAAGTCTTTGTTTTCAGTTACTATTGCTTTTTTAATGCAAATTGCAACTAGGAATTTTTCTACAGGTGTAATTTATTCTCTTTAAAATTAAATCTATTTGCTGATCATTTGGAAGTATAGGATAAAGCTTTTTTTTATGTCGATCAAATGCACATCACTTAATTCCAGCTTTATAATCTTTATTTCTGCTTGCGTCTTTGAAGGGAACATCGTAATGGAGATTTTTCACGTTTATTTTCCATTTTAATGTTTATGCATAGTAGAATGATACGTATTAACAGCTGGCTGCTTTGGCAAACAGGTTTAACACGCTTATAAATAATGTAAACGCAAACGCTACGACAAGCCACAAAACTGTATGGATGTTAGCGTTGAGTGCGGTCTCAAACTTTTTCTTAGCTCCTTATACCAGTTTTATTGTATGATTACCGTGTAATTCAGTTGTACTGAACATCTGCGCTTTTTTAAAAAAATTATCGTTCCAGGCCAGCAGATTACAAATCGTACGTCGTTCAGAAACTGGCAGTTATGGCTGATTGTAAAACAGTTACTGTCGCATGTAGTATTTCTGTTTCAGTTGTTATCCTCCTCCAATTCTTTCGTTCTTCACAGGTTTAAATCAGCATCTGCACCTTGCTATGGCTATAACGTTTGCATTTTGGTTTGTCAAAATTTGTCTCATTTTCTTTAAATGCTTCTTTTTACCATTTCTTGCTCTTACAGTTTCCGGTTTTCAGTAAAGCGACGGATGGGAAGAATAGTCAGAGATTTCTCTCGTTTAAGCATGTCCTCAAGACTACTAATTATTTGATTGCCATGAGCAAATAACTCGTTTGCCAGATTGGTTAAAGAAACTTAACAGTATTAATGTACCGTATTTCCACAAAATTTCTTTCTTGTGTGCCTGCCTTGTATTGCTAAGCTCACTGACCATATGTTGGCTAGTGATATGTCAAGTTGTATTTCAACTGAATGCCTATTACCGGTTAGATATTTGAATGCGAACTACTCAGTTTATTTAGCTTGTGGCATTGTACTTATATTTTTCAAACATGATTAAAGAAACATAAGTTCATAACGGGACGACAAGATTTTTCATCCTATGCATTACTGACATAAGAGGTTTCACAAAATTATCAACAGCTACTACCTCTCACTACGTTGTCTTGGTTGCTTCATATAACAACATTTATTGCTAGAGGCAGATTGCATACTCCGCTTGCGAAGCAATGAACTGTGTCTTCTACGTCTGTACTCTTTGTGTGACAGAGGGTGGTCTGCACCAAAACTCTCCGTGAATTCCGAATAACACGGAGGAAGACAGATTCTTAAAAGCCACCAAATTTCTCTAATTTTGTCTCTCTTGTCATTGCGCTCTGAATAGGTTGGTGGGCGAAGGACTTTGTTGCACTCGTGAAGTAAAGGTGTTCTCTTTTCAAACGAAACCTACGTCGTCTATCTGCAGGACAATTCCATCCCAATCTGTGTATTAATTCAATGGCCCTTTCGTAAGGCCTGTGGCAAGCAGTCACGAATCTAACGCCTCTGCTCTGTATTTCCCTTGCTATACTGATCCCAAACGGCGCAAAAGTAGTCCAAATGTGGACACACGAGAGTTTTATTGGATATTTCCTATGTATGTGTGTTACAGTTCTTCAAAATTCTACCTATGAATCGCAGTTTAGAATTAGCTCTACCTATGACCCACGTTATATGTGGCTCCCATTTCATTTGTTTTGTACTCTTACTCCCAAATACTTTAGAGAATTAACTATGTCAATAAATGAACTGTATACTTTATTCTCCTGGAAAAATTGATTTTTATTGTTAGGTATGCACCTCGCTTTACACTTTTTGCAATTTAGTGTAAGCTACCATTGATCGCATCACGCCGAAATAACATCCAAATTGCGTTTAATTTTTAAGCAATCGGTCGCATTCCTTATTTTTTTTAATGGATAAGAAACTGCTGTTAACGTTATCTCTAAGCTAGTTTACAAAAACTAAGAAAAGAAGTGGTCCTGTTACATTTTCTTGAGGGAAGCTTCTTCGTCAATGACTGCACACCGGTACTGCGACCGGCCTGTTAAAAAATTTAGTATCCACTCACAAATCTGTTCCTATAAACCGTACGCATTAATTTTCGCTAAAGGTTATTGTGTGCTGAAGAGTTTCTAGCTTTCTGTAAATCTATACATATTGCATCACTAGGTTTCATGACGTAATGCAAAAAAGGAGCTAGCTATGCTTCACGTGATCTGATCTCTGGAAATGTGTGTCTTTTCGTCTAGAAACTAAACTAGCTAAAAGCATGGCTTTGTGGTGGCTCCCTAAGTTTTGTTGTAAAAAATATTATATACAGTTAAAGAAATTACTATCATCAAAATCCGTGATTTTAGTTTAGATTTTACTTAATTAAAAAAAAAAATTAGGCACGTTTATATTAAGACGCAATCTTTAAATATTTAAAATATCAATTTTTTTAAATTTGTTTTTAATCAGAAACAAAATTTCTTATTCAAGTTTCTTCCTGTTTTCTAAATTTTAACATACTCGAATTCTTAATATTACTAATTCTGGCATAAGAAAATCTTCTATTTAATGCTAGTCTTTCTGAAGTTTTTACTCTCTATAACCCATCATATGTTAAACCAACAAAAGTTTCTTTTTCTCCAATACCTACAGCAATTTTATTTAATGTTAAATCTTGAGCTTTATGAATTGTGATTGCGGAAGCTAGATGTAATGGAATTTTTTTTTGTTCAAGAGATATTCCGTATTTTTTTAAAAAATTAGTCGTCGGTGGAATCGGAACACAACCACTATTTTCATAAGTTGAATGAAAATAATTTTCAAAACGAACCATTGTCACTCATAGCATTACATATATATGCTAATAAAAATAATAAAAATTATTGCCTTTTTTTTGCGAAAATAATGATTAATGGCACATCTAGAGATAACTCTGAATTATTAGGGCGAGCTAATTTATGTTCAACTTCACGTCTAGACGTACAGTAGTTTTTTCAAAACGTTTACCGTAAAAATCTAAAAATTGTCGTCTGGTGTCGCCCGCCCTGATAAGATCAGTGAAAGATTCTGACTGACAAAGTTTGTGGACACACGTCCAGATCGGAAAAATTTTAATGGGCCATAATTGATGAATGATATTATATCGGTTTTACAGCACAGGAATAGTAATAAAAGAACGAAAATGACAGCATTGTATGCGCTTTCATTAGGTATGAATTCATTGTAAGAAATATTTCATTGTTTTTACGGTCCGAAAATGAAAGTTTGAATTAATTATGTACAATATGTATGTTTTTTCAAAGAATATTATCGTACCTTACTTCCATCTTAAAGAAAAACTCGATTGATCAAAATAATTAATTTTTATTTCTAAAAGAACCTTTGTTTACTTAAAGCGATGCAAACCTGACAGTGAAATTATTGTTAGCCGTTTTAAACACCTTTTAACTGAAGGAATACATATGTTCATTGAAGTATGGAGAACGTTCGCCTGAAAAGAAAAAAAATCTACGAATTGAATTCTGGACGCCGTATCCAACCTCGCGTCCTATCTAAGTGGAGAATCATAGAACGTGTGTAATTTGAACCACGAACACAAGGTAAAATGCACCAGATGACCGAAATTTATCATACCCATTCAACTACCTACAAAATTTTAACTTCAATTTTGTTCAGAAATTTCCTAAAGTTTTCAGTTGCTCTCATCTTGATACGGAACGTGTAACCTTATTGTAGTGAATATTTTACTGTTAGCTAAACGGAATTCCCTACCAAATGACCTATACGATTTCTTGTAGGAAAAATACAGATACCGTACAGTCAACTGAACTAACTGTGGATGCCTATTATTTTTCTGATTTCAGTAGACAAATTAATGTTTTGCTTTAAAGTTTCTGGATGGCGACTGCTTGAAGTGTGGTTATGACAGAAAATATACACGTGCATTGCTGCTCCTATGGTACAAATTTTAATCGTCAATTCCTCAAAAAGTTATGAACAGCAGTGACAGATAAAGATGGAAGCCTCTGTGCTTGCATTACAAAAAGTCAGTAGACTTGTCTGAAAACTGAATAGTAACCAACATATTGCACGCATACAACACAGAAACTGCCCCTGTTAAAGAAAATCGCCAAATAAAAATAATCAGCTGTTGTCACTTACCTCGATCCGAATCGTTTTGTAAAACTCGAATATCTTGATCACAACTCGTCATTCCACTACATCAAAAAGCCATGGCACACAATTCTATAACAATAACACAGAATAATGCCCTTTCTTCCACATTGAAGCACGCAGTTGACTAGCTGTAGTTGACTGTAGAACATTTTTAAATAGTGGGACTTCAGCAAGGACTGGGGGCAAGTAACTGGAAGGAATTCGGCCAAGGCCTTTTTGAAGAAACCATCCCGGCATCTGCCTGGAGTGATTTGGTGAAACCATGGATAACCCAAATCTGGATGCCCGGACGGGGATTCGAACTCGCGTCCTCCGGAATGCGAGGCCAGCGCGTTAACCGACTGGGAATTCGTGGTGAGAGGGGAACAATAGAGAAAATTACGGAATATTTTTATGAATATATGGTGAAGAAAACAGCTTTCGTTGAGTCACTTCGCCGACAGAAACTGGTCGATATCAGAGGCTCGGTGATCTTGGAGACGTAGCCATTATCTTTGAAATGAGGACAGTGTTGTTGAAGCGGATTCCGGGTAATTCCATTGCATAGAGACCCCTCGTTTAATTAAACATTTTGAGGTTTTTGTGTTTGGCTTCATTAAACTACCGACCTTCATGCATTTTTGGTTTGATTCAATTACGTGCAAACATATTTCTCCCGTTAAACAGTTCTCAAAATCTCCATGTAGAGTGTGCTTTAATTTTGATTATCATTAAGCTTTGCATAGTTTATCATTAAAATTATACGGTTATTGAAATTACCGATTAAGGGAGGCAACGGCATTTCATTGTATAATTGCAAAACCGGTGCATCTACATTTTATCAAAAGTCACAGTTTTTTACAAAGCAACCATAGACCATCATTAATACAAAAAATAAATCAATCAATATCTCTCTTTCTGGAGCATAAATTCATTTTCTCTCAATAGTTCAGTTTGCGGCAACGTTATTTTCTATTAAAGTTTGAAGCGTACCGATTAGGTGCACATACCTTCCTTTTATTCTCTAATTTTGATTAAAATTTATGTAGTCTGTCAGTAAAATTATAGTTATTTAAATAACTGATTAACGGAAGGACCAGGATTTTTTTGTACAATTACAAAACCGATGCATCTACATTTACACAAGTCGCAGATTTATTTACAAAGAACATTCAACAACCATAGATAATCTTTAATTCAAAAAATTAAATTAATATTTCACTTTCTGGAGAATAAGTGACTGTGGAAGGACATCCATCATAAAATGTTCTTTGTGTGCACGTAATTTTTGTTTCAATGTTTCTGTGATTTACATCGTTCATCATTTGTGTATTTCTCAAAGGAAAATAAATAATTTGGAGACTTTGTTTCAAAACAAATTTGAAATGCTACATAATCAAATAACAATATCAAAATACAAACAAAAAAATTTCGCGGGAGGTGGGATCGAACTGAGGTTCCCCCCGGCGCAACGCGCACGGCTAAACCGACGTTATTAACACCACCAGACAGAACTGCTTTAGGGCGAGAAACCACAGGTGACGTACTATTTACCAGACTTGTTCCGTCTACGATAGCGATTTCCAAACTGAAGACCTCTCATTGCCAACATGCACGAATAAAAATAATTATAATTTATTTGTTTTTTGCAAAAATAATTATTGATGGCACATCTAGAATTGACTTTGAATTAATATGTTCAATTTCAAGTCTTCAGATGCGGCAGTTTTTTCAAAAAGTGTACCACTAGGTGTGCAGTCCGTCGCCTAGTGTAATGTTCGAGCATATAACATGCCCCCAGAACTCGACCGGATCTTCCATGTATGGTTAGAACTCTGTTGAGGTTAACGCAGAGGGATTGCGTGGTAAGTCAAAACCAAAGCGTGATGTTTAATGTCTAATAATTACTGCCACTCTCGCATCTTGATTTCTTGTTTTCTCATATCGCTCCAGTCGAATGCTGGGCTGGTTCTTTAATAAAGACCATTTCCTTTCCTTAGCCTTATTCCGGCTTTAGTGACCTCGTCGTAGAAAATTCCAAAAACAGAAAGAAAAAAGTCCTGAAATGATTTTCACCATAACTGGATGTTACTGTTGTGACGGATAAGTGCGAGAAGACGTAAATATGATAACTACTGTGTAATATAGTAGAAGATGAAATTTGGCACGTAACAACATTGCTTACATCTCAATTAACGATGCCCGGGCATTGTTGGTGCGCGTCCAGATACGATAGGTGCCAACCGGAAAGCAGTAAACATAAATCTGTTTTATGGTATAACCACTTAAACCTCTGTTTTATTTGCTTCTTGTACACACATTAAGACGATCATTAAATCTGCAGTTAGAATGACTCAGGCAGGAATGAAGGACCCCAAATCCTTTGTTTGTTATTTAAACAATTAAAAGACACTGATTCGTCGTGCAGTCCTAGATAAACCACGGTTAACCAAATTTTACACAGCTTTCTACTGCAGTAAGTTTTCGTAAAAATGTTATCCAAGGTAAATTTGCGATAAAACCTTCGGAGGGATGTGATTGTTTCTGTGCAAGAGACAGTTATTAGGCCCATCCATCAGGAGACGATGACAACCGCAGCGACGTGTCACTTCTGGTTTGTTTTCATCCAGGCATGCTGATTTTGATTCTTTATATAATTTCGCATAATCTGTTCTCATTTATGGAGCGATGTTTGCAGCCAATGGTTTTGCTCTGTTATTGTTTAAATGCCAATCATATTTGGCCATAATGTTGTTAAAACCATTTAAGCTAGATATTATATTAATTTGCCTATAATGGTCTGGTCGACAAGATGAGTGTAAACAGTTTAACCTGTACGTTTAATAAATCGACGCTTCGTGTTTTGGAAACATGTCTTTTGAGCAAATACATAAAACATTGTTATTCTATTTGTAACAATCTCTGCCAGCGGTAATAGATAAGTGGTTATAATCGCCAGTTCTAACTAAACCCAGAACATACATTTTTAACATATCATTTACATCAGTGGTTCCCAATTAGATTTTTTCCGATTACTCCAAGAAAGAGCTCAACCTTGCATACCGCTTGTAAGCTTTGGTATGTGAGTTATATTAATTGTCTTGCTCTTTTTTATTTATTTATTTGCTTGTACTGCCCATCAAAAAGCTGGGAATAGACCGGTTATCGAAGTATGCAGGATACACCAAAACGTAAAATTATACAGTATTTACCAATTTATAGGAACTCACTCCACATGTATTGAATTATGCAAACGTTGTATTAATAAATCTTTTACAATTGTTCTTGAAATCTGATTATTTATTATTATCATCATTCAAAAACAGACTCGATTCTCAATACATTCATCTTTCTTTTCATCAATATAAACAAACACAACAGTCTTTTTTACTTTTTGTCATCAGCTTTTCTTTCTGATACCCACTACCACCTGCTCAACCACATTCTCTGCTCACCCACCAAAGTACATAGATCTTTCAAAGATGATTATTACTAAGAACAATTTATATCTAGTATATGCACATGTCAGATAACACTGTTATCTGACACCCTTAACACTGAAATGATAAATAAAAAAAAATGAAACCTATTTTTTGCGATTTATTAAATTAATCCATTAAAAATGACGTAAAAAATCAATAAATGTCCAGAAATATATTTGAAGCTAGTAACGTTTAAGTATTTCTTTAACTACTGTATCTTAGTGATTACCATAGCCAAGAATTTCTATGCGTTCTCCTTGAAGCAGGCTCGCGTCATCCTGGGGGTACGCGTAGGCCTACTACTAATTTTGAACCACTGATTTACATAATCACGGGTTTTTTTTTATGCGGACCTGGTGGTTGAGCACTGACGGTTGGACCTGGCATTCGGGAGGACATACTCCGGGATGTTTCCTTCAAAGTGCCATGGGCAAATTCCTTCCTATTCCTTGCAGTCAGTCCCTACCGTCCTTAATAATCTCGACGTCGACGAGGCGTAAAGTAATTAAAGCTCGTAAAAAAGAAAAAAATAATCAGAGCTCTCTGTTTCTTACAAAATCATATTCACATCTGATCTTGGTTGAATGTTTCGTTTGATATCTGTACGAGTCAATATGCTTTCATAAACAGTCAGCGACTGGATCGATCAATAGTAAAACATTAACTCGTTTATGAGGTAAACCCTGAAACAAGTCCTTCACGGAGGTACCGTTAGGCCTAATGCGGTTTCCAATTCGACGATCAGAGATGACTGATGGCTTCTGCCCGAATAGACAAGGTTTGAAACAATAAGCAGGAGAATATAGACAAAATTTCTTTGCCAGTAGAGCACGATAAAGGTACCACTACCCGTACCTCAACAAAACAATCAAGTGAGCGATTACAACAGGGGTGGCCAACCCAAATGATCTCGCGGGACACTTTGGAAGTGCATCATAACTCCGCGGGCCGGATATTAAATTATATGTCACCACTAGAGACATTTTTTTGGAGTGAAGCATTGAAACATGAGTTATTATTATGTTTACTATTATTCTTACATGTAATATGGTAAACGCACATTGTAAAGAAATATATAACACTAAAAAGAAATATAAAAAATATTTTGTAAAAGTGTGATGAATCTCGCGGGCCAGAAAAATGTTCAAAGCGGGCCGCGGGTTGGCCACCACTTGATTACAACAACCTAACTATTTTTTACATCAGACAAGGAAGTATTGCGATCAATAACGTGTGCAATTTGTCGGCTTTTAAGTGAACTGCAGTTTTTGCCTGTCAATTGTGATTAGAGTTGTAGATTCTTATCACTTGCATGAATACCAAATTTATCTTGACCGCCTGAATAAGCAACACAGACACCATACAAAATTATTAAAACTGCACCTAAGGAACATTACTTTAAAATTACTTCGAAATTTAATGAAAAACTAGCTGTATGCAGTTTTTGTGTTCTTTAAATGGCATGACAGGGACGAATAATATTGAAAAGTTACTTCTGTAATTCCGAATGAGATAAATATTATCAATGTTCATTACCTACTAAGGATAAGGATTAGTGGAAAACTTCATGCGTTTTTCTCAAATTTCAACTGAATTTCTAAAGTTCTGTACCAGACTGACTTTTAATAAAGGAGTTTAAACTGAAGTAGGTACACTCTTTTTCGAGAGCATTTAATACGCAGCTAAATACAGAATTTTGTACTATCTGAATTATTGATAGAGTTCACAGGAATCTTACCCAGATACGAAAACGACATTGTATTCAGATAGATAGCAGCTTGAGCAAATTTTCTAATTGAAATACTGGTTGACCTTTCGTTAGTGAAATGTTGGGCGTTTATTTCCGCTGTAATATAGTTATTTTATGTTCAAACGACTGCGTTTGAATCGACTTTTTTTGCAGCTGCTGGGCTGAGGGTGCCTTTTGTCTGCTGGCAGCCCAGTTCCCTTTTAGGGAGCAGGGCTCAGCAGCTGCAGCTTATTTTCCCAACCCGTGTTCGCTTAAAAATCCAGACCTCGACGTCTAAGTTCCTCTGGATTCCGTACGGGGAAAGTATTGTGTCTGTGCGATAGATGAAATTCTAAGTTTACATCTACTTACACATGTTAAGCAGTGGTGGCTGCACTCGTACATGGTTTTCACTCTCGTAAAATTGGGACTTGGGTTGTAAGGGATATGTAGAGATGAAGAGGTTAGCACAAGATAGGAAGGGATGGAGGATTGCAACAAACCAGTCGAAAGACTGCGGCAAAAATAAAAACATAAATAAAAAAATTTAAGATGCACGAGGATTAAGCAAATGTCATATCGTACGTAGGAGGAGAATTTGGAAGAAACGAAAAGAAAATCAAAAAGGTTGCGAAGCACGTGACAACAGTAGCGATACAATGGTATCGAAACTAAAACAGATGCTGTCCAAGAAGTAAGAGTTATAAGATTAAAACCGACGACATATGAAGAGTAACAGTAGCAAAAAGACTTAAGGTATCACGAAGGAGGATGAACGGTTTGGTGGTTAAGCGGTTAAGGCCCCTTACTGGAGATCAAAAGGTTCATGGTTTGAATCCCTGTCTCGGCGGGGATTTTCAAAGGCCTTTTATCATACCTTCACCTATAGCACATGTAATGGGAAGTACAACAGAACGTTTCCTTGCTTCGGATTCCACATTAAGCAGTAGATCCCCTATATTCGGTAGGGTTAGGTTAAGGCTACTACAATAGCGGCGGATTGCACAGCTAGTAAAAACCGTGTCAGCGCCTTACTACGATCATTCGAGCCTTTACCTTTTGAAAGAAGGATGTAGAAAATCGGGTGGACCAATAAATTTGTAAAATGATCCAGTTCTGGAGCTGCTGAGTAAAGAAAGGAGTTGGTGGAAAAGTATGACGAAAATAAGAGAGAGAACGGCGTATGGCGTGTTTCTGGCATGCAGGTTCTGTTGATTTGATAGCAGAAATGAAGCACTATAGGGAGAGATTGGAGAATGCGTGGCCATTAACTGAAGACGTAGGGTTTCAGTTGTGTTAGGAAAAGGCGGAGGATTCATTCAAACCAATCTAAGGATTTATCCGAAGGAAGCCTTTCTTTTCGATAACGCGAATTGTGAACAAATTATTACAAAATTTTCCACTAGGTTTTATACACTCCTGGAAATTTAAATAAGAACACATTGACGCCGGTGTGTAAGACCCACCATACTTGCTCCGGACACTACGAGAGGGCTGTACAAGCAATGATCAAACCCACGGCACAGCGGACACACCAGGAACAGCAGTGTTGGCCGTCGAAGGGCGCTAGCTGCGCAGCGGTTGGGCACCGCCGCAGTCAGTGTCAGCCAGTTTGCCGTGGCATACGGAGCTCCATCTCAGTCTTTAACACTGGTAGCATGCCGCGAAAGCGTGTACGTGAACCATATGTGCAGTTGACGGACTTTGAGCGAGGGCGTATAGTGGGCATGCGGGAGGCCGGGTGGACGTACCGCCGAATTGCTCAACATGTGGGGCGCGAGGTCTCCACAGTACATCGATGTTGTCGCCAGTGGTCGGCGGAAGGTGCACGTGCCCATCGACCTGGGTCCGGACAGCAGCGACGCACGGACGTACGCCAAGACCGTCGCATCCTACGCAGTGCCGTAGGGGACTGCACCGCCACTTCCCCGCAAATTAGGGACACTGTTGCTCCTGGGGTATCAGAGAGGACCATTCGCAACCGTCTCCATGAAGCTGGGCTACGGTCCCGCGCACCGTTAGGTCGTCTTCCGCTCACTCCACAACATCGTGCAGCCCGCCTCCAGTGGTGTCGCGACAGGCGTGTATGGAGGGATGAATGGAGACGTGTCATCTTCAGTGATGAGAGTCGCTTCTGCTTGGTGCCAATGATGGTCGTATGCGTGTTTGGCGCCGTGCAGGTGAGCGCCACAATCAGGACTGCATACGACCGAGGCACACAGGGCCAACACCCGGCATCATGGTGTGGGGAGCGATCTCCTACACTGGCCGTTCACCTTTGGTGATCGTCGAGGGTACACTGAACAGTGCACGGTACATTCAAACCGTCATCGAACCCATCGTTCTACCATTCCTAGACCGGCAAGGGAACATGCTGTTCCAACAGGACAATGCACATACACATGTATCCCGTGCCACCCAACGTGCTCTAGAAGGTGTAAGTCAACTACCCTGGCCAGCGAGATCTCCGGATCTGTCCCCCATGGAGCATGTTTGGGACTGGATGAAACGTCGTCTCACGCGGTCTGCACGTCCAGCACGAACGCTGGTCCAGCTGAGGCACCAGGAGGAAATGGCTTGGCATGCCGTTCCACAGGACTACATCCAGCACCTCTACGATCGTCTCCATGGTAGAATTGCAGCCTGCATTGGTGCGAAAGGAGGATATACACGGTACTAGTGCCGACATTGTGCATTCTCTGTTGCCTGTGTCTATGTGCCTATGGTTCTGTCTGTGTGATCATGTGTTGTATCTGACCCCAGGAATGTGTATATAAAGTTTCCCATTCCTGTGACAATGAATTCACGGTGTTCTTATTTCAATTTCCAGGAGTGTAGTTTGTTTCGAAACAAATGGATGCGATGCATTAAAATTTGTAGTAAAATATGGATAGTATACTTTAATTACAGTTAAAAATTGCAGTTTTAATCAATGACACAAAACTGTAAACCATTGGAAAAGCTATAATTGACTAAAATGTTGCATTTATAGATCCATTTGAAGTATTAGTTTCGTCACAAATCTCATTTGTTGAAAAAGCCTAGTATGTTGCTTCTCATTTAATAGAAGGTGTTTTCAATGTTTCTGAGTGATTTACATGAAATGATAATGTTTCCGAGACGACTCCTAAAAATGCTTATGATTATACGTAGAGTGCTGTCGCCTCCCTCGAAAATGTATCAGATACTAGTTCCCATCTCTATTCGTGTTTATTAGTATCGATTGAAAACGTGGTGTTAGTGTTATAGATACCAGTTTGTCAATTTTATTTTTCCTAACTGGGGAGATAAAGCATGTTCAGTATTGTAGGTAGTATGTAACATCATAATTTACAATTCAGTATACTAACATAGACATAACCCCAACATCGTGACAACATGATCATCACAGTTGATATATGAATACTTTCGATTGTGGTAATGTGGGACTTTTTATTTTTTAGAAGTTTTGTTCAGTGTCCGTAGAGAAATATCAAATATTTATGACCGTAAAACATTCATATGGTCTTAATGACTGAATGACAGAATTTCAATTTGATACCTATTTCGCCCTTGTCGTGTATGGACTTACTGCTTTACGCAGAATCCAAATGACAGGAATTTGATGGCTTAGTTCGGCACATAAATTAACCTTTCCGGAAGGCTAAAGTCATTTAAAGAACCTAAAAAATAGGACCGGGTTTGGAAATGAGGGTAATGAAATCCCAAATCAGCTACCTACAGTTATCTCTTAGGTGAACGATGTTTCCCAGGACATTGCGGCAATGGTCTTTGGTTTCTCTTCTGTATCATGCGGCTCACAAAGCCCTTCAAATGGAAAGGAAAGCGATTCAGCCGAATTCGGTTCCGCGCTGTTGAATCCATATTGCACATTCAGTCGCTTGAAAATTTCTGCTGTAGTAGAGAATTTGCTGTAACTGCTTTTGAGCGAAACTATGATGCCAAACATTTAACCTATTAACAACGAAAATGTGAAAAAGAAATATTTAAGCTACCCGCCCCCTTCCTGTTTTTTTTTTTATGTGAATGGGATATAATGTTCATTATCATCAGTAGAACATACTTTGAACCTGGTGAGTGAAGTTTATTTTTTCCTACGAAATATTAAAGTTTTTCCAGAGTAGATGAAAGAAAAGGCTGCAGAACGAACAATTATGTAACAACAGATTTTAAAATGCGAGATTCGTTCTGATCAAAAACCGATTGTTTGTCAGTTATGCATCTGTTCTGCAGTTCGCCATTACATACAGATCGCTGTGTGCGCAATGTATAGTTTTGTAGACTCTTGAACCCATCCTTGTTGCCTATAATTATTTTTAAATTTTATTTTAGTTAGTTATTTACGATGTTACCCGCTTTAATTTTTCACAAATGAAAATGGAGTGTAGTGAGGGCTACTTTTCTTTGCCATAAATAAGTTGGTGAGAAGAAAACTTCATTCCGTTGATCATATATTGAGTTCGGTTGTTTATTTTACTACGACCGAATAAGGTGTAGACGCCCGCCGCTAGTTGTCTGAACGCCATTGCGCAATACCGATTGTGCCGCCCCCTTTGTAACTACAGCCAGTGGTGTACCTAGGAAATTTCCGCGAACCGGGATATGAGATTCATGAGATTGCCGCCCCTTCGATCATTAGTTTGCAGTCCCTATGTTGCTACCACCCCGAGTGTCGTCGCCGCCTGAGGCAGCAGTTGAGCTAAAAAACAAATGTCGCCGCTACATATATTTGCCGACCTATATCGACAATGGAGTGGCAACTATCGGGGCGACGACAGTCGATCACTCGATTTGCCGCCCCCCTGGACGTGCCGCCCGCGTGCGGTGCACGCCTGCTTACGGCGGGCCTGGGTGGAGAGGATTATGCCCTCTAGCCCAGCACTCGGGAAGACTGACGTTGAAATTCTATCCGGCCATCTTGGCTACGATTTTCCGTAGTCTTTCCAGGCTGGTTTCTTTCAAAGGCCATGGCCGACCTTCTTCCAGATCCTTTTTCCCCTCAGGCTAAGTAGGATGAAAAGGGTCCCTGAGACTCTAAGCAGCCCGCCTCCAAGGCTTAACCCGAAAGGCATGAAACCTGTAAAAAAACTTCTATGGAATACAACTCAAATAAGTTTTTTCTTCTGTCTACGATATGCATTTCTGTTTAATTTTCCGATAAGTTGCCTAATTTCAGGAACTATCATTATTTCATTAAAAAATAAATAAAAAGCGAAAAATTCTACAGCAGCCAATAAAGTCTTATGTGTTATGTGATTTGTTTTAGGAATAAGAATCTAAATCTTCGCCCTTGTATAACTAAGATTCTATCTTGGGATTGACCGGTTCGAATTCCGGACGAGGCCGGATTTTTTTACGGTTGATTGCGTACGTCGCTGATTTGCGTCCGTTCAGTCTACTATTAGCAGCATGCAAATGAGAAGAATGCACGCTAGGTGTCGACAACCGTATAAAACATCACTATAATTTTAGTTAGCACTATACTGTAAGTAAGAATTTTGGTTAGCACACGAGTGAAACATTATTCCTTTCGTCCTTGATTGCCGTTTGTTGTTTTTTGTTTGCTGAAAGTTAAAATGTGTGATCTTAGGCCAGGCGGTGTTTCCAGATAGCTCCTAGCAAACGACAATAGATAACGATACGTAGTCAACGTATTAAGCTGACCGTCACCTCGCAAAGGTTTTGTCATGTCAAGTATTTTAGGAAGCTCCGAGGTTCGAATTCCACGTAAAACTTAGTGTCACTTAGCGGCAGAACAATTCTTCGCGGTATTCCTGCCAGCAAATTCGTTTAATTTCTGCCCTTGGTATACAAAATTCGACTATGCAATATCACATCGACTTTTTTTTTTTAGGAGCCATCCATATATGATACGCTGCATCTACCCTGCCTTAATTCAAGCTTTCTCTAATCACGAATTCATATAATTTTTTATCTTGTCGTTGCAATCCTTTATTTTACAATTCTTTCTTACATAAAAAATCTGAGAAATAACTTGAACCTGGAAAGCACACCATCCTCCCATGGAACTATCATACCTCTCGGTCGCTGACCTTGGTCACCTGGCGTGTTGTCGGTATTCCTCGATATCGTGCCTCCAGGAGATTGTGGTCCAATTGTATAGATGTCAACAGACCAGCACGGCAATCTCGGTGCCGAGGGTCGCTTCACTCGATAAGGCTGTGCCGTGGGATCTTGCCAGTCCCAAGTTCAGCCAGCCGATTGGTTGTGAGTGCTGGTTTTCTCGTACGCCGCATTTGCTGCAGCAGTGGCTTTCGCTTGCTCCATTCGGTCCTGGGCGTCGTTTTTACTCACCTGCCGGATCGGTTCTCCACGCGAAAGCAGGACAAGCCGCAGCAACTGCAAATAGCGTTGACGGTTGACTGACAAGAACGCATCCTGCCATTCACTTGTTACTTCGCTTTTCTGTTTCCACAATAACCAGAATACCGGGCATTAGGAAATGGCGATATACGCATAGTCGACGGCGAGATCATTACAAGCGGAAAGCAGTGGAGGCAAGAAACGGGAAGGAATTTGACCATGAGCTTTTTGTGGGAAACCGTGGAAAACCGAAATCTGGATGGCCGGACGGGGATTCGAATCCGCGTCCTCGCGAATGCGAATCTAGATTGTTACCGCTCACCACCACGCTCGAACTATGCCACTGTTCCCAGGCAGTAGAAACTAAACTTACAGTCTGAAAAAATTAAGTCTTTCGTGTCTTTTAAGAAAATTAATCTGCTATTATTAAAAGCTAACAATTCTGAAAGGTTTGAAAGGAATATGACTGTGAACCTCCTTCCTGAGTGTTGTTTGCTTTTTTGGGGGGAATTTTACGTCTAGCTTCAACCAGGCGGCTTGGATCTAGCATCTTCTGAAATCCATCTCGCTGACGTCGCAGACGCGCCGAGTCTTTTGTTATCCGGTGAATGTAAAGAGTCACTGTACTTTATAAAGTTACAGAAATTTTTGCCAGTGTGACTTTAACCGTTCGGTCGCTGAACCGAAGTTACGGTATTTCTTAAGAACTGTATTCAGTACCCTCTTTTCAGCGTGGAGTATCCTGCTGTGCATATCTAATCGTGTAGAAATGCTTGGACGGAAATATCTTCATTAAGACATCACAGGTCTTCGTTTTTAGTAGGCGTCACGTGACGAAAATGTTTTGCTGCCAGCATAGTTGATCCTTTGTGAGTGATAGAAAAGGTTGATCCGTTCAAGTCGATCAACTGTACTCGCCTTTGTCGTCGTTCGCCAAAAATATGTATAGGTAAAAACTGAAGTTGAATTCCTATGCGGGTTTATATTTTTAAGTTCTTTCTCAGAGCAGATGTAAACTGAAATCCGTATTGTATACCTTGTTAAAGGTATAAAATTTTCCCAGCAGGATTTTACGAGTGCCATTTTCACTCACTTTGACCAATTTGCGTTTTTAATTCGTATACCGTGTTCTTAGGATCTCAAAATGAACTTCTAGGAGTGGAAGGTCTGCTACATCATGATCTGTTAACAGTAAAAACACATATTATTGTAATAGCTATTTTACCATTACGTAACCGACTGCTAGTCACCCAACACTAAGCTGCAACCGCCTTAACTCCAAATTGTCATTGGCCCCTCATAACCACAGCCGGTGACGATTATTAGTGGGGTGATTAGTCGATTAGCCAGGAATGGCAAGCGGTAGGCACTGTAGCTTCTTAACACTTACTTGTATGGAGTGCCGCACACCCTCGAACGTCCTCTCTTCAGCTTTCTTCAGGGTTGGCTCTAACTCCCCTGAAAGACAACTTGGACACGAATGGAGAAAGTCCGTAAATACTTTAAACCCTTTTATTACTTTACGTTAGTCTGAGTCTACACACGCTATGTTGTCCCATGGAGCACTAATCCAGGCGCTGGTAACAGTACTTAGAGCAGTTACTAGAACATTTGATCGAGCAGATGGAAACACGATCGGAACCGAGTTCGGACCCGGTCGGACACAGCTGGCTTCCTAAACGGACATGGTGGCGACGTCGATCAGTATAACACTTCCGAGCCCCGAGGCCCTCTGAAACCTCGGTTATATAGTACAGCAGTGTACTGACTTAGCAGACCTTGATCGAAGTTCGTTGTCCATTCTAGAAAACTCTCGCAGCTCGAGAGCTACTCAGCATATATCGGACGTCAGCTTCGAATGTTCCCGAAGCTGCCTGAATGTAAGCGTTCACCCGATACCGCTCGCTCAGTGCTGAATCTGCCTTTGTCAGCGTCTGTCTCGACCACTACCGGTCTCACGATTTACACAGCTGTCGCCTTCACTCAACCTGTATTTCCACAATTTATTACTTTATTCATTTTAATTGTTATTCATTAAATTTGTCCATTACATTTTCTTCCTCCTTTCAGAAAACCAGCTTTGTCCTCAAAGCTAAAAGACTTTTAATTTAATTGGACATTAAAATGCATCCTGGACTTTTGCCCCTGGGTTACAAAGTTTTTACAACAAAAAATGTAAATCATATGTTCAGGTAGACTCGTTGTCCAACCCTGTAGCAGTAAAAGAAGACATTAGTCAACATTGTCGTAGATAATTACATATTTTAGTTTGTAACTCGTATGTTAACATTTAGTGGTTACATTGTCGTTTGTGACATTATCTTTACTGGTAGTTGGCATTGTCATGAAAATTTGTGCTGCTGTAGGTGTTTGTGTTTCGGTATTAAGCTTGGTTAATTTATTACAATAGCGTTTATACATTATTAATATTAGAATAAGTACTACTGTTATTGATCCTATAGAAGTAAGACTAATGGATGTTACAATAGTTTTATGTCTAGTCTGTGCTCGTATTTCGGTGTCGACTGCTGCTATTAAATGATTATATTTGACAGCATCTCTAGCCTGCTGCAAATGCTTAGCTATTTCTGCGTTGAATATTGTAGGATTGGTTTGGTTCAATTCCAGTAATTTAGAACTATGATATATTTCCTGGTCAAAATGCGGTAATACATAATTAGGAAAAGATAAATTAATCGGAGCAATAGTTTTATGGATTGCTGGTATAATTTTGTGCTCGTTATTGTCAAAATTAACTGTTGTAGCAGTTGTGTACTATACAACTGTTTGACAAATACTTTTTCTAATTCTCTAAGATTTTGATTTAAAGTGGTTTGAAGTTCAGATACTTTGGACATGAATGTGTTAGCTAGTTTTGAGATAAGATACGTGTTATTTGTTACGGCATTTTGCAAATTTTTTGTAAGTAATACTTGTCTCGAAGCACTGATTTCTAAGTTTTGATTTACTTGTTCTAGGTCTCCCAAACGTAAATTTAGTTCCTTCAAATCGTGTTCTGTTACAATCCCGAAAATTTTCTTTAATAAGAAACCACCTGCGTTTATCCAACCACGCTTAACCCTAACTCTTCCCGTAGGCAGAAGTTCAACTAAATTTTGGTATTCTTCCTCCAGAGAGGCATACAAAACTCTTAGGTTGGTAACTACAGCATGTGTTATGTCTTCGTCAAAGGAAGGTAAATTCGAAGAGAAGCATCTAATACTCTAAAAATATTTCTTATCTCTAGGCTATGATTTCGTAATTCTAGGAAACTAATTTGTGCAACAATGGTCCACTCCAAAGGAGAATTTATCACATCATTCTGTTTGACAAATATTACGCCATTTGTAAGAGGTCTGATTGTGTAACACTGACCTACGTTTCCACTGTACAGTATCCCTAATATTATTATGACAATAAGGAAATACATGCTTCTAATACCTATCTACTTAACACACAGTTTGAATTTAGGCACCAATGCACAATGTCACTAGGTAAAGATCTATTATTCTTATTTCACTAGCCGTTGACACTGAATTTCTAAATACACTAGGAATTAAAGTTTCGATACTTAGTCTCTTGAGTCCTTGAGTTGTGAAGCGATGTGTTGCTCGTTGAGTAAACGCCGCGTTGAGGTACTCTCACGTGTCGTCGTTTCTTGTTTCCGCGCGCGTCAGCTGAACGGTGTGTCTGCTGTCTTGCCTGTGGAACACAATTAACACCAGGGAATATGCGCTTGGTATTACCATCACACACAACATTATTTGTTTGTCTTATCCTTTCTTTTTTTTTTCTTTTTTATCTCTCTCTCTCCTTTTTTTTTTTAAGTAGAGTAGAGTTTAGCTCAATTATTATGAAAATAAATCTTGTTATTACTAACAAATCTATATTTTATCAATAGTTAAAACTAGAATTTCTGTATTCTATAGCACCCTATAGCACCCTATAGTAGTTCATGCTACTACATGCAATTTCACAGTTAATTTCACAGTTAATTTCACCGTCTATTTCCAAGTGGTGGCTACCTACATCTTTCTAAACTACTCTAAGCATTATTTGGAGATAGGTAGCTTAGTTTCTCTTCCGCAAGTTATATTGATGTTTGTCATTTTTTGTTAGTTCTACACTTTCACGGACTTTTTGCTGTTTTCGCGCTTGCTTCTGCATTAGATTAGTTTCTTGTGCGTCTTGTCTGCGACTTCGCAAATTGTATTGCGAATCTTTTCGCTGGGGTGGGTGGGTATCATTGGGAGGTCTTGGGTTCATTACTCGACCCTGTGATTTTGAGTTTATATCAGTGGTATCTTGCCTATGGCTCTGATTAGTTTTTCGCCATACATATGGTTTAACTCTGTTCTTGTGTACTATTAGATCTCTATCAGGCATTCTAATTTTTATTGTAGCTGGAGACACAACGGATATTACTTCAAAAGGACCATACCAAGAGAAATTGAACTTCGAACATGTTCCAGGTTTCCTATATGGTCTATTTAACAAAATAAAAGAACCAACTGGAATTTCTTGCGGTTTAGCTTTTTTATTATAGGCTTTAGCTTGTTGTGCAAAAGAGGCTGAATTTGCTTTTCGTACACTATTCCAGATTTTACGTAGCTTATGTGCTAAACTTCTTACTTCCGGGTTTGTGATATCTTTGGACATAGGGAAAATTGAAAAAGGTGAATTCATTTCCCGGCCATATAGCACTTCATATGGAGTTTTATTGGTCGACGTGTGAACTCGACAATTATATGCAGATACGATGAAGGGCAAAATTGTATCCCAATTGTTTTGTGACCTATTTACATAGCAACTTAGGGTCTTTAGGATCGTTCTGTGACATCTCTCGACTTTTCCGTTTGAGTGTGGAGATAATGGAGTCGTCTTTAACTTTTCTATCCCCAACAATTTACATACCTGGGTGAATAGATCCGATAGAAAATTGGTCCCTCTGTCTGAGGTCACTTTTTTGGGAGCCCCGTAAATTAGCACCCAATTTACTACGAAGGCTTTAGCCACGGTTTCAGCTTTCTGATTTTCAATTGGAATCATAGTTAGGTACCGCGAAAATGCGTCAACAATGGTCAAAACATAGGCGTGGCCTTGAACACTTCGCGTGAATGGGCCTGCGATATCTATATGAATTCTTTCAAATGGAGATGTCGTTTCGGGTAATGGTAGTAATTTTTCCCGGTTCCTTGTTTCACCTGCGCGTTTGTTACATAGAAGGCAACTTTTAACATACTCACGCACATCTCGCTGTCGCGAAGGCCACCAGTATTCCTTAGCTATTAAACGGTTGGTGTTTTTATACCCTGCGTGGCATCCATATAATGAATCATGGTGCAATTTCATTACTAGATCGCGTAGAGATGCGGGTACTACAACTCTGTAGCCTTGTTTTGTTTGCCGATAAAGCACATCGTCTCGCGACACGAAGCGAGGATGCTGACGCCAACGTAAACATTGGTCGTCTTTCGACTGATGTAGCGGTAACTGAGCCAAGGACGGAGGTTGTTGCACTTCTACAGTTCTCACCTTTCTGCTGAGGCCATCGGCATGCCCGATTTCTCGGCCAGGTCTAACTTCGACCGTAAAATCGTATTCTGACAGTAAAAGCGCCCAACGCATCAGTCTACTCGATGGGTCCTTTAAATTTAAAAGCCATCGTAAAGAATTATGATCGGTAATAGCTACAAATTCTCTACCCCATAGATATGTTCTAAAATATTTAATTCCCCATACTAAACTGGCCATTTCTTTTTCTGTTGCTGAGTATCTCGTTTCTGCGGGATTTAATTGACGTGAGGCATATGCGATTGGTCTTTCTCCATTATCGAAAATCTGGGATAAAACTGCACCTGCCGCAAAATTTGAACTATCTGTGGTAAGTCGAAAAGGTCTGGACATGTCGGGATAAGCTAAAATTGGACGAGAGGTCAATTTTTCTTTTAATAAGTTCATAGCCTTCTGGCATTCTTGTGTCCATTCAAACTTAACTCCCTTTACTAACAGTCTCGTTAAAGGTTTAGCAATCTTGGCGTAATCTTTGATAAATTTCCTGTAGTAATTTGACAAACCTAGAAATGACTGTAGTTCTTTAACATTAGAGGGTGGCGCAAAGTCCTGAACCGCTGAAGTTAATCTGGGGTGTGGCTTTATACCATCTTTCGAAATTAAATGTCCTAGATATTCTATCTCTCCTAATGCAAAATGACACTTTTTATAGGATAGCGTCAAGTTAGCTTTTCGGAGCCGCTCGAACACTTCTCGTAGATGAACTAAATGCTCTTCAAACGTCCGAGAATAGCAGATGACGTCATCGATGTATACTTGACAATAATTAGGCTTAATTCCTCTCAAAATAAAATCTAATAATCTTTGGAAAGAGGCCGGAGCATTCCTTAAACCAAATGGTAGACGGCAATATTCATATAATCCGTCTGGGACGCAAAATGCTGTTTTATTTATATCTTGCTCAGATACTTTTACCTGGTGGTATCCCGATCTGAGTTCAAGGGTGGAAAAGTATTGACAATTTGCCAGATAGTCCACCGTTTCGACGATAGCGGGGAGGGGGTAAACATCAGGAACAGTTATCTTGTTTAAATGCCGGTAATCAACACAAAATCTGTACTTGATCTCGCCTTCTGGTGCCTTTTTTGGCACGAGAACCACAGGACTTGCCCATGCCGAATGGGATGGTCTGATTATCCCATCTCGCAATTGTTGATCAATCAGTTCGTCTAGAACCTGTCTTTGCGCAATTGGAACGCGATAAGGTTTCCGCCGAATTGGAGGAGAATCTCCGGTCAAAATCCTATGCTCTACAAGACTAGTAGCTGGTAGGGTTTGTTTAGATGTAAACAAAGTTAAATATTCCTCTAATAACGCTTTTAAACTCTTTTGTTGATCTGCGGGTAAATGTCCTATTTTCTCGTCAAAATTAATCACTTGTTCGGCCGACCCATAACAGACTTGCTTCGCGAAAACATCGCCGTCCTCACCTGGATGAGGTACAGCGTGCCGAAAATCATCTACATTTACTGTCAACACATTTGCTATCGGTTGATTCCGCGGAATTCCAACTGGACAATCACTGAAATTTTCTAATATCACTGGAACACATCTCTTTTCATCAACTACAGTAATTTTAGTTATACACCTTTTCACGTAAACTCTCCTTTGATCTAAGAATTCATTTACCGGTAGAGGGTCTACAATTACAGTTTCTCCTACTTCTGCATTTATTTTCTTAGGAACCTGAATCATAAAAACTTTTCCTGACGATCCTGGAACATCACACACGGCATGTGACTTCAAAATTGGCTGTTGTGGCCGTTTTACAGAAGGTTCCACCGTCTGGTACCTCCATTGGACACTTATATGAGCCTTCAAGCTCTACTAGCAGGCGTTCACCTAGGTGATTCCTTAAACCAATAGACCAGTTTTCGAAATCTATAACCGCTTTGTGCTGTTGGAGGAAAGTCACTCCTAGAATGCCATTAAAGTTTGGTCCCATCGAAGCGACAACATACACTGTCGTAAAAAAACTCTACTTCATTTATAATCAACTTTATTTCTTTAATCCCTAAAACAGGAATTTCTTTAGAAGAATCTATGCCTGTAATCTTGAAATTTGGAGGATTCAGTCCCTCTTCCCCACATATTTTCACACTTACAAGATTTACACTTGCCCCTGAATCACACAGAAATTTACAAACCTTACCTTCAACTACTGCCGATACTGTGAGATTTATGTCGTTAAGCCCTTGATTGTCCTGGCTACAAGCAACAGGAACGTTTATCGAGGGCAACTCGCCGGGCATACGGTTACCCGCTAACAGTTTTCCGACTTGCCTGACTTACTATTTGGTTCACTGCTAGTCTTATTCTGACCATTACTTGCATGATAATTGTCTCTACTACTATTTTTATGCCAAGGCTTGGGTTTACCTTTATTGACATTACTACCCTGGGAATTTCTATTCTTGTGATTACCCTTACTCTGATCTTTGTGGTTGCATTGAGGACAAGAACCATCAAAATTATTCCTAGGCCTCATAAATTTATTTTGTGATACACTATTATGATACTTTCCCCTATTTTGTGGTTGTGAAAGCAATCTCTTTGACGGTGGCCCTCCAATCCACATGTCCAGCATGTTATTATATTTTTCCGTGCTACAAATACTTGCTTAGGGGGTCTAAATTTACTTTCACTTGCTGACCTATTCTTAACCTGCTCAAAAAGTATCCCAAACTGTAAGGCTTCAGAAAAGGTTTTTGGGCGACGAAGGGAAATGGCTTCATACAACTCAGTACTCACCCCTGCTAAAAATATTTCTAATGCTCTTTGTTCAGCTTCGAAGAGGATAATTTCGTCTTGTTTTTCGTCCCCTGTGAGCTCAAACGTATGCGCGTTCAAAGTTTTGATCCGATCAGCAAAATCCTCGAGTGACTCTGTAGTTTTTCTCTTAACGCTTCGTAATTTCTCCCGATAAAATACCATACTACCCTTGGGTTCAAATCTCTTGATCACTCCTCTTTAAGCCCAGCGTAAGTTTCAGACAACCTACACATTCGGTCAACCCTTACGTGGCGAAATGCAGACCCGGTCAACCTTGACCTCAAAATTTTGAGTTTAATTCCGAAGGAAGTTCAAAAAGACTCAAAATATTATCTAATCTTTCGAAAAACTCTATTATGCTCTCTCCCGGTGCTCCACCAAAGGAAATATCTGGTGAAAGAAACGCACTAAGGAGTTGCAAATTTTTTGCATTTTCCTTAGCTAAATTTGCGTTAATAGCTAGTTTTTCTACTCTTTCGTTCAGGTCGGAGACAGCATCCTGAACTGTCTGCCCGCCTGAAGCTGTATCGCCTGTAGTAGGCATACTGACTTATTAAATGAGCTGAACTCTACTCACCGAAATCTTATCGCCGGTCCGGAGACGTTCTCTGCTCAGCTGCCCGCTTCGTTCCGCGCCTGTCGGTTGGCAGGTATGCTGTCCGCCTGACACCCGCGATGGTTGCCGCCTCCCGCGTAGTACCACGAGTTCCGCGCCGTGCCGCTGCTGCCGCTGCTCTGCTTGGAGTCGCCGCGACCGCTTGGATTCGAAGTCCGGATCTTGAAGATGTTATATGAATTGGCAAGCCAGGGTTCTTCCTTGCTCTTAGCGTCTAGTTGCTCTATTTGCCTGGTTTTTTAACTCTGCATCCAGTTCTTCTTGTAGCCCATTGTTTGCGTTGAATTCATCACCCAATTTCTTGGTACCATTTCCTCTGCGTTCAAGTCTTCGCCTCGTTTTTTTCTGACACCAAAAAATGTAATCGCTATTTTACCATTACGTAACCGACTGCTAGTCACCCAACACTAAGCTGCAACCGCCTTAACTCCAAATTGTCATTGGCCCCTCATAACCACAGCCGGTGACGATTATTAGTGGGGTGATTAGTCGATTAGCCAGGAATGGCAAGCGGTAGGCACTGTAGCTTCTTAACACTTACTTGTATGGAGTGCCGCACACCCTCGAACGTCCTCTCTTCAGCTTTCTTCAGGGTTGGCTCTAACTCCCCTGAAAGACAACTTGGACACGAATGGAGAAAGTCCGTAAATACTTTAAAACCCTTTTATTACTTTTACGTTAGTCTGAGTCTACACACGCTATGTTGTCCCATGGAGGCACTAATCCAGGCGCTGGTAACAGTACTTAGAGCAGTTACTAGAACATTTGATCGAGCAGATGGAAACACGATCGGAACCGAGTTCGGACCCGGTCGGACACAGCTGGCTTCCTAAACGGACATGGTGGCGACGTCGATCAGTATAAACACTTCCGAGCCCCGAGGCCCTCTGAAACCTCGGTTATATAGTACAGCAGTGTACTGACTTAGCAGACCTTGATCGAAGTTCGTTGTCCATTCTAGAAAACTCTCGCAGCTCGAGAGCTACTCAGCATATATCGGACGTCAGCTTCGAATGTTCCCGAAGCTGGCCTGAATGTAAGCGTTCACCCGATACCGGCTCGCTCAGTGCTGAATCTGCCTTTGTCAGCGTCTGTCTCGACCACTACCGGTCTCACGATTTACACAGCTGTCGCCTTCACTCAACCTGTATTTCCACAATTTATTACTTTATTCATTTTAATTGTTATTCATTAAATTTGTCCATTACATTATAGTTGCATCTCTGTATTCACTGGACTCACCACCAGTATATCACTGCTAAGGTCTGTCATTTCGGAGAGGAGAATGTGATTTTAGCCAGTTTCTTAATCTGTTCACTATCAGATATGAATCTGTTCTTCATGCACGGACTGACAATATTTTCTCATCTCATTTTTACACGAATTTTTACAAATATATCTTCGAGTCTGTTTCCTAGAAAATGAGGCAATATTACTTTTAGTTGTCTTAAGTTTTGGCTGTTTTATAACTAGAAAACCGTATGAATGCGAAGTTGTCTGAGGAAATATTCTTTAGTTATTCTTTTTACATGCTTAATCTCCAATAGTCAATGCTTCGAACTGAAAAACATTTTTTTTGAAATTTAAGGTTTGAAATGTAAGAATAGTCCGTGAAAAACATTAATAATAATAAATGTTCGCAGAGAGAAACTGGCCATGAGCTTAATCACAAACGTTTCTCTTTTTTGTGGTTTATGAAATTGGGATGCTTCCTTAAGATTGTATGCTGTAGACTTATTCCATCCCCCATCACCTTCTACCTTGTAAAATGTAGTGCACAGTATATTCTGATCGCCAGTTAACTGCAAACCTTTGAAGCTGACAGCAATATCTAATAATTTCCATATGCATATTTTTTACAACTCTCTAATGCTCGTAGCTGTCGCGATCACTGCGTATACGTAAGGCCACAGTACTTATTAAAATCGTCCATGGCTATACATACTAGGAACTAAGCTTTCACCTGAAAAATTGACAAGTTACAATTTTTCTCACTTTTTAATATGTCAATAGTTGTCGCATAAGATTTGTAGTAATAGCGAATTGAGATCCACAGCTTCATTACACAGACATAAATACCCCAAAATACTTGCATATAAAGTAACTTAATCTTTTAATGTAATAAACAGAAAGTTAGTCCCAAGTGGTGTTTCAAGAAAGAACTTCGGGTGAAGGCAGTTTATTACCTCAAACACTCACGAATCGGACACGCTGTTCTCTTTTAATTTGCAACACTGCCTTAGCTTCGTTAGTTCTGCTAACTCGAAAGAGAACAGAGATTTTAGTGTAAACCAGAGTAATGAGCTTTCTCATTGCCCAGGTACTGTGACTCGCCTGCACGGCCACAAGTCGACGAACTCTGTACCCCCCCCCCCCCCCCTCGTACCTGCTAAACATTCGTCTCGTGCTCGTGTATGTGCAAACAAACTTGCTGGGGTAATGTAGTCACCAGTCACATTCTGATCTAGCCTCGAGTTTTCCTGTTATCATGCAGTCAATAAAGTACTAATTTACTACAAGAAAAAAAAAGTAGTTGTTGGAGAGTATTCGCTACAGCCAACCCTCATTCCTTGCCCTGGCACACTCGAAATCAGGATGTGTTTGAAAGAAACTGAATGGATTATTTAGTTTGCCTCATGTGGACGGTTATATTGGATTCCTCGATCTATCACTATTCATCTTGACGGAGAAAGGTAGTACATATTAACTGCATTACCACTTCGTAACAAAGGGCTTTAAAATTAAGTTTGTTGGGAAGGAATCGAATAGAAGATTGGGATCCTTCTTTCGAGGGAATGAAACGCCAGATCAGACGGATGTCTTAGCGGGCGTTCATTAATTGTGTGAGGTGTTTCTTGTTAAATTTGTACCCCCCCCCCTCGCGTGAGATTTACTTTTTTTTTTTAAAATAAAAATATTTTATTTGTTGTGTTAATGTAATTGTTTCCTGCCACTAAATACCTAAGCGTTAATACTGATGTGTTATATGTACTGCATTTTTTTTCTGTGAAATAAGATGAGAAAAATGGCATAAAAAGTTAACTTGAGATTTTTATTGACCCTGCCCCCTTTAAATGAGATTTTGTCGGACATCCTCTCCCCACATTTTACCTCAAGCAATTGATTGACATCCCGTTACGGATGGAAGAAAGTTGCACCTGTTTCATATTTTCTACTTTTGTCGTTTTCGAAAGGAAGTTTTTTTCTAGTAGCACAAGCCCAGTAATTAATTTTCCGGCTGAGATATGGAAGCTGAAGGATAGGACTGACAGTAGGCAGAATTAGTGTTTCCTAATGCGGAGGAGCAAGAAAATATAACGGGAAAAGACTGAATATATCATTGCCCTTGGGCACTGATGCGCGAAGCAGTAGGGTATTATTTTCTGTAATTGTGTTTACTGCGGCATTACAAACAGCAGTTGAGGCTGCAGCTGTGTAACTGTAGAAGTGTACATGTCGAATGTCTTTTTCAAGCATTTTATGGAGGATTTGCGTTACAGAAGTCGTGAAGTTGATGTATGGCGCCAGTTGGACGCTGGAGAATGCCAAGGTTTCCAGGCCAGGCAGGGCAACCAGTCTACATGTCTGCCGGCCTTGGATTGTACGCACAAGAGCCTCTTCCGCGTCTCATCTGGCCTTCACACAGAATCTACCACAAATTAATGTTTGTGAATCTAATCGTCCTTTAAAATCAAACTGATACCACGTATTACAGACATCACTGTATGCGAGTCATTTCGAATTATAATCAGGAAACTTAGTATCTTATAAAATGTCAACTACATCCGATAACTGCCAGTATGGATAGTATTTTGAAATCCACGAGTTTTGATGGTACCTAAAGACCTGCTAGTTATGCTGCTTGCTTGCGAGGTGACAGCTGAATGGTGCTTAGGGGGCATCCATAAATTACGTGAGGTGTTTTTCCGGATTTTGGGACCCCCCCCCTCTCTGGTGAGATCTGGTCGGACCCCCCCCCCCTAGAGATCGCCCTTGCAACTTCTTGAGACTTTTTTTTTTTTTTTTAGGGCTCGCCCTCCGAAAGCTGGTTACACCCACACTTTTCGACGAAATACCCCCCTAAAATCGACTTTCGCGTCATATATAAACCTTTTTTTTTCTCATGTAATTTATGGACGCCCCCTTACTGCTGTATGATTTTTACGAACCGGTAGCTGGGGTTGTCGAACCCCATAAAGCCTCAGAATGCGACATGTCTGGTGAATAAGGAGCCCGGGAAACAAACGCTGCTAACAAAAATATTGAACATTCCTGGCAACATGTCGCTTTAGATCCTGCCATCACTCCATAGCTGCCAATGTAGCCCATTATTCCCAGCGGTGAACCACATCATTAAATTTCACACTAGAATGCAGGAGGCGTTCAGCACGATATTTCCTGACACCTGTTGGCTCATCTTGCGGTCCAAGTTAAAGTCGATGTGACATTCTGTCACTGCCCGTCATAGGTTTAGACGTCGGTGGTTTAGGGTCAACGGAATCCTCCGTGAAGAATTTCTTCCGCTCAAATAACTTGTATTGCGCCGGTGAAGTATCGGCCGTGTTCCAGTAATGTTACTACGGGGGTTGAGATCAATGAACTAAAATTTCAGCGAGTAACACAGGTTTCTAGTTTACATGGTCTCGCGGCACTTGATTGGCGAGACCATAGCGAATCAGGTTGCTGCACCCACGGATCAGCCCACCATTCGCCCTTCTTTCGACGGTCGGGAAATTCCGCTGTATTTGGATCCTCGCGTGTCGGCGTATCGATCTGGTTCGTGTTACAGGCCCCTGGCGGGCCATGGCTGTATTCTGAAAAGGGACATGTCGAGCTTCGGGACTAACAAACATTGGGAGAGGCCTGCAAAAACGTGCTCGGAACGCAGGCCTTTATCCATTCCTCCCATGCTTCAGCCTTATTTCTAGTTGCAAATCTAGCCAAAAAATTTACTTATTCAAGCTGCTACATCTTTGCCTTCCCGGAGCAGTGTTAAGGCTAACGTATTGAACATTTGAGTGTGTTTCACATAGTAGACAGTGTTACCATGATGTTTATTGCTCCATGCACTTCGAACGAAACTTTTTCCTGCTTTCCGTATCATATTGCAATGATCTTTTGTGAAGTTTCGGAAATGCTTACCATTTCACTTGTTTTCTGTTCGATTTTTCCAGACTTCTTAACGATTGTCTCTCTTACGGATCTAATACTTCCCATTACTTTTCTTGTGTATAATAGTGCAAAGAAAATATTAAATTGGAACAAAATTAATATTGCCGGAATTAACTATAACTATGAGTTACTTCAGATACTTTTTTTAAAATAGTTATTTTATTTGACTGTCTTCTGAAATTTTTAGAATAGCCGGTTTTTGGTAGTAAAAACTACCTTCTTGATTTTTTATTAACAACTTCATATTGATTTTCTTTATATATATTTGTTCACAGATACTTTTATCCTATTTTAGAAACGAGAGATGAATGATATTAGACTAACATTACCTTCTTCGGCAAACGGGTATATGTAATATGCTTATATAGAAAATTTACATTCTTTCTTAAATTCGTGGACATGCAGCAAACCATTGACTTGACGGGCGGTATAAGTCGGAAGCGCCCTTGTCGCTTAAAATCTTCCATTCTTGACAGACTATATAGTTTTTGACTTAATGTTCGCCCACGGCGTATCTGTAAAAAAGGAATCGTGTCTGGGATTCAATGAAAATGTGTTAATCATTTCAGTTCCAATTCACTGTAAGCGACTGTTTCCACGGAATTTCTATGTCTATACAAAAACAACGGAACCGATTTGGATGAGGTGTTCACAGTTTAAAATGTTAGGTTTTAACTTAAAAACTGCAGTATGAACGGTGACTGGAGCAGTAAATGAGAATCTGTTCTTAAACTGAGCATATAGGAGCCAATAAGCACACTACATCAAAGATAAACATTCCTTTCGATAACTGAACAAATAGGCGCCAAAGATCACGCTACATCAGAGACAGATACTCCAGTCTTTCGATTAATATTGTTGTTGATTGTGTAACTTTGGTTATTTAGTAATATGACACTTGTGAAGGCAATTTAAGTTACTAAAACTAAGTTCAACTACGGGCAGGGCAGTAGTGTAATGACTTCAGTAACATGGCACCTTAAATTATAAATTAAAAACTAAATTCATCTTGTCTTATATCGACACCATTTCACGAAATTCTGTCTTTTTTTTTTTTTTTACGTCTGCGAAACGTGATGGCCAAGTGGACGAAGCAACCGGGAAATGCTAGCTCATAATATATGAAAAGTTGTGTGTATGTTTATGATTAGACTTGGTTTGTTCCAGCCTGGAGATACTACAATTTCTTAATGTGTTTTCTTGAATCTCCGGGCGGATCCGCGTCGAATTTTTTAAAACCTGTCGTTTCAGCCAACTTGCTCAGAGGACTGCTTATTAAGCGGCTCCTTCCGCAAAAGCAATAAAACATCGACACCGACACGGAAGTATACCACTCGTTTTTCTTAATGTGTTTGTAGGGCTGGCTACTGTTTTACCACCCACTTTTAGCTCCCATAATTCTGTTGGAACACCTAAGAAAGTTTCTGTCATCATTTCGTATTTTGAGAGATGTCGCAATAAATATTAGATTTTATAGTTTTGTTAATAATTTGATGTACGTGAGTTAGGGAGATAAGTTGTCCTATTAGAATAGGGGCTCCCAAAGTTTTTTGTACCACGCCCCTCTTCCATCAAAATAAAAATTACCCCCCCCCCCTTTTTCTGCCAGGAGTAAAGGCCTACTTTTTATTACTAACAATGACATCTCATACGAAACTCACAAGTATGTGATGTTAGAATACAGCTTTTCAACACTACCAGAGGCGACGAAGGAGACGGTACATGCGACGTTGTAGAGCTAGGGCAGGGGTTCCCAATTAGTTTTTCCCGATTACTCAACCTCGCATTCCCATTGACATCGACGCAGACAACTGGAGGAATAGGCTCCTTCAGGATGAGAGGGCATTCCAAGCCTTCTCGGAGTTCGCCAGGACGGTATTCACAATAAGAGACATCGTGAGAGGAAGAGCAGCTATGTTATAGCCAAGGATACAAAGAAGAATACCAGATCCCAAACACGTTTAAGTCCGAAATCCAAAAGCAATACTAGAAGATAAGCTACTGGAGCACAGAGTGAAAACATGTCCGAGGACACACTATTGAAGAAGAAGAGGGCAAGACAAGAAGAAAACCAGATAAGCTGGCAGAACCCTGCGAAAGCAGGGCTCGGTAGCGCACGGCGATCCCAGCTGGCCCAGGAAGTTATAAACTACCTGTGACGTGCAGTGCGCTATAACGGACGTCCGAAAGACTGGGGAGAGTCTTGAACCCCATGTCATGGCACCCGCAAGGGTGGCAAAAGACGCTTCTCATTGAGAGTCCGAACCTTCCCTCCAACGAGCGGAGGGGGGGGGGAGGGTTGATTCTTCCATGTTCCAATCCCAAGGCGGGGGTGGCTGCTAATATGGACGGATAATTCGATAGAAGTTGGTGAAGCAGGATGAGCTCTACTCGCGTATGCCCGAGGACCCAATTTCGAGCCTGATAAAGACGCCGCATGTATGTAACACTCATTGTATGTAACTGGAATGATAAGTAAAAATTAAACCAGTTTTCGAGATAAATATATTAAATTATTATATTAAATTTTAATTCAATAACAAATTTCACAAAAATATCAATTAAAGTCCCAACTATTGTTATAACAATTCTAATAATAATGAAAATCACAAAAATGTATTTAAGTTTAATGGGATAAATGTGGAGATTTCTCTTTAGAACATATATGTTGTTGCTGTTTACTGAGCTTCAATCTTAAATAATCTTCAGTTGTAGCCGGTGGCGATGTTTCGTTTTCATGTTTGTCATGACCGAAAATCCGCTCTCACGAAGGTACGTTGTGCGAAATGGTAGTAAAATATTATGGCTACTTTGCTAACGTTATAAACGTCTTTTATTTCAGCCAGAAATTTACGGGCGATTGCTCTGCAAAACCACTACTGAGTCAGCTGTCGCGTGAAATGTCTATTAGTTCCTCTTGGTCATAGACTGGTAGATGGTCAGAGGAATAGTTTGCGAAAGATTGTTGATCCAATTCCTTTGCGGCGATATTTTTGTAAAATAGCTCCGTAACTATCGACAGATTTTGCAAGTGACATTTAAAGGCAGATTTTATATCTTCATTAAAAGTCGTAGAAATCGTTCCCAACAAAAATTTCAGATTCGAAAACTGGTCATATTTATATTTTTAGATCAAAAATCTCCAGATAAATATTTTTTAAATTGTTCATTCAACTTTCTCCTGCATATTAAATATGTTTGTATACTGGTCTTGAAGTCTCAAATTTAGTTCATTCAATCTGGTGAAAATATTTGAGAAGTAAACCAATTTTTGGCGCCATAAGGCGTCTCTCGCTATCTGCTTGTACTCATGATGCCCTTGCTGGACCAAGAACAATTCAATTTCATATCTCAGCTCAAATATTCTCGAAATAACTCTTGCTTTGGACAGTCGGCGTGAAACAACAGAGTCTTGCACAACTGCAGCATTACAGTAACACACGTATATTTGGCAACAGTATTGTTTGCGTATATTTTTGTTTTCAACTATCTTAGTGATTACATTAGCCAAGAGATTAACGCGCATACCCTTTGAAGCAACCTCTCGTACTCTTGGGATACGCGTACCACTAATTGGAAATCCCTGAGATAGAGCATCTTCCACACGGGCGACAAAGCTACCTCGCTCCTCTCCCGCTCATGTCTCATCTGTAGTCTCTCTCATTTCATATATATCCTTTCAATCCTAGACAGTTTACATTTGTGGCCATTTCAACGAGGCTTAGAATGCTTTCGAAGTTTTCAGCTGTGTAATGAAAGATGGAAATGGTGAGCTGAGATAAATATACCGTTTCAGAATTTAGAAATTATAACAAATACACTATCAAATCAATTGAGTGGCATGAGAGAATGCGTATCAGAAGACAGGTTGAACGTTTAACTGAAACCACCTCTATGCTAGGACCGAGCGTGGTGAATGAGCATTTGGGTGGACGCATGTCCGAATCCCCGTCCGGGCATTTAGATTTGGATTTTCCATGGTTTCCCCAAATAACTCCAGGTGAATATCGGGATGCTTCCTTCAAAATGCCACGGCCGAATTCCTTCGCATCCCTTATCCCCAGTCCCATCCCGCCTCTAATGACCTCGACGTCGACGAGGCGTAAAGCCATAAGTAAAAAAAAATATATGATAGGCACAGTTCTTTGTTGTAACTGAAATATGTTGCCCCTTCTACCTTCGGCAAACAAATCTGCTTCCGACTCCGTGGAGATTAAAATTTAAACGACAGGCATGTCAACTGTAACGAATTCGCCCTTGGAACCATCATTCCATTAAGTTTTTTCAAAAGCGGCAAGCTATTTTTATCTTTTTTACATATTTGGAAACTTGCACGGTCCGGTCTTGGCTCAGGCTTTTAATGATGTAGTTGTCATATCACACTTGGATAGAGCCACTCAAGGCCTCGCGAATAAATATCAAATGTTATGAAATTTTACCATGAGAAATTGTAATTTTAACAACTTCAAAAATTTTAACCACTTCAAATTTTTTTAAACAACTTCACTAATTTTAACGTCTTATAAAACCTCAAAATACCTGTAATGTGGAAGTGGCTGAAAGAGTTTTGATACAGCAGTGAAACAATACTTGTACAACTCATATTTTAAAGAAGACAGAGGAGCAAGGAACGTGAGAAATGATCGCCTGAAACGATACCCATGCCGGGGATAGAAATATCTCAGTGCCAACTAAGGGGCCATCCATAAATTACGTAACACCTTGAGGGGGGTCAACAAAGTGTGATATCGTGTGACAAAGGGGGGGGACGTGTCATAAACTTTGTGACGTCGCATGCATAATTAGTATCACTTTTTGGCTTGTAGCGGAAGATGAAGATCATGTTGACACATCGAACGTTCCGAACACTATCGAAATCAAGAATGAAGTGACTATTATGCCAATAATAAACAGTATCAAGGAATAGGTTCAAAATCCATGGTCACATGATGACTCAATTTTGTATCATTAATTCTATTTTTTATGTTTTTTTCATATTTTCTTAAATGTTTGATTTATTGTTGATATTATTTTTTAACTAGAAATACATAAATCATTTTGGAAGTGCTGTTTCAATTAATGAATTTAAAATTTCAAAATATGTGACGTCACACCAGGGGAGGGGAGGGGTCCCACAAATGTGACAACCTGTGACATGGGGGGAGGGAGGGGTCCAAAATCATGAAATTCGTGTGACGTAATTTGTGGATGGCCCCTAACCGCTCACCTATCTCGTGTATGAATTCGAGTAGTCAGTGTCCCAGTACTGGAAGTGAGTAACTTCAAATCAGCCTATTTGGTTTTAGTTTTATATATTCTTTAAAGCAAACAGTTGTAAATAGAAGGTTTAGACTTTTAATAATTAGCATTCTAAGAAAAAGCTATTTGTTCTATGAATGGCCTAACCGGGACCATCGATCTGGGAAGATGAAATGCTTATTGTAGTTTACACGACTGGGATAGTGTGTGTGTTCTGTGTAGTGTTGTTTGTGTTGTGAATGAGAGATGAAAGGAAGGAGGTGAGACCCGATACCGGCCAGTTCATGCCTACTCTTCCGAAAGACTCCAAGCCTAACGTCCCCATCCGACAGACAAATCACCATCAACGGTGTCGTATGCCACCACTACATACGCACTGAGGAGAGGTTTGGTGCACAATTTGGTGATTAGGAATTGCGCAACATCACCTCTCCTACCGGCCAAATCCTGAAGTAAAAATTTCATGCATCATCAGGACTCGAACCAGCTAACTCCGTGTCAAGCACCGAACACCATCACAGTGCCAACGGGTAGGGAAATAATCCTACACCAAATGTTATACCGTTGTATAAGTTTAGTTAGTTTTTCTCTAGCAAAGAGTTTCGATAATTTTCGTAATTGTATTCCAACTAGCACACGTAATAGGAAGTTATGCCGCGAAACGCTTCAAGGTAATACTGGTTTCGTCGCTGATACAATTTTAATATTTCGTTTATGGCACTGGTTATTAAAGAACGAGTGTGGCCAGTTAAATGTATAGTATTTGGATAAAGTGAATTTTTTTCCCTTTTAAAAGCATATGTATGTGTCTGTACCGTTCTTGAAAGCTTTCACTCATTTGTCCTGTTTGTTTGCTCTCTTCTCGAGTAGAGAAAACAGCTTTAAAATTACTCTTTAAAATTGTTCTTTTTGAAAAGAGAATCGTAGGTTTTGCTTTTTTGTATCTGGTTTCTGAGAAGTATGTGGGAGGAAGCTTCCGGCCACTTGGGCGTTCAAAGGGCGCTTCGCCACAAGGCACCCCGCACCACAAAAGGACCGCCGCTCTGCGACGTCTTAATTTCCCCGCAGACGAAAATTGTACTTAAGAGGGCATTTTAAAGGCGTCCGTGCTCTTCAAAGAGAATGTGAGCAGGGGAGAAGTGTGTACATAAACGCATTCTGCAAGCTTAGAAAAGGGGGTGTTGTAAGCTACAGTATGAAGTCGGCGAGATAAAACTGACACTGTTCTTTTGAGCGTATGCTGGAGCTCCTTTCAGTATCCAGCAGTTTAGACAAACGTGATAAACCGTCGCTGTGCTGGAATCTTGACCTCGCCGTACCGACCGTCCTGATAACTTTTACATGGCTTCCGGTAGTCACCCGAGATTTCCCCCATTTCCCGTCTTAATTATTTCATGAACACGACAACATAAAACACAGTTTGCATGCTCCCGGGATAATGTTTATTGCCGATGTTTCGGCAAAACTACTTCTACCTTCTTCTTGACCGAAGTACCCTTTGGGGCCATCCATAAATTACGTGAGGTGTTTTACCGGATATCCGGACCCCCCTCCCCTCTGGTAAGACTTCGTGAGTTCTGGTCCGACCCACCCCTCCTTCTAATGAGATCTGGTCCAAGAGACCCCCCCCCCCCCCTCTAGAAATCGCCCTCGCAAATTTTTGATACTTTTTTTTTAGGTCTCACCCTTCCAAAGGCGGTTATACCCCCACTGTTGGACGAAATAGCACCCTCCCTTAAAATCGACTTTCGCGTCATTTGTAGACTTTTTCTTTTAGCTCTACAGTCTAACAAAAATTTACAAAATCTCACGTGAGATTTCCGTTGATCCCCCCTCCCCCTTGGTGAGATTTCCATATTTCACCTCACGTAATTTATGGACTCCCCCTAGATGTATTTTACACGCTCTATTAAGTACCTGCTTCCAGAACGGTTGTACCCCTCCTCCCTAAAGTCGGCTTCGGCGTCGTTTGTAGACCCTTCTTTTTTAAGCACTGATGTTCTTCAAGAAATTAAAAAGATGACGTGAGATTTCTTTCGAACCCCCCTCTCCCCCTACCGCTTGGTGACATTATACCGGACCCCTCCCATTTCACCTCTGGTAATCCTACTGTCATGCCCATAGAAGCTAGTCCGGTAATCCTACTGGCTAGAGAAACCTGCAATCTAAACACGACATCTTCACATACACAACGTTTTGCAGAAGTAAAAGAACGGTTAAAGGCCCATAACAATTTCAGCCCAGGCGCAGATTCAAACCGGAAACGTCACAAGTGAGTCTTGTCTTAACCCTCTCCTCCTCTTTGAGTCGTCCTTCATTTGTCCACTTTTGGCTTCCCGGTGTTTTCTTTCTGGGTTCGTTTGTCCTTTTTAATTCCATAAAACGTTTTACATATATGTAAAGAAACTCTTACAAAAATTCTCGTTTAGCCTGTAGAAAGGGGAATAACTTCATATAAAATTTCAACCAGCTGATAATTCAGTACAACCACTGATCCAACAAACGTGGAATAGACAACACTGACCGAGAACCACAAAACAGTTTAGATCAGTGGATACTTACGTGCAACAGTAAGTATTGTAGTATCTCACATTGTCGTGTTTACTACCATGACGAATTGATTCAAATGTTGCATTTACACTGATCGCTATGAATCTACTTACACCTCGCGAAAAAAAAATGACTACAGTTTTGTAGTACAGACACACTTTTGCAGGCAGTAATTTTAAACTGCTCAACCAGAAGGACCTCTTAAACTTGTAACATGACGCGCTGTCGCCACGTTACAAGGTGCATTTTTTTTATATATATGTCATAATGTTAGAGTAATTTACATAAATCTTGGGCGACCACCTAAATAGATTTATGTTGTAATTTTATAAAGTACGCAAGATTCCAAGTGAGGACTGTAATGAAATGGTGAACATACAGTGTATCTTGGTAAAGCGAATATTAAAGAATTATTGAGATATGTAGGCTTGAAGCTAATCGTGGTCTTCCCGAACCATGGCGACAGGACGTCGCGGATCTGGGGTTTGCCGGAACACACACTCTGCTCCCTGGGGATGGGTGGTCAAGGTCACTCACCGGGCGGGAAATGCCTGCCGCCCGAACACAGTCGTCCCCGAACGCAGCCGAATATGTCCGACCTCTGTTAGATACGCTGGGCAAATCAGATATCGGGGATATCACGTGACATTGGGTGCCGACCTGAAGATCCAATCCAAATAAGCGTATAACTTAAAATCCTGGGAATTTCTGTTATATGTGAGCTTCGAGACTACAAGGGGCGGAGCGAGAAGTTTCCTCGCGAGAGAGAAGAGCGACGAGCTTCAATTCAATCTTCGAGTCCATGCTATGCGAGTCTAGTCTGAGGTTGACTTGGAAAGTTGACTTCTTTCGCCAACTGCTGCTATACGACTTCTGGCTGCCGGCTTGATGGAGCAAACTTATCACGTCAATACAGCCGGTAATGCGATGACGCGCATTGTCAGACCAGAGATGCCTGTAGCCGACTTGTGAGATAGTCTCACATACCGTGGGTCCGCTCGAATCACCGCAGACATCAGACGCAGAACTACAATGGTAACTTATTACGACCAAGCCATCTGATTGTGCATTCCGTGAAACAGAACCCTTAAACGACTTTGAGGGGATAGATCCATGTTCTCACTTTGTAATTGTAAAAACCCCTGAGCTAGCGGCATAATTTGCCAGAACTAGTTATTTTCGAATGATATATTGTTCATTCGTGGCGCCCATGATTTTCTTTTCTTACTGTAAAGTCACAGTATTATGATACCTTTGTCTGAGGTCGTCATAACTTGTTTTTTTTCCATTGTTTTCAAATGTCATTATTTATTGCAGTTTAATTCTGAGATGGATTTAATAGTAAATATACAATTGTTTGCTTGCTATGACAGCTAATTGTACCCCTGAGCGTTGCTTTTATGATTTTGCCAATTTGTGTTAATGTTAACGGTAAATTCGCTCAGACTTGTAATCGCCAGTGATAAGAAAATAAATGTCATATTGTGACAATTTTTCCTAAATTCCAACTAACGTCGAGATTCTTGCGAAATTAATAAATTTACACTCCTTCATAAAAATTAAAATTAAAAATCCACAATTATTAATCATAAAGGTATGAAAGATAATTGTAACGTAGTTTGCCCACTAAGGCACTCAAGCCGGCAGCCAGAAGTCGTATAGCAGCAGTTGGCGAAAGAAGTCAACTTTCCAAGTCAACCTCAGACTAGACTCGCATAGCATGGACTCGAAGATTGAATTGAAGCTCGTCGCTCTTCTCTCTCGCGAGGAAACTTCTCGCTCCGCCCCTTGTAGTCTCGAAGCTCACATATAACAGAAATTCCCAGGATTTTAAGTTATACGCTTATTTGGATTGGATCTTCAGGTCGGCACCCAATGTCACGTGATATCCCCGATATCTGATTTGCCCAGCGTATCTAACAGAGGTCGGACATATTCGGCTGCGTTCGGGGACGACTGTGTTCGGGCGGCAGGCATTTGCCGCCCGGTGAGTGACCTTTTTGACCACCCATCCCCAGGGAGCAGAGTGTGTGTTCCGGCAAACCCCAGATCCGCGACGTCCTGTCGCCATGGTTCGGGAAGACCACGATTAGCTTCAAGCCTACATAGCTCAATAATTCTTTAATATTCGCTTTACCAAGATACACTGTGTGTTCACCATTTCATTACAGTCCTCACTTGGAATCTTGCATACTTTATAAAATTACAACATAAATCTATTTAGGTGGTCGCCCAAGATTTATGTAAATTACTCTAACATTATGACATAATAAAAATGCACCTTGTAACGTGGCGACAGCGCGTCATGTTACAAACTAAGTAAAAAATAAAACAGAATACAGTATATATTTATATGTATACATCGAAACATATTAAAAGTTTCTGCAGTCGACGTAAGTAAACAAAAATTTTGTACTTATTACTTATTACTGGTGATAAACATTTACACATTCTTTTTAATTATAAGTAAGAAATCCAATGTATCATGTTTAATGCTACCAAAGTAATTAGGTTGAACTGTTGAAAACGCTGACAGTAGAAACCGAAACGTTTAATATTTATTTATTTAATTAAAATTGCAATGGAGCGCACGCTCCTGTGGCAATTTCCCTACAACCCATCTTCCCCTTTCCTGCACCTACCTACAATTGCCCTTTACAAATTTTAACATTGATTAGCCTCAAAGTGTATTCGCTACGTTTCCGTCTGTAAGAGGAGTTATAATTAGCCAACATTTTGCAATAATACCAATTCATTGCTTCGTTGAATAACTTTACTGTGAAATATTCAAATCTTTTTGTCTTTAAAATAAACGTTATCGCAGCTTTCACATACACATAAACATTAAACCGAAAACAAAGGGAAGAAATATACAAAAATGGCTACCACAAGCAAAGTTACTAGGAATGACCAGTAATGGACGAGGATTTCAGGTTAACCGTATTTTATTAGTAGTCAAAGATAACTGGAAACTTCTGTCATTTATTTGCTGCAGTTTGATTTTTGTCTCTGCAGACATTCCAATGTGATAAGTCTGTAGCCCATTGACTGGAGTTATCTAAGAATGTCACCATTAACAGTTTAAAATCAATACTGTTACCGTAAGATTTTTACACGTAAGTATATCCAGCCATGAAACAGACCACTGTGTCGATTAGTAGGTACCGATACGTCACACAACTCGCATTGACTTGCCACTTTGTGTAATTGAAACCAGGAAAACGAGTTTGTTGGTTTTATACCATTTATTTTGGCCTCAACTTGTTAGATACTAGGGCCACAAAATACAAATAGCTGTTGTTCAAGAATTCAGTCATCCTGTGTTTCGCGATCTTTCTGAACTGTTTTGACCGTTTTATTCGCTATGTCTGCATGTGTCTTTCTGTGACCGGTTTTTGTGCCTTAGATCTAGAACTAATCTCATTCGCCTTGAATTTCGACTGAGAGTTTAGTAGTTAAATTTCTTTCTTAATTTAGGTCTTTATTTACAGATCTTTGCCGTAATAGAATAATTTCTTCAGATTGACGTTGACTAGTGTGTGATAGGCAGTAATAGCGGTGTTAAGTTTAAAAACGTGAGTTGCTATAGTTGGTTGCCGACACCTAATGATAGTATTTAGTGTAAACTGAACGCTCTGGTCTCGCATTCGGGAGGACGCGGGTTCGAATGCCCGTCAGGACATCCTGATTTGCGTTTTCCATGGCTTCCCCAAATCACTCCAGGTGAATGCCGGAATGGTTCCTTCAAAAGGCAATGGCTGATTTTCTTTCCGTTACTTGTCCAAATCCTTTCCCACCTCCAACGATCTCGGCGTCAATGAGGCATAAAGTCATTAGCAAAAAAATAAAAAAATAAAAAAATAAATGAAACTAGTACAATTTAATTTTGCACTTCGTTAGTAGTGACTCACCAACTCTTTTTCAGACCGCTAAATGTTTGTGTTTGCACATCTGTTAGAAACCATAGATCTATTACATTCGCTTAATGCGCTTCTGTTATCCACGAAAAATTTTGTTAGTGAGGTCAGGAAATAATATAGCAAGTTTTACGGAAGTCGGACAATGCTAAACCATTTCATAGTTAGCTGCAGTAGTTGCATGTGGCTCTTAATTAGACGCTGGTGAAATTATGAAGCAAAGGTACAGAAGACTGAAAGATTTATATCGTCTTCGACTAAGTTACCTTACTGCTTCTTAGCGGATGTTTAAGATGTAATATGAAATACTTACGCATACATCTCTTGTAAACACTTACAAAGCTAGGAACTGAGAACCGTGAAAATGTTTGTGCTCGCATTTGCTATATTGTTCTGTTTATAACATTCAAGAATTTAACTACAATGTTTCATGAACTCAGAACTATGATTCGTTCCAAGGTATGCCGTCTACAGAAAGAAAACTTTTTCGTATTTTAACGTGAAAATTCCAGTTCACCACTGAAAAAGGGCGACTGAGTTCACAGCGCTTACTTAGAGTCCAGCACCCAAGATTTCTGTTTGTTCTCTCCGATGAGTATACTAAGACCATGTACCATTTTCAATTTTCATCCTTTGTTGTTATTTTTTCTTCCGTTCAATCCAATATTCCTTCATCATTTCACTGTGTTTCTTCCTTCCCTCCTCAGACCACTTCGGACCGAAATTCTTTCCTCTTCTGCCTTGGAATCCTTCCATCCTTAATACTTTCTTTCTAAAATTTCTCTTTCCACAGTTTCGTCTTCTATTATCTGATTTCTTATCTGAAATCTTTCTTGATCTCTTAAATCCAACTTATTTTTGATTTTCGCCCCCCCCCCCCCCCAGTGGTAACCGAATATTTTTTTTTGTTAATCAGTTATCATTCATTCAATAGATACGTCCAAAAAACTGCAATCTCTTTTTTCTTATTATTTACTTTTTTTTACTTCCGTTTTCTTTGTTCTGGCATACTTCCTTATTTATTCTTAATTTCCATATTGCTGTTGATTTCACTGGACACAAGATTTTTCTCATGATTCTTCTTTCTGGTAATTCAAATTTATCTAATTTATAGTTCAATACTAGGCATTCACGACTGAGTTTTAGATATTAAGATCTTTAGATAAGCACTTTTTGTTAAATCAATTCCGGGTGCCACCATACGCTTTTTCCAACTTGTGTATCCTTTCTTCTATGACAGATTTATCTTAACCATTTTCTTGAATTATTTCCCTCAGATATTTGAATTTCTTTTCTTTCTATGTAAAACCTACACAGTTTCGGCTTCCACAGCCATTATCTCCTGAAAGTGATTTTATTTTTTCAGGTTTTATATGGCGCTTTTTCCTTTATTACTATGCATGAGATCAAGGACAGCATACGACCAACACAACAGTTAAAACACAAAAAAAAGTGCAACTCCCGACGCCGGACTCGAGCAGCGACGCCCGGGGTTAGTGTTACAACCGCGCAAAGAGAGTAATGAAATGTGGCTTGCTTCTCACCCCGGTGACCAAGGTTCATCGAGACGGAAGCTTAACATGAAATAGGCTGAGGGCCGAAATAAAGAACCGTCTCTGCATTCGTTCGGAAAGCGAGATCCGAACGTCCAGACAGGAATGTGATGCTTAGCACCAGGCATCACGGCAGTGAATGAACATGCCTCGTGGTGCGGTCTACTTATCTCTGACAGCGGCGCCTCAAGAGTTGTGGGCGGCCGTCAGGCAGAAATAGCTGTGCGATTCGCTCGAGCACCAGCTTGCCAAATAAACGCCTCCGAGGCTCATCTCTTACGCACGCTTTCAAGGCAACTACATCGAGTTTACTTGGCGTTAAAAATCTCATGTTTTACAACTTTATAACTGGAAGGAAACGTTTGCAAGCATCGAGAAGTTATGGTTGCCAACTTATTTTGAACAAAATAACCATCCTTACCTTTGGAAAAACAAAATAAATACTACAGGGGTATTAAAAAAGAAGGAGCGGATTATACATTTTTATTTCTCACACATTATAAAAGACACAAAAACGTGCCACACGTCACCGCATATAGGAATGTTCAAAGTTTTACTATATACTTTCCACATCAGCACCATTTGCGAAAGCACTTCGGATACGCTCATCTTCATTTGACGTTCGAGGATGCTTTTTCCTTTGCATATAATTTTTTTATGTAAAACGTCGACCTATTTTATGACGAGGAGGCGCTTTTTTGAAGTTACGACGGAATGCACGTTACTCATCATCAATTGATTCACTTTTTGCATACTATAGCACAAAACGACTTCTCGTGTGGCGTCGCCATTTCCGTTGCGGGCAGCGAATGGAACTAATAGGCTGGAGTTACAAACTTTCTATCTTTTAGAGTTTATGAGAAGTAAAAATGCAAAATCTGCTTCTTTTTGAATAACCCTGAATAGGAAAGCAGAAAAGTATTTCTAAATTTAGGTTTTTATTGCCTTAACTACATATGTTTTAGTGCTTACAGAACAAACTACTAATTTTTGGTTTGTTTTAAAGTGTAATTGGTGCCACATACTAAGTCTGGATATAATAATAAACGAACAACAATTTTTAATTAAATTTTGGAACGCAGTATTTCTCTCTTCCCGTCATTTTGCATTCATTGCTCTTTCATTTAAAGCTAAAATGACGGGAGCTGGCAGATGGGATAAAGAAATTGTTTTTATATTTGATAGATTTTCACGTCACAACACTTTCAACTAATTCAGTCATGAAATGATGCTTATTATTGTCACTGTGAGTGTATGGGATCAATGAATTCTTCCGTTCATCGCAGAAATAATAGATTCAACAGTTTACTTTCCGTTTCGTTCTGTCAGGAGCACTAATAAGTCGTCTGTAAATTAATTACACACTCGAAATAAAATATTTCCGCGTACTTTAAGGCTCGGCTGAAGTTTATTGACCAAAAGTAAAGTACGATGATACCTATTATAAAGTATGTTTGCCAACCCTACGAGAGATTGTGCATTGGATGTGAATCGCAGTTAAGACACATACATTATCCCAAATATGTGCTTATGAAGAAATTATTGCATTGAAGAAAAAATTCGATTTGGACAGACTGTGACTCGGAAGCTTCTCAACCACCAGACTAAGGGCCACACAGAAATAGAAGCCTCGCCCGAAAATCATGTTATATGCTATTTTTTTTAAAAAAACTATTAACTTGCAAACCCTATATATATTAATAAAAAATTTATATAATCTTATGAATACGCCTTAAGTGATAGGACGCCATTGAGCACTTTTTTTTTTTAAACCAAGGGGTGTTCATCTAAATTAATTTATTGATTTTGGGGGGGGGGGGAATTTCTCACGTCTGTGTTGAAGCTGAGTGAAATCGTTTGGCCGGAGGTAGTCACCTCTTCGCGAAGTCAATAATGAATCTCTGATCTAATTCTTGTAGACGACAAACACCTATATATCCATCTGAATCCCTCGTGTGTTTGTAACATGATCCCTTGGTCACTTCCGTTATGCTCTTATAATGAAACACCACATTTCGTAAGTTCCACGAAAATGAAAACTGAATTGTACGGCTTTTGCACGGCAGGCACTGGTTTGTTTATTCGCATTTCCAGCTCTAATTGGGCTGCAGGGCAGCATTCCTCACTCCTCAGCCCGGCACCTGACTTAGTCAGCGCCACACTCCGGCCATGATTTTTCTCACTAGACTCGAAGCCTACACTTTCAGTTTGGAAAAAAAATTCTGTTTCAGTGGTGTATTAAGGGGGGAAAATACCTGGAAATAATACGAGCTAGCAACATGTTTGGTGCTACGGAACACATTGTATTTCCTGATTGCCCAAACGAAACTTTCAGCTGGTCCATCTTTTTCGTGCAACAAACTTAGATTCTTCATTTTATGCAATATATGAATGTCCCCAGTTTTTTATTTAAACCCAAAATTTGTATATTTTAAACCAATGGAAATGCAAGTGAAAGGCTGTTGATTTACCAGCTGGTTGCAGAACAGATGCTGGAGGCTTATCTGCGTTAGCTGGTGACTCACGCTGGCTCGCGATCAATAGCTCGCTGCCTTTTGTCTAGTGTGGCTGTCTGTCTAGTCGATGTTGTACCCCCTCGTTCATTGTTCCTGTTTCCCACTGCCGTCTGTAAACTTTTGTTATATGGCGAGGTGCGGTCCTAATGTAGGGATACTGTCGATTTTACTGCTCTTGGTGAAACATGGGAACAATTTACTGCAAGCTAGCTAGATCTGATGAACAAATTTAGGATATACTATTTTGTAGACTTTGTGACTTATATTCCGTTTTGTTTTACAGCTATAAAATTAGCAACGGGACATATTTTGATGGATCATAATTTTAAAGTGTTGAAACACCTTGAGTAACTTTTTTGGAATCTATTGAAATATCACATAAAAAAAACTACATATAAGTGGAAGAGAGGACGAAATGTGGAGCACTGAAATTGATGAAAATGTGATGGGAAAAATAATTTTAATAACATTGAATGGGAGATGTAACAAATAAAGACTATGAAATTTCTAAGACTTAAATCACGTAAAATGTACAAGTCTTCTTGAGTGTTCATTTAAAATTGCTCTAACACATCCAAAACAAATGATACAACTGTTAAAAAAGTCTTGAAACGAGTATCTAGTTGTTTATAGCCCAAGAAACAGCGGGTTAGAGATATGGAAGGACTTTAATTTTTAGAAAATAATCTTCGTATTTAAAATTTTATTCACTGCTCTGTACTCAACTTATAAGCTTACTATATAAAAACTATATAAACACTATATAACCTCAAGAATGCTTTCAGTCATAGACTACATAGATATCTTTTTACACAGTTAATAGCAAATTTTAGAAACATTAATAATTAGAGTATATCCTACTGTTTCTCAAGTATTATAATTATAATGTTGGCACTAGTGACAGTGTGTGTTAGATTCTAAAATAGCAATAAGCGAGGGTTCGCTATTTGTAAATTAAGAAGCACGTCTCCCTAAAGACTTTTTGTATCATTGGTTTCAGGAAGGTCTAAAGAAACATTAGGTGACATTTATACTTCTATAACAAATGCTTCATGGTTAGAGAAAGAGAACCAATTGTGATATTCATGATGGCAGACCATATCGTACAGATTATTTAAAAATCTGGATTTCTGGTATCTTAACAAATGATATTTTCATCTAGCTTTCTTGATTATATTATTGTCTCCCTTAAACATCGTATTCCCATTTTTGCATTCTTGCGCCTGAGCAGAATGTGGATATCCTACATTCCTTTGAAAGTAGCTACGGTATCCATCTAAGATTGCTTAATGAAGAGACCATCCGTCCAGGAACTCAAATTGTATATATCTATCTGAGCGATGTCACGTATGCTTCAGTTTTATCATTCTGTCGCTTTTATCGATAAACACTGCTTTGACATAATCGGCATCTGTAGCTTTCACCTCCGGTAACTGCTTACAAGTGTGACGCTTACTCCTGAGAAAAATGTTGACACATAATACCAGTCCATTTCTCTGGCTTAATCTCCTGTTGTCAGTTGAATTTCTCAAATGACCCGTGAGACTAATGCGTTAGTATTGTGATCGGCATAATTATGTCTAGCCATTAAATGTCAGAGACTTATTATTAGTAATCGTATTCCTACAACCATGTCTCGCTGAAATCGCATTCTCGTTCCATCCATTCGAGTTACGGTTTTACCTTGTTAATATCTGCCCTAGATGAAGACTAGTTTCCTTCCTGTTTGTCTTTAACCGTTAAAGATATGACCCTAATTTATATAACTTTGATGAATTGGGTATTTATTCATTTTACTCTTCTATAAGTTCAGACTCTTTCTATTGAACATTTGATATTTAAGTTGAGCCTTTTCACTAGGATTTTGTTAATATATTTTGTTCGTGCAGAAGCGCTAAAGTTGGTGATTACTTCTTGGTAAAGAATTTATGCAATGTTTTGATATTGACTTAATCCTGTCTCTTAAACGTGTTACCATATTGATACGAAAAATTAATTAGAAACGTCTCTGAGAATTTTCTGTCATCTGAATCCTGATACGATGACACTAGAGTAACAGACCCTCGATTTAGAGCACATTCATCTAACGATAGCCAAATCCGATAAGCGACTTAATATTCTGAGGGCAGTCGGGGGAACATGGCGGGGATCTCACCTACTTCTCAGATCTCTATAGGGCTATGACAGCATCTTCTATGTCAACGGCACAAAACATGCTGACTCATCGCAGTACCACTGTCTTAGAACATGTTTAGGAACATTAAGATCCACTCCGACAAATGCGTTAGTAGTAGAATCTGTTGGAATGCTTTTCCACATAAGAAGAATTCCTGGTGGAGATACTAAATCTTATCAGCTAAGAGAACGGATAAGTATTCTTAAACATTGAGTGGGCAGAGGTGCGTATCAGCATTATTCCCTTTCTAAATGCGTATTTATTTCGGGGGAAATGGGTAAAAAATTGCGAAATTCTCTGAACACCCTATTTTCCAAGCACCTTAATACCATTGTCGACTCTTAAATATTGAAGTACAGTTTTTATACTATATCAGCTTAACCAATATAGTCCCTAGCATAACTCCCAACTACACGGATTAGTTCCAGCAGTGATTCAGAGGACCGAGTCGGCTGTGCAGTATCCTTTCCCACAATACGGAATCGCTCACTATTATTCTCTACCAGCGCAAACGTCAATATATTTAGCTGAAGCGGTATTAGAAATGATGAAGTTTAGTCGGATCGCCAAACAAAAGAATTTGATAATTCTTACTAATTTCTTGAGTATCATTAAGAGCATAGAAAAGTCCAGTCATCTTTTTTAATCGATATCCTTCATGAAACTACATCAGAACAATGTAGAGAGCTTCAAAACAATTTTAATACGCATACATTTTCTTAAAGGATCAGATAGAACGAAAATGTCGGCACGTTAGCGGAGGAACCATGAAATAGGGACAGAGTATAGATCTGCAGTTCTCCCCATGTCCAGTCATCCAAAATATTAAGCAAAGGGCGCGATTCACTTCATCAAAAAGGTTCACTCCACGACCACATTCAATTATTTATCCCTTGGAAGACACGGTTCCACGATTGGAACGTTAACAGTCGTTATATAACTAATAGTATCTGTTACCCCCGACTTCGTACGCGTTGACTTAGAATTTCGTTGCCAAAAGTGGATATAGGAAGCTGTTAGTAAGGTAAGATTTGTACCAAACAACACCGAGTCGGCATAATATGACAGGAAAGCCATCACTATTTCATTCTACCGTCGAACCTGTCTCATGAAGAGAATAAATTTCCAAAACAGAAAAATAAACGAAGGTGCGGGGATATAGGGGAGGGGAGGGTTTAACTGAGAGCAGCTTTATTTTAGCTTTGTATTTTCTTCTTTCTTCGGCATGAGCATCCGTTTATTGAGTCGCTCGTGCTCTTCTATATATACACCTTAGGCAAGGCTTACGCCCGCAAGACATGTCAGAACAGAAGACAAAATAAACTGATGCCAGAAACTTTTAGGCAGACACGAAAGTAACAGTACAGTGCAGAACAAATGGACATCTATACTAAATAATAAGTTTTGTCTCTAAACGAAATTTATTAACAAATCATATACTAACAGACTACGTGAGAAGCTCAGCTTGAGCAACCGACGTAACATTACAGACTAACACACGCATCCGTCTGTCTGTCACCATTCGATAAGTTCTCAAAACTACTTAACAACAACAGCTATTCATACCGAAAAAAAAATGTCCTGTGTCCATCCTACAGATACAAAGTATTTCCTTGTCAAATTCCATCCATATCGGTATAGCTATTTAGTCGTTAAACGTAACAAAAAGACAGAGTTACTTCCGCTTTTATGACATTATTAGTGAGTGATCATATAGCGTCAAAAAGTGTACACATACAGCATTGTTATCCCGCGTACGATTTGCCAAGCATTGTACTCCTAAATTTGTGATGTCTACTGTTCAACATGTAATCCGAAAAACTGACCGTCCAGGCGTGGCTCATACGATCAAAAACAATTCTTAAATTGTTTTGTTTCCCTCGGGATTTGAGCCGGATGCCACAATTCAAACATTAGAAAGAAAGCGCGTTAACCACTGCGCTACCAGACCGTTATAAGGTAAGGAACTACAGTGTTAGACATCCTAAGCGTCAGTCTTTCGCCGTTTCGGTAGTTTTTCAAAATTACATGACAGTATCTACTATTTATGCAGAAAAAGTATCCTATGTCCATCCTAATACCAAATCGCATCTCCTTGTCAGATTTCATCATGATAGCATTAGCCGTTTAGCCCAATAAACGTAACAAACAGACAGAATGACAGGTAGACAGAGTTACTTTCGCATTTATAATATTAGTATAGGTTAGTGCAGATGACACACACACACACACACACACACACACACACACACACACACACTTTGACTGCGAGAGAAACAATGTCTGAGTGATCAATACAGCGTCAAAAAGTGTACACATACAGCATTGTTCGACCACGTACGATTTGCCAAGCATTGCACCCCTAAATTTGTGGTATTTACTGTTTAACATGGAATCCGAAAAACTGACCGTCCAGGCGTGGCTCAAACGATCAAAAACAATAAAAAATCTTTGCTTCAATCGGGATTTGAACCGGAGACCACAGTGCAAATATAAGAAAGCAAGCGCGTTAACCACTGCGTTACCAGCTCGTTAGAGACAAAAGCACCACAGAGTGTTAGACATCGTAAGCGTCAGTCTATCGCCATGTCGGTAATTTTTCAAAATTACATGACAGTAATGTACTATTTATGCAGAAAAATTACCCTATGTCCATCCTAATGCCAAATCGCATCTGCTTGCCAAATTTCATAATGATAGGATTAGCCGCTTAGCCCAAGAAACGTAACAAACAGACAGAGTTACTTTCGCATTTATAATATTAGTATAGCTTACCAATAGTCGATTTCAGCACAGTAGTTTCCCCAGCCACTTAAATTTGTTTAGGACATCGAGAAGGCCTCCTATGTGATTGCGCAGACTAAACACTGGACGAGATTAATCGCCTCTTGTCTTCCTGCAAGAAATATAACATCTTACAGGATAAAATGATGGAAACTCTATCAACATATGACATCTCTTTTTCTCCTATGGATGTAATCATTAACAACAATATAATTTACAGAACTTCAATGATTTATCTCAAAGATAGTTGATATGTAAGTTGCTCGCTAATATATTGGAAAAGGTTTTTTCTACCCCAATGTAAGAGTATGTATAGTTTTTGGTATTGTATATCTGCTAAATTGTGATGTGAGAAATACTGTAAAAATATTTTTATATTATAACTTCTGATTTTACACTTATCTATTCTAAGAAATGGCATAGAGAAACTGTATGGATATTGGCTATATGGCCTAGTACCATCAATAAACCGTGCATTATTCGTTGGTGAATACTTTTGTTATTGCTGCAATGTCTACTGAATCTCTCGGTGATATTCGCATCATTTAGTAATATACCTTCTTCTGATAAGACTCACGCAAGCTGTAGCTATTACAAGCCTGTTTCATAACGTGTGTGATCAATACTTACAAACGACTGTATCACGGAGACAATCGGTGGAACTTCAAAGCACTAAACGCATGACAGAGCGTGGTGGGTGAGCGGTAAATAAAGATATGGCCTCGAATTCTGGAGGACGCTGGTTCGAATTCCCGTCCGGCCATCCAGACTAGGGTTTCCCATGGACTCCCCAAATCCAGGTGAATGCCAGGATGGTTCCTTAAGAAGGCCATGGTCAAATTACTTCCTGATCCTTGCTCCCAGTCCTTTTTCCTCCTCTAATGATCTAGACGTCGACGAGATATAAAGGGAAAAAACCCAAAAATTCCTCATGACTGTTTTTATCATAGCAATATCTGATTATTTCCATATTATGGTATCGAAAATCTTATGTTTCAGCTAGTGCGTTTCCGTTGAACCAAATCGCCTGACGAAATGGTAGATTTCAAATGCTGTGGCATGGTATTTTACATTTATAAAAAAAAGCTATTTTCTGATAATGACTTAAAATGGTGGTTATTAATTACAATCTTTGGTTCCTTGATTTTTACTATTCATTTGTCCCGCTTTTAATTCGCTGAAATTTCGTAATATGAGGTACAAATAAAATCAGATAATTTTGTCTTTCTTCTTTCGTATCGAAATGTAAATACTTTCGAAATCATCGACGGAAAACGTTTTTATAGTTTTAGTTTTTGACCTAGAAGTTTGTGAAAAATACTTTGCTGCCGATGATAAAGCTTCAGTTTTGCTATATTCTTACTCCTATTGAATTTGTATGGCTACAGTACAGTATATTACGAGTTAGACTTGAATGCTTCGTTAAGCTCGGAAACGAGTGAAAAGTTAACCTACTTCGGTTTTTAATTGTAGTATCTTATTTTGAAGTTTGGTCCTTGTAAGCTACTTTCGGAATTGAAATGGGTTGGGTACCGATTTTAGTTGGTCATAGAACATAAAATTACATCAAATACGTTACCAATCAACAAACATTACTCCGTTTTTTGCGATACGCCTTGCGTTTAAGTGCACTCACATCTATTCTACATAAACGATAGGACGACTTCATTGTGATGTGAAAATCGGCGTCCTTGGACAGAGAACTCTTTTTATTGTAAAATCATTTTGACGTATCTGCTATTTTTATAGGTAGCAGTATGAGTAATAATAATACAGCCCGTATGTTTTTGTTTAAAGATTTATCAAAAAAATTTTAGTTATAGTTTGTGAGCTTTAACTGTTTGTTATTTCGCTGGTGATAATTTTGAATTGTGGTATCGACTTATCGACTGATCAGTTATTAGTTTGTTGGCGGAAGCGTCATGCATTTGCAGTATACACTGGAGTGCGAAAAGTCAAGGGATACGAAGATACAAACGTCCAGATGGCAGTAACACTGTAGTAGAAACATATAAATGTGCTGTGGAGTATCGGAGATTCCATTTGTACTCATGTGAGTCGTGTTAAAGGTTTTCTGGCGTGATTATGATCGCACGACATGAAATAACAGATTTTGTACGCGGAATGGTAAATGGCGGTAAAAGCACGAGGCATTCCATTTCGGAAATTGTTCTTTAATTCAATATCCCTCGAGCCACAGCGTCAAGAGTGTACCGTGAATATGTAATTTCCGGCATTACCTCCCGTCACTAACGACGCAGTGGCCGACCACGTTTACTTAATGACCGAAACCTGCTGTGCCTGCGTCAACACTCAATGTCGGATGTTCGACAGACGTGTCCGTGCGGATATCTGGCGTTTATGGAATTTGGCGGCAGAAGACTGACGCGACTGCTCGGTTAACAACACTCCATCCTTTCCTGAGCTTTCTTGGCCAGGGATAGGGTCAGTGTGTGGCGCATACCCTACGAAACCCAACACACTATGCAAGCAGATGGTGGTAGCTATATCCTGGTATGGACTGTTTATATATGCCATTAACTGAGACCTCTGGTGAAATTGAACTGTCCGTTAAATGTAAATCGTAATACTCAGCCTCTTGGAGGCGATTTGCAGCCATTTAGTCCTTCATGTCCCCAAACAACCATGTACTTTTCCGGGACGACAGTGCGCCATGTCACCGGGCCCAAGTCGTTCACGTTTGGTTTGATGAATATTCTGACCAATTCCAGATCATAATTTGGCCACCTAGATCGCCAGACATATATCCACTGGAGCATATATGGTCAGTTCGTGCACAACGTCCTGCATTGGCAGCACTTTCGCAGTTGCGGATGGCTGTAGAGGAAGCATTGCTGAATGTTTCTTGAGGGGACTCCCGACGACTTGCTGCACTTCGCCGGGTAAAAGCGGGTCCCACACAATATTTGTAGGTATCCCAGTCGACTTGATTTGACCTGCCTTTTCCATGAACTAGATTTTGTGCTGACGCACACTATTGCCTAGTAAAGCGATACCGAAATCTCTACCTGTAAAAGTTATTTTCTGACAGAATCGTACGTTTGAAGCGCGGAGCGAGTCAGGAAGCGCCAGCGTGGGTGTTGTCCGCTGGCGCGCCATTGTGGCGAGGCGAGGCAGGGCGTGGTGGCGTCCCCGCAGACTACCAACTGCGGCAAGTGGCTCGGCAGGTGCATGCCCGCCGCGCCGCTCCAGGGTCATACCTCAGCGACACAGCTGCTAGCACCTCTCTTGGAATTAACATTAGGAAGTGCGATCCCCGCTGATCTAATACAGTTCACAATTACACGCCGATAACAAATTTTTGTAATACTGTCTAAGAGAACGTCAAATGATTAGCTCTTTCTTCATTCTTTTACGAAACTAGACGACCATTTTGCGAAGAACTTTTTACGTTTACATGCAATTTTTCAACAATTTTTCGCTGCAAATTTATTTAAGATTTTAAATTTTCCGCTCCCTCCATATATAGTTTTAAGTTCTTTCGTAGTCTTGGATCATTATTTTAAACTAACATGTTTTTCCAAGAAGGCTCATTTCGCTAGTGGTATTCTACTTTTAAAATCATTCCTGTTTCTACCTGTAGTTGTACTTCCTATGTAACAGAATTCACTTTCGTCCCTCGTTATATCCGATCCTGTTTTTATATTTAAAGTTACAGATGTGAATTTTTGGAAAACTTGAGATTGTTCCTAGTCGACATTCTGAACAGTTTTATGAGTAGACACGTATTGTATTAGATCGTCGGGTAGTTATGTTGTTGGTGACCTATCTTAACGTCTCAATATTTCCAGATACTGCAGTGAGTATTCCTTAGGAAAGCTTAATATTACCACTTATTTTCTGTTGAAGATGACTTTGAGTAAAATCTTACAACTTAAACCAGATTATTCGCTAGATATAACTGTTTTTAGTTTTTCTTTGTGTCGCTTCCTGTCATGTTTTGGATAATGGAAACAACTGAAGAGGCTTTTGTCAAGAGAGAGAGAGAGACGTGAATATCGCCATCGTACCGCTAACCTTGTCATTTCCTTTATTTTGTTCTTGGAATTAGGTACTGCCCGAAACTTGTAATAGTGCGGCGGCGGACTTCGTCCAACGCACCGTTTCCCACCGTTCTGCTGGGTAGATAACTACGCGATATTTAATATCCCCCAACGATAGCAGATATTATTACAGCAGGGCACTCGAAATGGCAAAAGAACTTACACTGCAGGAAGTGAGAGTAATATGTTAGAACACTCAGCAAAATATACAGTATTGTTTGTGAAAATTACAACATCAAGGAGAAGACATGCTATTATAATTAAACTCATTCGACAGATGAGGGAAGTTACACAAATCATTAGATTTGCAAAAATCTGAGAATTCGGTATGGTGTGAATCCGCGACAAGCTGCAATCTGAGTCTTTAGTCGCTTTGGCATGGAATCAGTCTGGATATGCCACTGAGGAACACATTCCACTCGGTTTGAAAACGCATCCACAATTCATCGAAAGTAATTGCGGGAGGACCACCAACCATAGCCCAGACATGTTTAATGGGCGATACGTCAGACGGAACGGGCAGACCAGGGAAGTAGTGGTACACATCTTTCTTCGAAGAAGCCTTGAACATACTTTGATACATGTTGCCAGACGTTGTCCTACTAATGTATGACATGTGGAGCTGCCTGCAGGAGAGGGAGTGCACCAGGCTCTAACATCTCCATGATGTAACGGTTGCTGTTCAGATTGCCCTCAATACATGGGAGACGAGATCGCATGTTATAGTCAATGGCGCCCCAAAACATTACACTTGGAGTTTGTCCGGTACGCCGCTTAACAATGCAGTCTGCCTGATGCGTTTAACTACAGTCGCGTCTCGTCGGAAAACACTACATCTGGCCACTAGCACGCCAATGATTGCGTTCGCGTGTCTGTTGCGGCGTAGGTCAATGGCATGCATACCACCAGTCCAGCTCTCAGTAGGCGGCATCGAACTGTCGACGCAGACATGTCTCCAGCTGTGGACGACATGGCTGCCATCCAGCGCTGTGGTCACGTCGTGTGGTCCAGCACCCGCTCGTCGCCGAGTACGACCCTCTTCTATACACTGGCTTCACACAAGCAGCGTGCCCTGTTCAAGGCGGAATGTCACCGTACGACAAACCCGTTTCCCGGAGACCAACCATTCTGCCACGTTCATACTCACTCACATGCCGATAATGCGCCTAGGCATACCGGACCTACTTGCGCATTTCCACCTCGTTTGACGGCTCTGTACCAACTAAGCGTGACCTGGCCTGTCACACTAAAAATGGACGCTGTTGGTCCTACGTCGACTGGGAAGACAAGTTTTAACGTTCTAGGTAATAGCATTTTTGAACAGAAATCGTATAAAATTTATAACTTTGGTGGCCACTCACAACTTTATTTTCTAGTGGAAAACTAGTGGAAAATATCGTACTTCTCTGCTTGACAAGCTCTAAATAAAGATGTACCATACTCTCAGAAAGATAACTTTTTCGATCTCTTTTAGCTGTATGCGACCTCCCAACTTTGGAGATGTTATTGTACGAAGTTATAAATACGATATTCCGTTTTCGTTCAACACAACGCCTGCATAAATTTGAAGTCTGTTTCTTATTTCGTTTACGAGTGAAAGACTTTCGACTGATTTCGGCTAAGGAACCAAAAAAAAAAAAAAAAAAATTGTTCACGAAATAGTACTAGCCTACTGAACTAAGGTGCTTGGTTATTTACAGCAGCTGGTTTCACAGTCATTATTATTACTTCAAACAGCCGCTCGAGTAAGCGGCTAACTTTCGAACCTTACATGAGGCAAGATCCTTGGCCCGACTATCCGTATTTCGGTTCTCCATGGTTTCCCGGAAACACTCTGGCCAGTGACTCCAAAAGTAGTTGGTATTGAACTCCATGTGTCGATTCTGACTTTCAAGGGGTTCATGTTAGTTACAAAGAAGTACGAGATGTAAGTGGGGGTATGATTAATTCAGGCGTGTCGTGAAGTAATTTCAGGTGTTTAGTACAGTCATAATTCTTTATTCGCGTTTTCTGTATTGGTGGTTGGAATATCATTATTTTTGGATCGTAAACTAACGATATTATATTTCTTTTCAGAAAAATATGTAAAAAATCCATAGGTACTTATTTTTTAATAGGTATCAAAAATTTATTTATTTCTGTTTTTTCTAATAAACATAAAAATAATTTTCAGTTTCTTCATTTGAATAAAGGAATTTGTAAGAACATTAAGTACTTTCCTTTTTTGTTTCTCAACAGGCCACACTACAAGCCCTATCAAAGTAGGAGCCATAGTGTCAGCTGTGAAAAACACATTTGACTTGGGAAAGTTTAGAAAAATTCGATATTACGTAGGCAGGGCGTCTACGGCAAATATATATATATAATTCAGCAAGTGGTCTACAGGTCAGAAAAGTTCGTGGACCTCTGCTCTAGGCGAATATCATATGCTTCTTTCAAAACGCCGTGGCGGAATTCCTTCCTGTTGCCCCAAATCCTCTTCTCTAATGACCTCAACGGGACGAGCTGTAAAGCACTATTGCGCAAATAGAGAAATGCTGACATTGCGTTTTCCTTGCAAGCAGTGTTTTGTCGTAATTGAAATGCGGCGCGGGATTTCAGGGTGGTATTAGTCATGTCTCTTAAACGCTGTTTCCTCTCGGTTTCTACTTTCTTACAAAGCATCGTAATGATTCTTTTGGTGTTGATAGGTCTGTATGGTGTAGGCTACAGAATTTAAATATTGTTAGTATTAATTCTTATTAAACGTCTTCTAGATTCGCGGAACAAATTCAGGGAAAATTGGAAGTTATTTGGTATATTGTTTACGACACCCTCCATAATTAAAGTTCAGAAATTCACCACCATACAACACTTTTGATGTCTGAAGTGAATCATGTTCCTAAGCTTGGAGAATCTATTAAAATAAAAGTTGTTAATAATCTGCGATGTATTTTCTTGATGGTACACAGTTGTTCTTTCAGTCTGTCATGCCTCTGGTATTGATTTAACGTGACGACTGGTCTTGTGTCCACTGCCCACTCTAGCTTTCTTGATGCAGGAGATCAACTATACAGGCAGGATGCTGGGGACAAGACTTCAACCGGCTAGAAGTTTGATATTACAGATCAAGAGTGTAAGCATAATGCTTAAATAGCATAGCTTGAATTAGTTTTTGGAAAATGAGGCAGTAATGACTCTTGTGTAAACAGAAACAATTAATAAATTTTTATAAACGTAAATAACACGCTAATGAAATTGAATTTTGTTTTATTCTTTGTGTCGTACGCATTTAGTTCTATTTCCAGAGCATCATCAGCGGCATCTGTTTGGTATTTGTACATTTAGTCAGTTACAATGTTACTAACTAAATGTACAAATACCAAACAGATGTTGCTGATGATGCTCTGGAAATAGAGCGAAACGCGTACAACTCAAAGACTAAAACAAAATTCAATTGCATTGGCGCGTTATTAATCTTTATAAAAATTGATTAACTCGCAATTGAGGAAATGGTCCCCAATGTCCAGTTGTTAGAAACAATTTAGTTTATAAAACATCTTAATGAGGATTAAATTTGTAATCTTGGGAAGCCGCCAGCAAGTATAATATCTGGAATAAAAGTCCGGATTATAAAGAGCATCGAGAAATATCTGATAGGACATCTTGGTATATTATTGCTAGGATGTATATTTAAACTCTGTAATTCTCGTTTTTACCTGGTTAGATTACATAGTTTGTGTTGGTCTCATCTGTTTGCTTATTCACACTTAAAAACGTACCGTTCTTAATCACTTGCCGTACACAGTTGAGACTGTATGGGAAAGGGTTCCTGTTTAAGATGGCAACATCTGCACTGTACACTTATTCAAATATGTTTTGAGTAAAAATTATTTTTCTGTTTAGCAAAAAAAAAAAAAAAGTGAGATGGTGTGAAGAGGCGATATGTATGCATAATGTTGAAGTGGTCGTTACATGCCGTACGTTTTCCCTATAATTTCCAGTTCTTGCCTGAAGTGTAATGATGAAACATAAGAATTTAAAGTATTATATTGCTGACGTCATTGTTTGCCCGTTTAAGTTCATATAGGACGGGTGTTGCGAAAGAACCGATTTTCCTATCGACTTACGTGGTGGTTATCGAGTACTCGTGAAAGTAACGTACAAGGACACGCGCTTGTATTGTAACTGTTGGTTATTTGATCCCAGATAAAGGAGACAGCAATGGCTCTTGTAATAAGGCGCTGGTGCTGTGTTTTCCTTCAGAAGTTAAGCATTTACATCAATTCCAGCAACACACATTGACAGGGTTTTGAGGTTGATAGAGTTCTTAGAAACAATATACTCTTTCGTTACCGATCTTTATGAGATTTTATTTGGTTTTTCCTAGTCTGAGTTTTTATTACTTTTCTAAGAGGAATGTGTTTCAGCCGCATAAGAATAAATAGCAAACCGTCTAGTTCGAAAAACTCTTTGGTATATGTATCATACAATCAACCAACCCTAGAACTGATGTAAATATAACTATGCCATAAAAGGTTTTTGGTGAAAAATAACGACTGCAAACATAAGATTTCGCCACCGAAGCTATTAAACTAGAGAGACAGCCTGTTCATAGTTGTCCAAAGACGTCGCGATAGAGATTGATAGCCGGATTGCCAGCCTGTTAACTTCGCTTCTCCATATTCAGTTCTTTCATGCTTGATTCTGAAACCTTTTACTGGGAGATTTACAGTGTTATCATAGAAATAAATTGATGCAGTCTCGCAGTATAAGTCAAGCATTAATCAGATTTCAGGAGTGGAAAAAAATAATTCTTCTCTCTGTTCGGCTGCTCTTAAATTAATTGATTGAGGAGTGCAGTATACTAAGTAAATGTAGCAGTAGTCGAGTAGTCGTTACTTGGCTAAAGGTGTTGCTGCGATCGAGACGACAACGCCCGGGCCTCGCATTCGGGAGGACGCGGGTTGAAATTATCGTCCAGCCATTCAGATTCCCATGGTCTCCCGAAATCACTTCACGCGAATGCCGGAATGGTTCCTTCAAAATTCAGTGACAGAAATCCTTCCCGTTCCTTGACTCCCTCCCCCCATCCTCTCCTGGTTCCAATCACATCAACGTTGACGAGCCGTAAAGCCCGTAAAAAATAAATGATGCTGCCCACATCTGAAATCCCGCTGATAATCTGTTTGTACTTGTGGTGATTCCAACATATAACAATTTCGATTGCATTATAAATACGGGATGCAAAAATCGTTAGAAAGTTGATATGCTCCTGTAGCGGTTAGCTTTAGTCGCGTAGATAGCGTCTTAAAAACCGCAGACTCATAGCGTTGTTTAGGTGGTGTCCTCGGCAGGTGTTGGCACGGCGCGACACGCCTTGGCGGTTGTCCGGTGTCGGGTGTCAAACCGGTGCCCTGCAGTCTCACAGTACTGGCTCCAACTGCCAGAAGAATCAGCCAGCACTCGACACGCAATGGACTCTGCTTCAAGGTCATGTTGCCGCTCGAACCGCTAGTACAATCGTTCCGTTCCAATGAATTCTCAATTAAGAAAGGTTTTCAATAAAGCAGTGTAAAAACAATAATTGTTCTATAGCTATATTAGATGTAAGTATTTTAGTATGAATATGTCGTTTAAATGTGACATATGGTCGATATTGGGGGTTAATCCGGTAACCAACATGGTCTCAATTCGACATCTTTGTCGGCCGCAGACATTTTTATTTTTAAATCGGAAATAATTGGAAAAATACTATCTTAATTCTCTACTTAACTAGCTCTTAACATCTATACATCACATGGTTTTATTTCTATGAAAACCCTTCAGATTAAAATTTAAAACCCTTCAGATTAAAATTTTCCAAAATTTTAAATACTATATTCGGTTCTGATTCATGATATGCGTAGCTTTGAAGTCTCCATCTTGTTCCGTTTACGTGTGAAGAGGCCTGAGACAGACGCACAGACAGCGGAGCGTCACCATTAGCGCTCCGTTTCTCACTTTGTTCGGGACCATAAATAAAAGTCTTTCCAATTGTACGAAAATTACACACAATGTTTATGTGCACTAACTGCTACCATCGCACAAAGCCCTTGATTTGTGAGAGGTTCCTACTGACAGTTGAAAATCGTAGCCAGTTTATTCATCGACGTGTTAAATCTTCTTGGCATTCTTCTGATGGTAGATGTGTACGGTATCATCCTGAACCGTCGAATCTAACCTGATCGTTGTCGATTGCAATTAAACTATAAATCATTGCATGACACCCGTATATGTCCCTTCTATTCGTTTCGTATAAGGTAGCATCTTGATTCAAAGAAAACGTTGAATTTGAATTACTGTATAGCGTATTGCATTATCATTATCAAACAAATAAGACAAATTCAATGACCGTTTTGACTTCTTTTAAGGTTGTACTTGCCGTCTATCACTGACGAATATAAACTACAACACGAAGAACGAAGAGTTTAATCTGGCGTCTTTCGACTTGTTTACTGAAGCAACAACAATTTTCCTCCGTGAATACTACGTTATGTCATACTGCCGTCAAACCTGTTATTGGCTGACGCCACTGATGCATGAATCTCAGACGGATAACGTGATCTCCAGATGTAGAAAGTTAGGTTTTTCAGCAGGCAATTCGGAACACTGCAGAAGCAGTTAGTTTTCTGGTTTTTCCGCTGCGTCATTCTTTTTATTTTGCTGCCAACGTTTCAATCCAAATCTGAGATCCTCTTCAAGACTTCTGGCTGTTTTATCTGCTTCAGAAGTCACATTGTATATTCTTCCTAATTTGTAGGGAAACTTAGAGCGAATTTGGAGCTTAATAGATGGTATAAACTATGCGCTGAAAACCAAAACAATCGATCCAAGTTTGGCTACAAACTGCGAAGGTTAGCACATCAGCATTACGCAGTAGCTTCAGTAGGGAGAAGAAGGCGTGAAGAAGATTTCATGTTGGGAGTGAAACGACGCCAACATAAGAAACAAGAGTGGCGCAGGATAAACCAGAAACGTAATTGCTTCTGCATGACATGATGAGAGCGCAAAGTATCAAATCTTACAGTGCAGAACAGTTCTTGCGGAGACGTAATGAAATTCAACTTTAATTAGGGACACCCTGAAACCCAGCAAGGCTTTTTGTGGCTTGCGGGGGCTTTGTTAACATATTGTGAAGGTGGATCTCAGTATGCTACTTTTGTGTGGTCCCACACCCGTTGGCTACACTTTTGGTCGACGTGTATTTGACGATTGACACAAACTGAGCGAATCGTCTCGTGATACGAGTATCAGACGCTCCCTGCGCAAGCGCCAAATCGATCTGTCTGCGGAGTGTACTTGGTTCTACGCAGCAACGGGACTGGGTATGTCCCCTGTACTTCGTCCCTCGGGAGATAAAACGAACTCTGCAGGCGGTTTCCGCCCCCATCTCTCTTCGTTCGCCATTCTCTCTTTCCCTCTCACACACGTATACGCTGCAATAGAAAACTGTTCGAAGTTGTGAGGTCAATGAAATTACAGTTTCAATTTTTTCAACTATTTTTAGTGCATTTCTGCCAAGTTGTGTCTGTGAAACACCATGATAAATGTTTGAAATTGTCTGTGATGAGTTTCATTAGCTCTTAAAACTTTCTCCATTTCCATTCTTTCCGTACAGGAGCCTAGTCGCAACACTTCCAATTATTCTGTACTGGTGTAGCTTAAAGTTTAGGCTAATGAAATTCTTGTCAGCACTACAAATTCTCTTATTATTTTTGTTCCTTTAGTATGTAAATGTATTTCAAATTTGTACTGGGTTTGAGAAATAAAATTTTCCAAGGCCAATTACGGAGATACTGACCTACCGTAGTGGGTGAGCGGTAATGTTACGGCCTCGCATTGGGGAGTACGCAGGTTCGAATCTCCGTCCGATCATACAGATTTCGATTTTCCATGGTTTCCCGAAATCACTCGGAGCAAATGTCGGGATAGTTACTTCAGAAGGACATGGCAAATTCCTTCGCGTTCCTTCCCCCTAGACCTCGACTTCGATGAACATAAAGCGATAAGCGGAAAAATTCCAGAAATATTGTTTAAACCGTACAAAACAAAAGAAGCTTGGGTGGTATTTTGCCCCCAAGCTTGCTGTGGAATAATATTATAAATCTTAAATATTTACTTTTTCCTTATTTTTTCCTCTCATTGACAGATAACAGTTCCACATCAATATCTAATGATAAGAATGGTGATCAGTGTGCTCCAAAATCTGCAGATAAGATCGAAACGAAAAAAATTGTAGCATTCCTAGCATATTACCAGTCTCCATCCGTCGCGCTTTAACGCTATTTTCTTTTTAATATTTATTATTATAAAATAAATTTAGTTAAACTTTTTCTGTTCCATGAAAGACGTTAATTTTGCTACTGGCTGAGAACTTGAAGGAATATATGTAAGACAGGAGCTTCTTGAACATGGTGGTTTGTTATGAACAGTGTCGTAAAAGGGGGAGATGGCCTTGATGAAAGTTTTACTGGTTTTCATTTATTTGGAGCTCATTTTTAGCTCGTGCAATTAGGTTGCTTTGGATAAAATTTAACGTGCATTCTTTCTAGATTGCGCCAATACACTTTCATACTCTAGATTTAAAAAAAATAAAAAATAATATGGGGTAGTTTTTTGTAAGTGGTATAGGGACGAGGTCTGAATGGTCAGTTAGGAAGTAGCCCGTGCACAATTCATAATCACCAGATTGTGCTCTAAAGTCCTGGGTTAAATTCCAAATCTCTCCGCAATGCGTATGGAGTGAAGGAATTCATCATTGTTGGTTCGTCCGTCTGATGAGTACTTTAAGCCACGTGGTATCCCCCCGCCCCCACCCCCACGGTTTCTTTCGGAATAATAGTCCTTGTTTCATCTTTCATGCACACCACTCTACAGAGAACACACACACTATCACAATACTGTAATCGATACTTAAAATAACACTGTCACACTGGGGAAGGCAACAGGAAAGTACCCCAGTTCATCAGCCCAGACGTTTCCATGGAGGTGTGAACATCCACCGTGGTAACGGCCTACGTCGTCCATAAGCTGAGGAGGTTTGGAATAGCATGTGTTTATTGTTTCAGAGCTCGCGGGCGTGCCGAGCCGCGAGAGAATGCGCCTTCCCACCGCCTCCACCAGCCACTTCCTTCGCCCCCGTAAGTATTCTGTATGTTACCAAATCTATTAGTGCAATAAAAATAAAATCACTACAAGCATTCAAGCATTGCTGAATCCCAAGATCGTGATAGACTCGCAGAATCTGAGCAGTGTTTCAAGTGTTTTGATTGATTGTATATTTTGTAATTTTTTTTGATTTTTATTATTATTTTTAAAAAAATTAATTCGATTAATGAACATCTTTGTCTAAAGAATTCAGTTAATTCAACAGATATTTTGAGAGTACAGCTGTCCTATTTCTGAAATATTCCTAGGTACATTAGAACAGAATTGCAACAGGTGGAAAGAAGGAGAAATAATGCGATTGTGGGAAGGCAAGCGGATCGCCCTGTGGATACGAGGAACGTGGAATGTTTAGCATGTTTCTTCTCGATCGTACGCCTCGTGGTTGGTTAATGTTGACACTTGGCCCTTCCCGACTCGACATTGTTTTCTGTAGCTGATATAATCTATGTTTACAATTTTTCTTTTTGTAGTTTCAGTCTATAACATAAACTCCGGAGTTTTGTCACAGGTTTTTAATTTTAGCATAGCCTGCTTTTTTGTGCGCGAAGTGCGTTGTGTTCGCTCCGCACTTTGTATTGCACTTTAAGCTGTAGGTTCTCCCAGTGAAGGGAACTGGCCATACTACCTGTGACACTGGCTCTATTTGCCTACTTTCTGGAAGATCTATGTAACCTTTCTGTTTCGGAGGATTAAGTCTTATCATCCGTTTCTTATGCAAAAGATCAAAGAATAGTGATGGTAGAACTACACGTAACGAAAAACAGGAAAAAATTGTTTTTAAGACTTGCGTCGCCGGAGTAGACCTTACCGTTGTAAGAAATTTGGTTACCTTGTTCCAGAATTTATCTGAAAGATATAATGGTTCATGACTGACTGCTATTTTCTTTCAGCTTTATGGCGTTGAGTTTACGTGGCATTGCTGTGTCCACCTGAAGCAACCACTCACATTTAATTTATCGTCTGAAAATGAAAGGCATCTTGCTTTCTGATTCGTAACTTCAGAAAGGGGCTGTGCAATTTTGTATTTATAGAGTAATACATGATCGGGAACATCGATGATAATCTGCCGAATACGTGTTACTATGCCATACAAGAATTACAACGTAATAAAAAAAAAATGGTTGTTGCCTGCTGCGCAGATAGGTGTCTGGGTTGAGTGTACCTTGCGCTGACGGTGGCTCTAAAGTTAGTACTGGCGCACTGGCTTTACGAGCTATCAAGTTTCCCAGACAGGCTGTTAATATTTCCGTGAAATAATTTCGTTTACGCCGTCGTAGCTCTTTTCTTAGACTGGTAATTGGAGTGAATCGCTTCGTTGAAACACTATGTACAGTCGGGCACAGATCACGTGTGCGTCTGCTCGCAAATACGTCTTTTATTAGCTACACGAAGAAAAATCTCCCAGATGCTTGTGTTTAACGTGTTTTTCTGCGTAGAGAAATCTTTGAGATAACATCACAATTTCATCAGCAGAGAGTTCGAGTGGCTTGAAGAATGAGACTGCATGTATAGGCAAGGAATACTGCTTAATGGCTCTTGAGAAAGTCTTGGCTCGTGTCTTGGCAGTAAGTACGAAAAGGTTCCTAAGAAAAGGGATTTTTTTAAAGCTATATATTTTCAAAATGTTTACAAAACAACCTTATCCCCTTCAAAATACTCTCCATTACAACTAATAAATTTGTCCTACCGGTGCTTCCACTGTTCGCAACATTTTCTGTAGTCATCTTTAGAAATGGCCGACAGCTCCTCCCTGTTTTTTTTCTTGCCTCTTCAGTGTTGTCAGATCGATGTCCTTTCATGCCCCTTTTCATGCGTTGAAATAAGTCGCGCGGAGCCAGGTCAGGCGAGTAAGGTGCGTGAGGCAGCGGAACCATGCCATTTTTGGCCAAAAACTGGCTAACAAGAGACAGCTGTGTGTGCAGGTGCATTGTCGTGGTGGAAGAACCCTCCTGTCTGCCATAAAACGGGTCTTTTTTGATGAATACTCTTGCGTAATCTTCGTAAAACTTCCAAATAAAAGGTTTGATTGACGGTTTGATGTGGGGGAACAAACTCTGAATGTACTACGCCCTTGGCATAAAATTGTAAGCAACATTTTATTGTTCACAGCGTTAAACCTGTGGACTAAAGTTCCTAAGCTTCAGGGCGCGAGGACATATCAGGAGGAGCGCAGGGTGCTAGGTAGCATCGTCGTCCGTGTGGACGATATTCTAGTTCTACACCGTCACAAGTACTCTGTCTCATACGCTGCCTTTTAAGAGTTGAAAACCTTTATTCTAACATCACATACTTACTTGGAGACCATCAGACACGTTAAGAACGGATTGTGATTTCCTTCATATACGTTGAAGGGTACACACCATAAATGTCTGATGTATAATCGTTTCTCAAAATGCGCCCTATTTTTTGAGATATTCGGATGTAAAGAAAAAAAATCTAAATGTTATCTACATACTAAATTATTGCCCCATGTTACAAAATAAAGCGTGGTCTATATGATAGGGTTCTGGTTTCATAATTTTCTGATCCGAGTTCAAATTCCCGCAGAATCAAATATTATTATTTATTTTTATCTTCAGAAATTGTCAAACTTTACTTTTTTATTTAGTTTAAACTTCATTTATACTTTTATTGTGCGAAATAACATTTAAAACAAATCACATTGCTTACAACAGATACACCAAACGTAATTTTGGCAAATGTATCAACAATGGCTTCGTAATATGCCTCGCCCATACCAAATAATATTAAGCCACGAGGTGAATCTGCTAGTAAACTGGAATCTGACACAAGAATTTTGCAATGTTGATAAGCATTTGTCACTTGTTCTTGCATTTCCTTGTTGATCTCCATTTTTTCGTCACGGATAGGCTTACTATTTTATTTTCAACCATTTACACGCAACCGTTCTTGGAACAAATCGTGTGTAGAAGAAAGAAAGAAAAAAATTATCTTCCCAATGTTACGTATTTCGTTTAAAATACCCCTTGCTGATATACAAGTAAAGAAACGACGAAGATGATATAAATAAAATGATAGTAACTATTTCAGTTGAAAACGCACCGAAACAATAAACTTATTAACAAAAAGTGAAAAAATAAAGTATGTATGAAGACTTTCCTGACGTACGATTGCAACTAAGTTTTCAAGGGTGTGCGGCCGATTTGTGTTGAGAAAGGACAATCCGTCGGTAGACCCATGAATTCATTACGAAAAAAAAGATTTTCATGAAAAAAATGACGCTGAATTGTAGGTATTATGATTTGTTTTAAATATTATTTCAAGCAATAAAAGTATGTAAATGAAGTTTAAACAAAATAAAAATAAATCAAGCTTGACAATTTCTGAAGATAAAAGTAAACTAGGGCGCGTTTTGAGAAACGACTACACCAAAGACATATATTGTGTGTACACTTCAACATATATGAAGGAGATCGAAATCCGTTCTTAACATGTCTGATGGCCTCCAAGTTAGTGAGTTTCCTCTGATATGTCATCGGTTGTACTGAAAAGTGCGCATAAAGAGGGGGAACCTCTACTTTAGACAGTAAACTTTTAGTTTATTGTTGTAATGCTGTCGTTATTTTATTGTTTATCGATTTCGTTCCACAACCAATCCAGCATACAGCCCTAGTCGTAAGAAATGATGGGGACGATTTGTGTTTCTACATCACTCTTCGCTGTAGGTACGCTTTTCGCGTTGTCCTGACTGACTCATTAATTTGAGTACCCAAGTGAGTATTGATAGATTTTTACACAGAAGTCATGAAATGAAACCAAGAGAATCAATGTGACTGATAAACTCATTTTTCATGTACCACAGCCGACTCAGTTAAATAAACATAACTTGGCAGTTATGACATTATTTCGTTTGCTTGGTCTCTGGGATACTCCTACAACTGACTTAGCGGATGCTACAGGTTTCCTTTTCTACTCTGTTAGATTTCTGACAGTAGAACATGGTACTGGTTCATTGGATGTTTCTGAACGTGATACACGGTAATACCAGTTATTGGATATATCCGAGACATTGAAAGACCTGCATATAAGTGCAGATGTTTATGCACCCATTCATGCAGATAACTATTTAGCCAATTGTTTCATATTCTTTTATATTCAAAGTCTGTTGAATGAAGGGCTTTCAGAGGACCTGGTTTCAATTACTGGTCGGACCATCCAAATTTGGGTTTTTAAAATCATTCGACATGAAAGTGGTGATGATTCCTTCCCTTACATTGGCCAGTCCTCTCTCTGCTCCAATTACCTCAAGTCTCAGTGATAAAAAAAAGTGTCGTCCTCAAAAATGTAGAGTCTTGTCATAATGTCGTGTCTCTGGTTTCCTAGTCATGTGTGTGTTCGGTCTTTGTTAGCCACGCATGATATGAGCGTCGTAATGAACTGTCAGTGGCAGTTCTTTGCCCTCCATCCTTGCTTTTGGTATTCAGAAGTTAATTACAACTACGCTGAGGGTTCTTGCTAATTTTTTCATCTTTTTGCTACGAGGTCCATTAATGGTTCAGTTTTAATGCCCGTCTCACAAACACTCTCCTCATGTAGCAGCTCTTATCTATAAAGTCAGACAATGGCTTTTTCATAATGGGCTTTGATCTTAACACATCCTCGTCTGTGTAGTGTAGATTAGAATTGTAAAATCATAAAAAAACACGACATTGGAATGTATCTATAGGTAAATTGGTTTTGTGAACAATCCGGACTTCTGTAACGCAGTACATCGTTTAAGATGTCTGTCCATTTTGAGTGACTAATAGAAGCAGTTTGTCGCCAGTGCAAGGGATATCGCGCGCGGCGTGACATTTGGCCAGCAAACGGATGCGATGGGAACGTATCTTTAGGAGAAACCTGTTTTGAGAGCCAGTTGCGAAACACGAATATCGGCTGCATCCAACAGACAAACACTAAAGTCTTGAGCGTGATTTTGGCGTGGCGTGCCGCCCTCTCCAGACGCCTTCGGAATGTGCATGCAGGCGGACTCCTAAAATAACTGACAGCCACGTTCTCTCTCTGCCAAAATTGTGCCAAATGAGCCACAGCAAGTTGCTTTTGGCTCAAAGAGAGAGGTAGATGCGAGAATACCACGAAGATTGGATTATTCATTGCTTAAACGTATACAGTGCATCAGAAAAAAAATTAGCGGTGTTTCATTGCTTATTATTTTACTTAATTCGATGAAATTAAATCAATGTAAATTCTTCAGATTTTCGATAGTGTTTTATTTTTGCGTGCGTGATCCACCTCTTCTTCTCTCTTTTAAAAAAATTACTCCGATTTCACTGTTTTTCTATTTCAAGTACTCATAGTAATGAACGTTTTTATTTTTTATTTGGTTAGAAGATCCAGCTAAGATTGGTTTCTCATGTTAAAGACTATATAGTTTAATGCTCCTCCCGTTACCTTTTGCCTAAGACAACTAGGTATGTCGTTTATTTAGACCCACGTAGACACATCGTTGCTTAATGCAGCCGGTTCAGAACCTGTTCAGCAAAAATCTCTGGTTATCATACATATCTTCCGCATTTTCTTTCATTACGTACTTAATGTTTCTCTGATCATCAAATGTCAATTTCATTGTCACCATAAAGGCAACACATGAAGTAAACCATGTCAGAGACCATCTGAACGGGGTTTCCTCGCCTCGTATATTTAACCCTCTGGCCTAGTGTTAGTGAGGACGAGCGTTCAGCCATTCGGTTAGCACGGTTTCTCGTAATCTTCCCAGTCGAATACCGGAATGACTTCATCAGGCTGTGGCCTAATTCCTTCCCATTCCCTGCGCTCAATTCTCCCTTGTCTCTGATGACCATGATGTTGAAAATGCGTAAATCCCTGAGAAAAAGGAAAAATGTTATGCCTCTGAGCTATCGAATTGATTTTTAATACCGTCATCATAAAAATCGGACTCTCATTTGACCTGAGGCTTCAAACTACTTTTAAGGAACATTTTCTTAATCAACCTTCAGCATAATCTCGGGACCACTTGAAGAGCTGCCAAAGATTTCAGTTGAAACTCTGCATACACACTAAATGGAATGCACCTAGAACTATTAAGAAAGAAAGAAATGTAATGCAGTGTTGATTTTTGTTGAGTCTGCTAACCTGATACTTTTGTGTGGTGTAGACCGTACGCTGTCTGTCCACCATCGCTATTCCATACAATGGAATCTCCTTTCGCAAGATTAACTTCAATTATATGGTTGCCGAAACTCATTTTTGGATCCGACTTGTTGAAGAATTTGTTGAAGAGGAGTGGGGAAACTTAACAGTTCATGAAATTTACAATTTATGTACTCAATTGTAAGTTAAAATGGAAATTATTAGAGATGGTATTAACATTTTTTTTAGCTTCTTCAGCAGTCGCTCAACATGTAGACAGCTTAGTATGTGTTGGTCAAATCGCGAAGCGTCCCTCTCTCTTCCGTCGTTAGTCACCACAACTGAAGAGGTTATGATTCACGTCGCCAGGCGTACGATACACTTGCCAACTTACTTTCAACTCCTTGTGACATCTAGCGACTCTGTTACTTGGTAACGGGCAGACGAAATGTCAACAGATTCGGTCTTACAGTCATCCAGATGGAAGCGACGGTGACTACCACGCTCCCACGCTCAGAAATGCATTGCGGGCGATATATTGGGGGGGGGGGGCGGGTTCATCACAGAAATTTCTGCTGAATAATTACTACAAAATCTGGGCTTACACTTTTGTTCTCGTAGTAATTTTTAGTCATATTTGCTATATAAATTATGCCGAAGAGTTTTCTACTAGTGATTGCACGAACGTCGGGTTTTTGTAAGGTTTACTGATGGAGCTTTTCCTGCTTAATTAGACGCGATTACGATAACATTTACAACGAAATACTCAAACCCAGCAAGTATGTCCGTTCTCTAATATTAATTTTCTCTCAACTCGATATTGAGTCTTTAGAACAGTGGTTCTCAGTTAGTTTTTTTCGGGAGTACCACTAAAAGAAAGAGCTCAGCCTCGCGTGTCCCTCGTAGCTGAAATGATAAATAAATAAATGTGTTCATCCCAGTCGAATGCTTCGCACAACCACAGCATTGCAGTAATATAATTCACTCACACGCGCAGTTTGTCCTAAAATGTATTATGGTGATAGTAATTTTTTTCCAGTTGTTGTAGTGATTACCTCAGCAAGAGATTACAGCGCGTACCCCTCTAGTTACGCGTACCACTAATTGGGAACCACTGCTCCAGACCTAGACAACTGCACCTTTTACTTCCTTTGAACGGGACAACGTAGCAAAAATAGTATCCTTGCAAAATTTGATCCAGTGTTAGGGTTCTGAAGGACTTCCGCCATTTTTATGTTTTCCCCTCTTTGTTTTTGTGTTTTATGTATTTTTAAAACAAAGTGGCGATAAAAAGCTGTTTATTACATTTCGTACATTGGATCGTATTACTGCTTTCGGTATGTTTTTAAAATTTGTAACTCTCTGTTTAATTTTTAACTCCGTGAATGTTGACTGTTTTGTTTTAGAACATCATACTTATCATACGGAATCAGGCTTGATGTAGGTAAGATTAATGCAATAGGGCGAAATGAAATCTCAGTTTCATATCTACTTCGCTAATGACCTTTTCATATTGCGAATCCTATTAGTTGAGACAAATGCCACGTTGGGCTACGTGGGGAAGAGGGGGGAGGGGGTCCACAGGAGGCCAAAATGGAGCTACGTGGTTTATGCACGCTCCCTAATCCCCCAATGCAGTAATTAGGAAACAAGTGACTGCCAAGAACGGCGGTTACTCATCTGTAGAGCACAGAAAGAGATGTGACGTTATGCAGCATTTATGATAATGCCTACTGGGTTAGTTTGTTACGTCATTTCATCTGAAGCCTTATTTACACGATGTGGATTTAGCTCTAGCTCATTGGCTGCTTTACACAACGTTTACATTTACGATGGTCTAGAATCTGTTCGTCAGCATCATTAGAGATATCATCAGACAGAACGGTTTGACTAGACCTCTCTGTCAAAGAATACACAGCCAGAAGGTCCTTTTCAGGACACACAAGCGCGTAGAATTAGATCATCTCTACGCATCTTTTAACTTAATATCGAAGGAATAAGTATAGCAAAATGTGAACATCTTACCAGACTTGCACAGAAATATTCAGTCGATGTGCTCGGGCTCTGAGAAACTCACACAGCAGACGAACAACAGACACAGTGCAGAGGAAGAATACCGGACTTTAAATTAATAGCCTCTAATTATCATCCTAAGTATGGCCTCGCAACTTATGTCAAGAATGATATACCAAATTACCGACTCCTGTCAGAACAATCTAATAATTACCAGGGGTATTAGTTGAAATTTGCCGGGTTTTTTTTTCGATAAAGAAAACACACAACTTGAGACGAATCTCAAAAAAACAATGTATTCAAAGTATTGACCATTTGATTCTACACATTTCGCCCATCTTTTAGGAAAATTATGGATACCATTCCAAAAAAACTTTTTCTCTTTCGAGGCAAACCATTCGACGACCCATTTGTCGACTTCCTCAAAATTGGCGAAGCGCTGCTCTGCAAGTGAGCGTCCCATCGATGCGATAAGGTGATGGTCGGACGGGGCGAGGTCCGGAGAGTACGGCGGGTGTGATAATATTTCCCAATTAAGTGCTTTCAGTGTGTCCTTCACCAGTTTAGCGGTATGAGACGGCGCATTGTCATGTTGCAAGATAACTTTTCCATGTCTTCGGGCCCATTCCTGCCGTTTTTCGAGCAACGCATGATTCAAATTGATAATTTGTCCGTATTCACTGTTTCACCAGGTTTTAATAACTCTTAGTACACCACACCATACTGGTCCCATCAAACACAGAGCATTGTCTTATGGCCAAAGCGATTTGTCCTTGCAGTCGATGGGCCGGTCTCACCAGGTGAAAGACATGATTTTCTTCGCTTCGGGTTCCCAAATTAATTCAATTTTTCGTCCCCCGTGACAATTCGGTCAGAAAAGATTTCCTTTCGAACCGATGAAGCAGCATTTCACAAACGGTTTTTCGATTTTCCATTTGTCTATCGTTCAGTTGGTGTAGCACCAATTTTCCATACTTCTGGATCTTTCCCATAGCTTTTAAGCATTGGCAAATTGCTCGTTGGGTCACATTAAGTGTTTGTGCCAATTTTTGTTGCAATTGGGTTGGGTCTTCATCCAATAACGCGTGCAATTGCTCGTCTTCGAACTTTTTCGCTGCACCAGGATGTTTATTGTCTGTAAAATTGAAATTTCCACTTTTAAATTGACAAAACCATCTCTCACATGTAATAATCACTGGAGCATGTTCACCATAAGTTTCTACCAATAACCGATGAGCTTCAGCTGCTTTTTTCTGTTGATGAAATAAGAAAAGCAACGAATGCCGCAAATGCGATTTACTTGGAACAAAACTCGACATATTCACCGAGGAAAACAACAATGACGCTATTACTGTCGCGGAATGTGACTTGTGTATCGTTGAAGGTTAATGTCAATAGAAACAAAAGACACATGCCAAATCATAGAAATGTATACACGTTTCTAGCGATATCTATAAGTACAACCGGTAAACTTCAACTAATACCCCTGGTACATTTATAATACAGTAAAAGTCGAAAACTTGACGATAATACTCCATTTCCACCTCAGCAACTGTAGTCCTGTGACTTCAACAGCAAACATTAACTCTGAAGCTATAGCAAGAATGATCTTAATCTTGAAATTCCTGAAAGCTGGAAGGAAACTGAAAACTTGAAATAATTTATGATGCTTAAGACCTTCCTTACTTGTCACTCAGCTCGATGGTCTCGAGGAGGATACATTCCAGAATTATGTTTTACAACTCCAGACTTCACTCAGTCACCGAAGAGCTAAAGAAACTGGTATAGGCATGCGTATACACACACTGGGATATATAAACACTCAGAGTACGGCGCTGCGGTCGGCAACGCCTATATAAGACAACAGGTGTCTGGAGCAGGTGTTAGATCGGTTACTGCTGCTACAATGGCAGGTTATCACGATTTAAGTGTGTTTGAACGTGGTGTTACAGTCGGCGCACGAAGTTGGAACACAGCATCTCCGAGATAGTGATGAGGTGGGGATTTTCCGTACGACCATCACGAGTGCACCGTGAATATCGGGAATCAGGTAAAACATCAAATCTCCGACTGCGGCTGCGGCCGGAAAAAGATCCTGGAAGAACGGGACCAACGACGACCGAAGAGAATCGTTCAATCGTTCCGTAAATTGCTGCAGATTTCAATGCTGGGCCATCAACAGTGCGAACCATTCATCGAAACATCGATATGGGCTTTCGAAGCCGAAGGCCCACTCGTGTACCCATGCTGAGTGCACGACACAAAGCATTACGCCTCGCCTGGGCCCGTCAACACCGACATTGGACTGTGGATCATTGGAAACATGTTGCCTGAACAGACGAGTCTCGTTTCGTTTCCAGTTGTATCGAGTGGATGGACGTCTACGGGTATGGAGACAACCTCGTGAATTCATGGACCCTGCATGCCAGCAGGGGACTGTTCAAGCTGGTGGAGGCTCTGTAATGGTGTGGGGCGTGTGCAGTTGGAGTGACATGGGACCCCTGATACGTCTAGATACGACTCTGACAGGTGACACGTACATCCGCCTCCTGGCTGATCAACTGCATCCGTTCATGTCCAGTGTGCATTCCGACGGACTTGGGCAATTCCAGCTGGACAGTGCGACACCCCACACGTCCAGAATTGCTACAGAGTTGTTCCAGGAAATTTCTTTGATTTTAAACACCTCCGCTGGCCAGGATGCGTACGTATGTGTCACCTGTCAGAGTTGTATCTATATTTATCAGGGGTCCCATGTCACTCCTACTGCACACGCCCCACACCATTACAGAGCCTCCACCAACTTGAACAGTCCATGAATTCACGAGGTGGTCTCCATACCCGTAGACGTCCATCCGCTCGATACAACTGGAAACGAAACGAGACTCGTCTGACCAGGCAACATGTTTCCAATGATCAACAGTCCAATGTCAGTGTTGACGGGCCCAGGCGAGGCGTAAAGCTTTGTGTCGTGCACTCAGCATGGGTACACGAGTGGGCCTTCGGCTTCGAAAGCCCATATCGATGTTTCGTTGAATGGTTCGCACTGTTGATGGCCCAGCATTGAAATCCGCAGCAATTTGCGGAACGATTGAACGATTCTCTTCGGTCGTCGTTGTTCCCGTTCTTCCAGGATCTTTTTCCGGCCGCAGCGATGTCGGAGATTTGATGTTTTTTTCGGATTCCCGATATTCACGGTGCACTCGTGAAATGGTCGTACGGAAAAATCCCCACCTCATCGCTACCTCAGAGCTGTGTCCTATCTCTCGTTCGCCGACTTTAACACCACTTTGAAACTCACTTAAATCGTGATAACCTGCCATTGTAGCAGCAGTAACCGATCTAACGCCAGCGCCAGACACCTGTCTTATATAGACGTTACCGACCGCAGCTCCGTACTCTGAGTGTTTACATATCTCTGTATTTGCATACGCAAGCCTATACCAGTTTCTTTGGTTCTTCAGTGTATCATAGGTACTTTGTCGCAATGCACTGTGAATTTAGAGTGCTTGGATATCAGCACAGTAATATCTTGCGAAAGCTTTCCAATTTTAGCTTCTAGGAAAGTTATCTTGGATTACACGATGAAACAGTTCATCGGACAGAATGCTTCTGACGACAGCTGATAGAATATCGCTTTCCGATGAACCTTATTTCTGTCAGACGATGTGACAGTATTGGCACAGCGCAAGGTCTTGCCATTGTGGCTCATTTCACTTCGTGACCAGTAATTTATCACACAGTTCTGACTTCTCGTTATTCTTTGTGCTTCTCTTGTATGTGCCGTGGAGGATGGAGCTTTCGTACAAAATATGGATTTATACGTTGCAGAAGATCGTATAGATCAAAACTTCGGCGTGACTAGTTATGTTAGATTTTTCGTATGTTTGTTGTTCTGTATGTATGTGAATCATATACAAGAAGTATTGTTCGGGGCACTTCTGGAATCAGCATGAAGGTCCTAGATATAGTCCTGTGCAATTTGGCCGTCGCCTTCTGTCCTGATTCATGTTGGATCTCCTTCAGCTTAGAAAACAGCAAAGACTTACGCTGGAGCCAGGCGAATGTTGGATTTATCCGTAAACCTTGAGCCAAACGTCGAAAAACTATCAAATCAGTCAAATAAAAAAAATCCGGCATATTGTCATGACGCCCATTCCTAGCTCAATGGTTAAATCGCTCGCCTACAGAAGTCGAGGTCCTGTGTTCAAATCCCGGATGAGTCAGAAATTTTTACGGGTTTTTTGGTTTGATATTATGAATATTCCAGGACAGTTCCACGTTAAACTGTATGTCCAGCAACGACATAGGCAAATCGAAACTTTGTTACTTGGGGGGTGAACTACACTGAGAGGTTTTCCAATCAACGATGCCTGGGCTAATATCCAATACATTACTGCGGCGCCATCCGACTTGACGCATCATCGGGATGGCGTAACAGGTCATTCCGAATTTCATTTCCTACTGCGGATAACGTTAAAACAAAATTTAGATTCTTCGTTTATTTCTGTACCTCCAACATTTGTGCTATATTGCAAATATGTATGAAATTAGCATTGACCTAATTTTGGTTTTGTGTTTAATTGGCATTTGGTCTTTCCGAGATCAGCTACGTAACTTTGCATGGCGAGACTGAACGAACAATGGTCACTAAAGATAATTACTTAACGGATTTACCGAATTTTTATGAGCTGTGCGTAATCATAAATAGAGGTACGCCAGGACGATCCTGGTTCGGATTCCACTTTAAACTGCCACGACAGACTTGGAATGCATGCAAAGTGGAAACTATTTTAATTTTAACTTTGTTGTAGGAAATGTTCCGCAGTTGGTGCATAAATATTTTTAAATAAAAATCAGTCTTCTAACAACTGGTTTTATTTTTAACTTTCATCTACCAGACGCGTTTCGCCCTTCTGGAGTGGGGCATCGTCAGTGGCTATAAATAACATAATATTTTGATCATATTTGTGTATGCGAATCTAGTAGATTAATTATATACATACATTCATGCTGTAATATTGTATCATCTGTAGGTTCAATCTGTTATAATTATTCTATATATTGTTTTCATAGTATCTATGTTCAAACATAAATTCACTTCTTAATACTAAATTATCTGTATGGTTTCAAAGTTATGTACATACACTCTACTTACTAAAAATTGTAGTGGCTAGCACATGTCAGTCCAGAACAGCACCTTCCGCATTTTTCTGCACCGTTGTGCCTTCCTACAGTTTACCATTATCTCCTTTAATATTGTTCACTTCACTTTATTTTATTTAATTTTCTGTTAAATTGCACTTTTAACTACACCAAAATAGTTATTGTGTCTAAAGCGATTTGTTTGTTTTGTATATACAGTTATACCAACCTATTTCTGTTGTTTATTGTTTTGTTCACTCTATGTTAAACTATATCTTTTTATTATTATTATTATTATCTTAACAATTATTTGTGATTTGTGAGTGACTGTGTTGGTTTACATGTGTTATGGTGTTTTCTGCTGCTTTGTATAATGTTTTGTTTGTTAAATTTGTGAATTCATTTAGGACCGTTTTTCCCTGTGTAATGGCTTTGTGAATTTGATAACTTTCTTGCACTGTTAATAATTGTTTCCTATGGTTGTTGATTTTTAGAATTTTCATGTCTGTTTGTATAGTTGTGGGTGGGTGATTGTTATCTAATAAATGCTCGGCATATGTCGAATGGTTTGTACATTTTATGGCTCTGATGTGTTCCTTGTACCTAGTGTTGAAGTTCCTAGATGTTTGACCTATATATATTGCTTGGCACTGTTGGCAAGTCAGTTGGTATATTCCTGACTATTGGAATTGGTCAGTTTGTGTTGGTATTTAGATGGTTATGTATTGTGTTATTTGTTCTAAGTGCTATTTGAATACCTTGCTTTTTGAATATATTACTTATCCTATGTGTATGTTTGTTGTTGTATGACATTGTGTACCATTGTTTATTAGATTGGTTCTGTATGTAGATGACATTCTTTGTCTCATAGATGAATCACAACAAAATATCTCTCAGTTCCACAATGAAATAAATAACGTTCATAAAAATATTAAATTTACAATAGAGATGGAGAAAAATAATAAACTGAACTACTTGACATAACAGTTAACAAGATAGATCAATTACATACATTCAGCATTTACAGAAAACCCACATACACTGATACCATAATACACAATACATCCAACCATCCTCAACACCATAAACAAGCAGCACTCAGACATATGCTACACAGATTAAACAACATACCACTAACTAAAAATGACTATACCACAGAATATAGAACAATCGTACAAATTGCTAAGAATAATGGTTACACAGAAAAATTAATTAAACAACTAAATAATAAAATCATGAACAAAGCACACAAACAGATATCACTCAACACAGTACACACCAGTATCCAGAACCAATCTAATAAACAATGGTACACAATGTCATACATCAACAAACATACACACAGGATAAGCAATATATTCAAAAAGCAAGGTATTCAAATAGCACTTAGAACAAATAACACAATACATAACCATCTAAATACCAACACTGAAACTGACCAATTCCAACAGTCAGGAATATACCAACTGACTTGCCAACAGTGCCAAGCAATATATATAGGTCAAACAGCTAGGAACTTCAACACTAGGTACAAGGAACACATCAGAGCCATAAAATGTACAAACCATTCGACATATGCCGAGCATTTATTAGATAACAATCACCCACCCACAACTATACAAACAGACATGAAAATTCTAAAAATCAACAACCACAGGAAACAATTATTAACAGTGCAAGAAAGTTATCAAATTCACAAAGCCATTACACAGGGAAAAACGGTCCTAAATAAATTCACAAATTTAACAAACAAAACATTATACAAAGCAGCAGAAAACACCATAACACATGTAAACCAACACAGTCACTCACAAATCACAAATAATTGTTAAGATAATAATAATAATAATAAAAAGATATAGTTTAACATAGAGTGAACAAAACAATAAACAACAGAAATAGGTTGGTATAACTGTATATACAAAACAAACAAATCGCTTTAGACACAATAACTATTTTGGTGTAGTTAAAAGTGCAATTTAACAGAAAATTAAATAAAATAAAGTGAAGTGAACAATATTAAAGGAGATAATGGTAAACTGTAGGAAGGCACAACGGTGCAGAAAAATGCGGAAGGTGCTGTTCTGGACTGACATGTGCTAGCCACTACAATTTTTAGTAAGTAGAGTGTATGTACATAACTTTGAAACCATACAGATAATTTAGTATTAAGAAGTGAATTTATGTTTGAACATAGATACTATGAAAACAATATATAGAATAATTATAACAGATTGAACCTACAGATGATACAATATTACAGCATGAATGTATGTATATAATTAATCTACTAGATTCGCATACACAAATATGATCAAAATATTATGTTATTTATAGCCACTGACGATGCCCCACTCCAGAAGGGCGAAACGCGTCTGGTAGATGAAAGTTAAAAATAAAACCAGTTGTTAGAAGACGGATTTTTATTAAAAAATATTTATTTTAATTTTTGTAACAAATCATTTAGATTTTCTAACAGCCATTTCCTACTGTAAGTTAAATGCTATTTTTTTAATCACAATCTACACAATAGTGGAATTAGAGGAAACTACGATTTATTTATTACTACATATGGAAGTCTTTTGTGTGTCTTAACAGCAATACTTAGTTAAATGCTGATAAGTTTTAGGATGCCTTGTATTCTGAGGGAAAGGCAGAACCATTCTGGAATCACTCATTTTTGTCCCCTCTGTAACAGCTTCATAACTTCTGAACTTTCAAACATAGAAATTTTAGTTTTTACTAGCTCACGCGATTGTGACGAAAAAAATTAAAAATCATGGAGGTGGAAATAATTATACGGGGTATAGTGAGGGGTGAAGGATTTTTTTATGTAGGTAATCTTAATGTGTATTCAACAATTTCTATTACAAAAATACTTATTTTCCCTTTTATTTACGTACTGGTCAGAAAATTCTTTGATAATTTACAGTGATATGTAGTATCCTAAAGATTATAGGAAAATCCAGTGATCGTTCCAGAGTTTGTTTTCGCATTAAAACTAAAAGAGTAATTTTATCAATTTTTTTTCCGTCTCTATATTTCGATAGAGAAATTGATCTTTTCGGTGAATTCAGTTTAATACTCTTTGGGTACGAAATCCTCACCGCGAGAGGACAGCTAACACTTGATTGAGTTTTTAAATTTAGAAAACAGCTCATTGTCCGTATCAAGTGTGTTCATAGCTAAGGGTTTGAACCGCTTTCAGAAGTTGGCCCATGTTGCGTACTAGCGCAAACAGGACGATCAGTGACGAAAACCAATTCAGTTTACAGACCTACGTTATTGGTTGTGTGACACGCCGCGGACATCAATCTGTCCCTAAGGAGGACAGTTATTGTGTACCATCCAGGTCATGGGCGCTGGGTTAGGCCAGATAGAGCACGTATGTGGATAGCGAACGCCCTATTGTAGCTCATACGGACACCTCACAGGCATCGCCTTCACACAAGGACTGGGTGAGCTTAAAGTCCAATGCCTATCGCTTCTTAGTTTTATGGAAACAAATTGTCTGTCTTGAAAGTGAACTATTCTTTAGAAGTAAATAAATTATATTAGCATAATATGCGAGTAAATGTGTTTATATCGCTTGGATCTGACCATCCATTCATTAGTGTTATCAGCGACCCAGTAGTATATTTTCGAGCGATGTAAATCGATGTTTTTCTATATTGTAAGTTTAATCTCTCCATTTATCTTCCCATCTCTCAGTAATCTAATCAGACCCTCTCGTTCTATGTTGTCCAGCCGATGTTCTCTTCGGCTCATTGCTATCCATATATTGTTTTTATATTCCTGTTCACATGGTTGAACGATTTGTACTAGCATTGCTAAAGCTTTTTGATTGACTTGTCCAGCTATATATATATATATATAGCATCTTCATTTCTGACCTAGCCCCTCCTCGTTTTTTACACAGTTAATATCAGAAATTATATTTCTTAGGCGCGTAATTTACTCACTTCTCTTTTGTTTACTGCACAACACTCTAAAATGTATGCAACAACGAACTTTTAAAAAAAATAGATTTCACACCAGATGGTTGTAACTAGATCTTTTCGTCACCCTGCTCTGTATTTCTGGATTAGCTCTTCTGTCTCTTTAAAGATATTTAAAGCTTCACGTCAATCCTCTCTCTCTCTCTCTCTCTCTCTCTCTCTCTCTCTCTCTATGTGTGTGTGTGTGTGTGTGTGTGTGTGTGTGTGTGTGTGTGTGTGTGTGTGTGTGTGTGTGTGTGTTTGTGTTTGTGTTTGTTTGTGTGTGTCACAAGAGTGTACTGTGTGTATGTTTTAATACCGCTGTGGGTTTTAAGATGACCTGCCTTGATGACCTGAATTGGCACATTACTTTCGATTAATAATATTTGCAAGATCACGAATTATGTGATGAATCTTTTGAATAAGGCAAAATTTTCATTGTATATTTTCTCTTCTTCACCACCGTCGTTAACCATGAGTTTGGAAAGGACTATAGCTTAATAGCGTTGTACTTGGCGTTTCGGAAGTGCAGTCATTTCCCCTTTTTTTTCTTTTGCTTCTGGTTTACGCTTCGTTGACATTGAGGCGGGAAGGATTGGGACAATGAACGGGAAGGAATTCGGCCATGACCTTTTGAAAGAACCATCCAGGCATTCATCTCGAGTGGTTTCGAAAGACCGAAATCTAGATGGCGGTATCGGTTTTCTAACAGGCTGGTGAGCCGCCGCTTGTCATCCGTCGGCACCTCCTCATGGTGCGACACTTCACGCACATTGCCTTAACACCTGGCAGTCGCGTTTACGAAGCAGTTATGCATCCACTCTTTGAACGAGTCTACATTAATTTTAGTAAGGCTAACAGACCATTCAGCTACCGGAGAGGGGAGTTTTAGATTAATATGATTATGAACTGAACACTCTTTACCATCAGGGCTGGATTAAAATGTTCTCCCTTGTCTTTAAAGAGGCCCAGAATAATTTTAGATCTGTCATGGTACAGCGAGTTGTTCACCGCTGACAATATTTTTATCGATATTTTATACCAGAATCTCGATTTTACCCCGGTATACATGGATGGGTTTAAGTAGGATAAGGGAGTAGGTTGCTCCGTATTGTTCCCTCGAGCAACTTATAATTACAAGCTGAATAGCAGGTGCAGGAGTATACACCGCGGAGTGTCACGCTCTATTAAAGTCGCTCCAGCGTATAAAACTAAGCCAGGATACGTAGTACATCATATACTGAGATTCCCTCGGTTGCATTCAGGCCCTGTGAAACATATACCCAACAGACCGTTTGCTTCAGGGCTCAGATACCTCCAATCTTGTGGACAAAAGCGTTACCGATCCCCCACCACTCTCGGTAGGTGTTCTCTGTTCAAGCTTCAAGTACGAGAGATGGTTTCAAAACCGATTGACATGTGAGAGTTACCTTTGCGAAGGGCTCTGACGACTAAGGCATGTTAGCTAGTTCTGGTCTCGGACACCGAAATGCACAGAAAATTCTGTAGAGACAGACGTATCGAGCATAGCTGATAGTCGTGACTGATGGCGCCAGTGGTAATCGCGCGAGCTGGTTATCGTTTTGCCGACATCTATTCGCGACGGGCTGCCGGCAGTACTGTTAGTCGGCTTTATGTCTAACGGGCCGCCACACGCCCTCAACACGCGAGGAGGCACGAAATGAACAGAACGAGCGCGTGTGCGTGCCTTGCGCACCGTTAACACGGGCAGCAAGCCACCGCGCACCACAATCGTGCGTTTGTGCTGACAGGGTTTGCTTTGAACGCTGATCTGGCCGTAATCATGCTGTAGATAGTATTTTGGGCGAAGGAACTGGAAGGCGCATCAGCAGTTTTTTTTTAAGTACAGCGCTGGTCTGACGTACCGAGGATAGCCGGGTCGAATGCGGTCAGTTGTGTTCGTTTTATTACGAAGAGCAATAAGGTTAGTGATGAAATGACCAATACAGTTGGTGATAAAATAAAAATACTAACGTACCTTGTGTTTTTAAATAAATAAAAATGTTATCGTGTACTTTTTAGGTGCTCTACATCGTCTTTGTGTGCTCTGCATCGTCGCAAATGCTAAACGTGTCATCTGGTGGCTAAGCGATTAACCTTCGAGTCCGGCCGTCAATCCCCGATATGGTTATTAAGATTTCAGTTTTTTCCATATATTCAGAGAGTGTCCTAGATGGTTCCTTAAAAAGGTCATTCCCTTATTTCTCATCCTTCCTAAATTCCACCTCCTCTCTAATCTTCTTTCGGCCTTAATGACCACACGATCGGCTTACCGAAAAACTGTAGTTAAAAAAAAAAGAGACTAGTATATCGTTAGTCTATTTACCGCGTGCTTTGTTTTGTTTTAGAGGAGGCCATATGAAACGGAGATTAAGGGAAAACTGAATAAATTTGAGAACGCCGCCACGAACTTAATTGGATCTTAACGATCTTATCGACCAGCGTGGAGGACAGTTGTAATTAATTTCGTGAATATTTGCTGTCACAGACGGTTATTCGTATTTCATTTGCACTGCAGCGATATGTACTGTTAGTCTCGAATGGGACCAGTTGCAGTTAACAAATTGTATGATATTCAGTTTGTTCTTTCGTATGATTATTAATTACATGCTACGAACGTCGATAAAAATGCAAATTATTATTTGTCTTTGGAGTTAATGTACTGCGGGACCATGCCTCAGTTCTATACCATTTAGCTTTCCTCACACTTCAAACAAAATCGTTAGTTCAGTGCATGCAGTCAACACCTGCTGCCATTTCTTGAAGGGTGACCGCGGTAACCCGCGACAGCTTTTGATAAATTTCACAGGTAGAAAGAAACATCACTGGCGCTTATTTGGCGGTGCGAATTCTGTATTAATTACTTGAATCCCCAAGATAGAGCTCTCGGTGTTCTAACGTGTTTACATACAAGTCAGGGAGTGCGCGAGTCAAAGGTTTTCCTGGTAGTCTCCCAGAATCTCGTGGGTCGTAACAACATTGGCTGAGTCAGCAATCGGAGCACACCTATATGACATTTCCCCCGCCCTATTTTCGTCCTCGGCGGGAGACCACCGGCTTGGCAGCGCGCAGTGAGTCGTGTGCAGTCGACGCGAGCTGTGCGAAACTCAACCACCGTGAGTACAGTCTGTACGTTCCGCCGCTTTTGACAGTCCAGGTGCTATTGCTGAAATACAGTCAGCTCAGCGGTAGTCTTGGTCGTGACTGCGACCCGCTTAAACTGAACGCGTCGACCGGAGTGAAGATATTATCGTGTTACACGTGTTGAGTTTAATGCTATGTTCGCTACTGATCTATGCTCCCATCATGTGGGGGACTAGAACGTTGGCCTCACGCACGGAGGGTCACCGGTTCGAATTCCACTTAGGACATCGGTGGTATTAACTGAATGTTTTGCTCATCGTGTACCATCCCATAATGTTAGATACATTAATAATATATAAAACTGTTGAGAGAGTCTATATGCAAAACCCTAACTAATTGAATGGCCGAAAAGACCAAATGCCTCCCATCGAGCCACTAAACGATTGTACATGGCGCTGTAAATACAAGGTGTTTTTAGTGCATCTTGTCTTAAAGTCACGCAAATCTCCCATGTTTTTCGTGAGTGAGTTATCCTCCTATGATCAAGCACAACTTACATCATTTCTTAATTGCTACACTCATAATTTAAATTAATCTTAGCACAGAATGAAGGAGAATTCCAGCAATCAGGTTCGAGTTGTTTGCAGACAAAGAGTTCTAAAGTCTCGTATGATGATACAGATTGACGAAGTTTTTTAAGCGTTTCCTGGTGCCTATCTGATATCTTGGCCCACAGCCGAAGAACATTGCATTAATATATCCTCTGTTTGTGGTGGAACATCAGCAGCCGCTTTGTTTGCTCGGTGCGAATGAATATCTGTGATAGAAGAAATAAAATGCTTTTCGAAATTGCGAGTGTAAGGTGTCAGAATGTTCTCGGTTTTTGTAATCAGTTGCGTAATAGTTGAAAGAAGATTTTTTTTATTACGTAATTCACTGACAGGGGTAGCCTTGGAAGGAAAAGTAAATAGCACAAGAAACCTGTGTAGAAAGCCAGTTTTCAGTTAATTGAGATTACGGATTTTTTTGTATATATCGTTTCATCAGTTTAATAATCCACTGATCCTTTATGAACTACAGTCCGTTATGTAGACCCGTGATTGTTATGTAGAACAGATAGCGTTGTCGACTTTGAATATCGCCAGGGATCTTGGCTACTGCTATATGAGTTGGAACTTTGCGTTTTAATCATGCAATCTTTGTGTGTACTATAGTCATTACTACAGTCATTGTTTATTTTTAAATTTAGATGCGAAGCAGCTTTAATGTTGATTGTATGCAGTACTTTTTAAAAAGGCTGGTGACAAATTAATCTTCCAAAATCAACCATATTTTTTCATTATAGAGCAAAATTGACGGACTATGCTGACTATAAAAAAAGTCGTTAACTTTATTTAATTTCAAGTAGTTAACACTAAAAAGGAACCACTTGGATCTTGATGCAACGTAGAAAAGGAAAGAAGTGCAGATGCTTTCGTATTCATTTCTATTTTAAACTACTTAATCATCAAGAAACTGCGGTTATTACTCAGAGCTAAAACTATTTAGGCACTGATTAACTAGACTTTCAAATGTCGACATTTCAGTTGGCATGGTTACTCGCGAAAATTGTTTTATTCTGGTTTCTCTGTGGCAGGGTATTTTTTTCCAGTTTCTGTTTAAGATGCTTTTATTATTACCGTCGCTTCCATGATTATGTTAGACACCATTTGTGGTTTTATTAGGTATCTTATAACACCGCTGGCCAGAAGAATTATTAAGTTTTGGTTAAGTTTAAAATGGGCCGCCTCTGATTTAAAAAAAAAAAAAAATTTGGTGTACTATTGCTTCTTCGTTTACCTCCGTTAATTCTCCCCTTGTTGAGTTGCTGCCTAGAAACCACAGGATCAACACGTGATTTAAAACGGCTTTTGCTACTTGACTCGCACACAGTAGAGATCCTGTTGTACGTCTTATTACCCTACGACGGACCATCTGTTTCTGTCTGCTTATCCAATTGTTGCTTCGTTAGAAATGAGCGGTGTCTGTCCCGTTTTCATTTGCCAGGAGGGGTATTCGAAATGTCGCGCGTGGCAGCTATTGTTCTGGCTCTCGTCTGCAAATGACAGCATTGACAAAATTTGAAAGCTTTTGTTTCCGTATTTGTCTTTTTTATTATTATTTCTTTTTTTATTGCTGCCCTTCGAACCCATTATCCTGCACTACTATGCACACATTTCCAAGGACATTACCGAGACAACAACTGGAATCGCACACATGGCTTCTCTCTTGCTGTAATGGATACATTCAAATATCACTTTTTTTGTATGTTTTTGCGGTGTATTCGTTGCAAATCTTGGCGTGTCATGTTCGATAAATCCTACCTTTGCTTCCATGTCGTTATAAAAGGTTTAACAGTGCAGACATGAATTGTACTGCCACGGTTTATCCTGTTAATGAAACGGTTTTGTAGCCGTGAACTGGAATTTTGTCTTTAGTGAAAGATGATGTCTTCGGTAGTTATTTTTATAAACAGAAGTGGATGTAAGTATAAATGAAAAGTCTGAATGTTTCAAAATTATTATAAAAGGTCAATGGGCAGGAGAATAGTCATATTGTTATAGCGTAAGGAAAATAAATAATTGATTTATTTGCCTGGAAGCGGCAATTTCAAAGTAAATAGTCAATTGCTTTCTATGTCCGTTTATGCTTTTAGTGTTGGTACAATGTTAAGGGGCGTACAGACGAGTAATAAAATCTGCAACGTACTTACATCATGACTTTATCGAAATTAAAGATCATAAAACAAGTCAGTTGAGAGAAAATATGAGCTCAGCCGCGAAGGCACGTTAACTGTGCGTGCGGGTGCATGATTGCAGTATTTTTGCTGTTATGATTGTGCACTACTATAGCGAACTATTTTTTTTTTTTTTCGTTTTATTTCTCTCAGATGAAGGCCATAAGGGACTTTTTCAGCTAACCATATTAGCATGGCTGGACGGGATTTGAAACCACGTCCTGCTGAATGGCAAGTCGGAACAAAATCGCTGACCCATCAGGCTATATTCAACCTTACAATTAAATTAGGCTACTTTCATACTTAAAAATGACGCCATACATGTTATTTTACACTAGTTTTTGACAAGAAAAATCATTACGGCATTGTTATCATCAAATTTTAATTGCAAATCTATTTTTATTATCAGATATATTCTATATAATACTAATAATAATAATAATAATATTGTAGAAAAGTTGTGTCTATACATGCAATTTATTGCAAAAAGAGTAATTTCAATGTACAGAGAAGCAAAAACTGTAAGATCTGTCCGTCTGTCTGTATGTTCACGCACCACGCAAAAACTAATGAGCTGATTTTATTGAAACGGCACGTAATGATAAATTTTGTCACCGGGTATCATAAAGGATACTTTTTATCCAGACTAATAACAGTTTCTGATGATACAGGACCCAAAACCGTAATTTAGAAATTTTTGCTTATATGGATGGACTCGCGTATATCGCAAAAACTAATGAATGGATTTCAGCCTTATTTCATCCATGATACAGAGACAAAAACTGCAAATTGTGGAATTTTTGTACGTTTGTGCACGGTTCAAGCAAAAAGTAACTATGTCAGAGAAACTGTACACAGTGGTAGCTTATGTCATGTTAGTGATAGCCTACGTTTTGTTTTGACGTGGTAACCACACGGCTTAGAAATAAAGAAAGGTCCGATAATTTGATTATTCCGTAAATAAAAACTATCAATTTGGCATTGTTCTGTGCAAACCTCTTCGTAGTCGAAATGTTTACCACGATTAGTCATATACGAGATATACGGTGACGGTGTGTTTAAAGCATGCAAACTATAACAGATCGACTTTTCGACTCTACTAAGTGTTTCATTCCTAGTTTATATACATACAAATAAAGCATTATGTTCGATAACACCTCGGACAGCACCATTTGAAATATTGCTTACAGAGAAGCATTGTGAATATTGAAGTATGCCTATGGGTCATCCACGACATTAAATTCTTTCCATTAGCAGAAGTTTCAAGAAGGGGTAGAAACAAGTAGATGCCGAGGACCTGACACTACCGGCCATATCGCGATATCTCAAAAGACCGCCCTACGCGGTTAATCTCTGCGGATGGTCAACAAAGACCCCCCCCCCCCCCCAAAAGTTCTTTGTTCTCTCGTTAGCAAGGTTTCCCTTGCAGGTGCAGCGCCGGGGTCACTTCTAATGCCTACCAGCAGACGCACTGGTAGGCGCCATGCGGTCTGCCGGCCTCTGGCCTCCGATACTAGTACTGCGTTGGCTTCAGCGACCGCCAGACGCGACAAAAGTTATATTTATTGTATTTATATACAACTTTCTACAGCCTAACATCTACTACCGGTTCGAATCCCTGTTCGGGCATCCAGATTTGGGTTTTTCATGGTTTCCACAAATCACTCCAAGCGAATGCCGGGATGCTTCCTTTAAAAGGCCATGGCCGAATTCCTTCCCGTTCTTAGTCCCCAGTCCCGTCCCGCCTCTAATGACCTCGACGTCGACGAGGCGTAGAGCCAGCTCAACATCTAGTATCTAAATTATGACGTATTTACAGTCAGAATGTGATTAAATTGTTACATAGATTTCCGCTACTTAGTGAAACCAAAGGATTTTTTGTGTTTTGTTGTTTTTTTGTTTTTTTTTTTGTTTGTTTAAAGTTAAAGAATTGTAAGTGCAGGCATTTTATTAGTTTGCAGAAATTTAAGTACTGTACTTGATTACTTCTAGGCTAAATTCCAATAAAACTAATATTAGTTTCATAATCCCTTAACTAACTCACCACCGCCATTTTACTACAGTTTGTACTATTCTACTGCTAATTGTAGTATAACACCTAATGTTTCAGGAGCGATCTTCAGCGAAAACTCGTCATCGATTCTGGTGGGTGGTCGGTAATGTACGGAGCTGGTATTTGGGAGGACGCGGCTTCAAATCCCCGTCCGGCCATCTAGATTTCGGTTTTCCACGGTTTCCAGAGATCACTGCAGGAGAATGTCGGGATGGCTCCTTCAAAAAAGGCCATGACCGGAATTTATCCAGTTCATTTCCCCCCAGTTCTCTCCTGTCTCTTATGGGCTAGATGAGTTGTAAAGCACTAAAAAATACTTGTGCACAGTTTTATGTGCGGAGAATTTACAAGTAGTTTACAATTGCGTGATGCTGTTAGAGCGCTGATGAGTGAGTAATGAAAGCGGTGGGGAGCGTCCTTGAGGTTACACACACAGTAGCGGCCGTTAACACGTTAAGCAAGCACGGCCGGCCGGAGTACACTGTCTAAACGTTTAATGTCACAACAGAATCGAAGCTTGCCAAGTCTCGACAGTAAATAATCCAAAAAATTAGGTACGTTTAATCTCCGTGCAATGGGCTACTTACAGACTAGTTCTGGTTCATCATTAATAAGCGCTGAAAATTCTTCATGTCATTTTTTTTTTTTTTTATCATACTTTGTTTAATGCGTAATTGATAGACAATTTCAACGGTTTGAGTAAATTTTAATGAAAGATGAAATTGTTACATAGACAATATTAAGATGTTTAGGATTCGCGATATAGCATTATAAAAAAGTTTAAAACACAAAAGAGAAGATCCCCCACTTTTACTAGAATAAAGGAAATATACATGCGCGATTTAAATGGCAAGATGATCTGTCGCTGAGATTGACAATACTTTGGATGTACCTGAAGTTGCCAAACAAATACATCCGGCTTAAAATGGAATGAAATGTATTCTGCAATTAAAATGTAATTGAACTTTATAAAAAAGATTTTTTTTCGGCATTAGAAACGAACGCACTGGTATTGAGAGTCCCCCATCCAGGAGATGTTTCTTTTTAGTAGAGCAGCGACGGGCTTCAGTGTTGCTACTGCAGGCTCCCCGCCTTCCTGCCTGGGCGCTCGCACGTGCCTGCCTCCCTCCGGAACTGGACCGTGCCACAATAGGCCCACCGGAAACAATCCCTGCCTGCTGTCCTCAGCTCAACTCTCATTTGTATATATTTTTTATTTTTTTTTTTGGGACTTATTGCAACTAAATTTACCAATAAGCTCTGTGAAAATCTGTTCCACTTCTCTCAGTATATGTTTCCCACAACAACTACATTAGTTGCCATGAAATATTTATTTGTAGTACACACCATCATGGGCGTATCCAGCGAGGGGCAGAGGGGGGCTGCTGCCCCCCCCCCCCCTAGAAGAAAAATTAAGTTGCCTTCAGTACGCTTCGACAAGTGAAGAACTAGTTCAGGAGCACTTTGGGAGAGAAAGATTGACTGGATTATGTCTGATGAGTGTGCATCGAAATTTCGTGAAAGAACACCATGAGATATTGACAAACAAAATTATTGAAATTGAAAATCCGAGACAGTTAATGTTTACATAAAAAACTAACTGACTTACGATCTTAATTAACTACATAGTAAGTCCTTAGATTAAGTAGTTGGGTTACTATATTAATCAATGATAAAAGTAGTTTCCTGAATAGGTTTGAGTTTGATTTTGTAATGTCATGTTTCAGTCCCCCACCTCACTTCCTCGAAACCAAAATGAGTTGCCCTCCCCCCTCCCTAGTTCAAATCCTGCCCCCCTCTAGTTCTGATCCTGGATACGCCCTTGCACATCATACTTCGTATATAATTGCAAGATACTATTGGGTATGGCTAAAAATAGAAACACAAACAACATGGTTTTAGACAGAGTTCGCCGGTCTGTAATGTCATAAGTAGACAGGTATCTTAATATGTCAGCTATTCCACCATTGCCAACAATATTTGTTGGTATAGTCATTAAGTAAAGAGTTACCGGGCAGGTGGCTCAGTGCGTAGAGGCTCCGCACAATAGATCTGGGAACCCACCTTCGTGATTGTAGTTTCAGGGCGAATGCCGGGACGATCCCCAATCTCAGCCTCATAAATTACACATTTCACAAACAAAAACATCAGCTTATTACTCGTAGAACATAGTTACACGCTTCACACACGTGGCAGCACTTCACCCATTACTAGATAATACGATCTGGAAATAGGAATAAAATTCTTGGCGCCAGCAAGAGCATGTCGCCGCAAAACCAAAGCTCCTAATTTGACCAACTCATCAAAGATAGCCCACTCCTAATGTTGGAAAAAGGTAGTGACGAAGAAGTCACTAAGCACAGAGTTCGTGTGGCAATAAACTGTGTATGAATCAACAATTTTATTCCAATCGAAATTTTACAACCAACTGTTCACATTCGTGGAGTGATCAAAGTAATTACATCGTTAACCACATAACTACTCTTTATCCATGTTATCACGATTGAAAAAAAAGTAGGAAACATTTTAAATCTTATCGGATAATGCCGAAATCTTTGCTATATACCACTATAAAATGTTTCATCAACACAAACTTGAATGTTTAATTATTCGAGTGCGAGTAGTTCAGTCTTGTTGAGTTTTGAGCTTCGTCCTTACTTCCTCCCACTTTACAGAGCACCACGATTTGTGGACAACGCGTATTTGGATGTGTTTAGTAATTCCGATCCAGGATCTCGTCAGTAAACCTCAGTCGAAACTTACATGCAGGAAAAACGAGTGCGTCTAAAATTGAAATGTAGAAACAGTTAAAGAGTATTAATTGCTTATCTCCAACGTCGTCTAGGGAAGAATAAGGCGGCACATTTTTTCTGGCAGTGAACCAGTGGTCGGATGTTTGCTGTAGTAGACACGTCACTTTACGACGTCTTTAAATCTCCGGAGAGCCTTATTTAAGCGTGAATCCATTGTTCGCCGTCAGAAGCAAAGAATACAACAAAAGCAGTGGCAGTGATTCATTATTTGTGGGTGTGTTTTTGTTCTGTATTGCAGGTGCTTCCGCACGCTCGGTAGGCTGTGATTTCCCCCGAGGCTCCAAGTCTCAGTCCATCTTTCTGGCACGGATGATGGGTGTTGTTGCTGTTTACTGCAGTCTCGTGTGCTCGTCCATTGACCACGTTTCCTTTGACGTGGAGTGACATCACTATATGGTGAAATATTCTGCAGTAGAATCGATGTTTATTTTTCAATAATTCAGCTATATTCGTCAGAGCAATCTTGGATACTTCAGTTTGGTTTTTTTAAATATAAAACTTACAAAGATATTTCTGAGAACTTTTATTTTGCTGTCGTATCAGTATTTTTCTGTTTGATACCGTGTTACTTGTTTATTACCTGCTAGTATTCACTGTGAAAAGTCCTTTACTTAGTATCATTATGTTTGCACATAATTACAGAAAGACTACGTTTGGAATAAAGCGTACAGTTGACGTATTGTCAATTAATACGGAAAATCTTTCGTAACCTGTCTTCCTAAAGTACTTTCCACCGAGAAAACTGCGATTTTTATGCTCTGATTTTAATTTCTAGATTCGAATGAGTGTGAAATGACCTCTTGACTACGTATTATTATTATTATTTTTAATCTGTGTATTTGGTTTTTATTCTGCTGTACCGATTAATTATTCTATCCACGAGAATCCTGCTCTTTTATTAGATATTATTTCTTACACGTAATTATCCTACCTCCTTTCCCATATTCCCATATATGTTTATTTTTTAAGCTGCGATATTGTGATATAAGTCTTTCAGTGGTATTAAAAACGCTAACACTTTATTTCCGTGCATGACCCACTTCGTTTTTCAGTTTAACGCTAACATTACTTCAGCATGTATTAAATTCCTTACAAGAATAATATTTTTATATTTCGTGTTTTAAAACGTACAGTGGAATTCTAGAAATCTCTCGCTTTCTCTACAGTGCGCAAAGTAAATTGGAAAATGTGTCTTCAAAGTCTCACAAGACGGCGAAAAGTTTTTCGTTAAGAGAGAAGTTTTATTTTGATGAAGAGTGTTAAATATTTTTAATCTACTTCTGCATCTACATCTATGCTCGGAAGTTCACAAAATTGTGGGTGATAGAGGGTGCTTTGCAATCTACGAGTCGTTTGGTAATCTACGTCCTGTTGGTTGTGACCTAGCAGCTCGGAGTGTAGTGTTCATTCAACACCCACACTGTCTCCTCCCACAGAAAGCGATTGCCCTGTCCGAGGTCTGCTGGTTGCCGTTTATGGAAGTAGCTTAGCGGAATTGTCGCCTCTCACAGGCAAGATGTAGTCGTTATTATTATTATTTTTCCCTGTGGATACGTTACTCTTGTAGGTAAGAGTAGAGCATGAATTAGTGGTATCATTTAGCGACAATTTTTAACAATAATAATCTGTTTTGTTCTTCTGAGGAGGTCACCCTGGTCTTTTATCAAATTGGCATAAATTAAGCTGTAGTTCTAAGTGGTACTTGCGGCATAAAACGATTTAGTCTCTATTGGAATGTAGTTTTGAAAGAAATGCATGTTAAAAATGTTTCCGAACTTGCTTCACCAATACATTTCTAATTGCAAAAAATTATGCCGAGAACCTAGAAGCACTCACCTAAACCAACACCTCCTATTCTAGGTGATGTCTAAACACGGATTTTGGCTTGGAACGTCAGGATGCTCCGTGGTTCGGATTCCACTGCAGGTCCCAGAGGGACGGAATTCTTACACACTAGCTTAAGTAATCTACTTAACATTTGGGCTTGTGGACTAGATTTACTTTTTATGATTACTGTTATCAATCTGCCAGTGACAAATGCAGGCAGATAGGTCTAATAGATTACCAGAATGACTTCCAAATGAAAAAATGCGGAAATTTCATACGATGTCATATATACATGCTTTAAGTGAATGCTGATACATCTGTCGCCTGCCTAAAAATCTTTTTCCAATAATTGGGATGGTCGTCACTGGGTACATGAGCTGATCACATTTCATCGTCCAAGGTGAATAAAATTCAACTATGTCAGTTACGTAACTCGAGCGGCGTTCTTGTTTCCAGCCTGGAGTTTCTTAAGCTGCAGTAAGGGAGCGTCCATAAACCACGAAGCTCCATTTTGTCCTCCTGTGAACCCTCCCCCCTTCCCACGTAGCCCTACGTGGCTTTTGCTTCTACCCCTCACCCCTCCCCCCTCCCGCCCCTCCACCCTTTACCCTCCCCCTCTTCCCTCTCCCCTCTCCCCTCCCCCCCTCCCCCCTCCACCCACGGAGCACGTAGCTTTTATCCCTTTTGATTCCAGAAGACATTTTGTACTGTTTTCTCCTGTCAGACTATTGTAAATTACATACGGAGATAATTAACTGAGGGATATAAATATTCATATCCTGCTGTGTGTTCTGTTCCTCATGTTAACTGTGAAAAATGTTATGAATGAAAAGCTACGTGGCCTGGCTCGGTAACCCCCCTCCTCCTCCCCCCACGTAGTTAGCGTGGCCTTCAACCAACCCCTCCCTTCCCCCCTGAACTGAGTCACGTAGTTTGTGCACACTCCCTAACTGTTTAGTATAATTCTGTATATCAATTGTTAATGTGTATGTATTATTTATATACTTTAGTTATGGAGAGACTAGACTTTTTTTAAGTTTGCGGTTTTCTTTTTACTGGAATTGTTTTTTAAAGGATGCTAATTCGCTATAGATGTTGAATGTGGTGGCACCTAGGGGCGAAACGGAATGCGTAATTTTAATGAAGTGTTGTTTTCAGTTCTGTGTCGCTACTGCGAGATATAATTATCGTGATTATAATAAAGTCGCGTGGGTGAGCTGTATAGTTGTGGGGGTTGGCTTTCGGGGGGACCAGTGTTCGATCTCCGGCCCAGGTATCTATATTTCGGTTTCCATTTGTGTTACGTGTTTGTGGGACCTGGTGTTAGTGTATCTCGCGTCTATGTTCAAATTGTGAACTAGTTCTTCCTAATACAGTCGCCAAATTGAGTATCGCCTTTAATGCTGTATTGATGTTCCTTTGGCACAAATCTGTTACGTTTTCGATCTGAAAGCAACAGATCTATTACAACTGGAAAGCTTTTTCCCAGATAAACGACGGTAATATTTTTTTACGTTTTTTATTATCACTTGCTACTTGCTGTCTAATGTGCACCGGGGTAATCTGCGGGGCATTAAGCAGTCGGTGCGAATCATGGGCTGAGTACAACAACTAGGTAACTACAGATTCGGCAAAATATGGGTAGTTGGAAAAAGAAAAAATCCATTACGTTAGGTCCACAGCATATTACAACTAGGTTACTGTTGTAGACAAGTCACAGGCGCTACTTAGAATTTACAAAACTAGATGAGTGGATCATCAGAAAAAAATCCATTCTATAACAGGGCAAGTTCACATATCTAGTCGTTAAACATATTAGTATTGCTTGATGGGAGCAACATCTAGGCAAGTCAACATGTCTAGTTATCATTTATCTTCCGTACTAGGGTAGAAAATTTAAAGCCTGCAAACTATGTTGCTTAACACCCTGTTTTTAATTTTTGTTGAAAATTATTGTTCAAAGACTTACAATTAAATAAAATTTAGAAATTGTAGTAAAATAACATTTAATCAAGTGTTCAAATTCTCCAAAAAATCGTGAAAAACATGAATTTGAGTTTTCCTCGAAGCAGCTGAATTGTAGTTACATAGTTGCAGTAGTCACCCCGCGATACGTTGATCCAAATCACGAGGTTATGATCAAAATGCCAAGCCAAACTCTATACGGTCGTGGCCTGATTCGAGGAATGCTTTTACCTTCTCCTTCAAGCTGCATGGCCGACGCGGTGTAGAGTCCACTTGTGGGCAACAGTCATTTTAATCGTTGAGACTTGAGAGAAGTTTCGCAATGACTGAGTTACCCTACTAACGGAAATTAGAAGCCAACTGTTGTTGTTTGTTTTTGTAGTTATTGAGAACCATATGCGAAAGTTCTTTCCGTCTTCGAAAAGCTAAACAATAGGCCTATCTATAGCACGAGTCGTTGCTTCACATCAGTTCGCTGGGATTATAATAGCGGAATTTCCCTGTCCCTTCTTTATTTAATTAACTGTTATATACAGTTATAAAATACCTATAACTGTTAAGTGCACCGTTGCTTGGAATACCACATCTTTATATGAACTATTTTTATGGAAATAACATAAATTATCATAATCTTGGGTACTTGAAGAGTTTTTTCCAGTTCTGTTGTATTTTTCTTTGAATGTCCGAGTCAGTCAGTCATCGTGTGATTACGTTACCTGTTTTGTAACGAAATAAAAAACTGTATTTCTTTTAGGTGCTGATTAAAGCGACAGTCAGGCAATGAAGGTGAAGGACACAAACATGCGAGTCTCGTTGTTTGCAGTTTCGACCGTTCAACAAAGCTTTCACTATTGGGGAAGTGTAGAAACTTAGCTTTTTCCAACTGTGTGCACAGGCTTCCTCTGTCACCCGGAAATACCAGCTTCTCAAGGCTGGTGATTTATTGCGTCATGCGTGCCCGGACTGTTCTTGGTGGTGCTCGGCATCTGCAATCGCCTAACGGTCAACTTTAGTTCTTTCAGCGGGGATCAGTGGTACCATAATGGATTGATTGCGGTTCACGCCATCGACTTACATTAGCTGCTGTAATACTCGGTTAGTTTTATATATATATATATATATATATATACATATATATGAACCGAGAATAGAAGTTGTGGGTAATTTTTTCACACAGTCCTACGTAATTTCCGCAAACCATAACTTACAAGTTTTCATTCTCATGTAATGAATCTGGAGTGACTGGTCAAAAATCTATCGACACTTGCAGCCAGGGCTGGCTTAAGGGATTTCGGGACCCTCTGCGAAGTTTAATTTCGGGGCCCCCTACTTCTTTTCTAGATGCCTACACTTTTGATAATTTTCGTGACTAATCACATACACACATATATATATATATATACAATTTGTGTGTAGAGCTCACACAACGATTAAAGAGACGGACTGAAGTTTATCTAAAACTGTGTATAAACGGGCTAGCAGTTTATTGAATATTAGCTGAACGGGATCAACTTCGCCGAGTCTTTGGTGTTTTATCAATGCATCTCATATGGATCTCCCAACTACTGTCACTTTCATTTCTGGCTAAGCCCTGCTGCCCATTGTGTCAAATGAAACTTTTTTGTATTCAATTTTGTAGCTATTATATTTATAATACCTTTTTTGTATGCGACATTTCTTTTCTTGCCATTCTTTGCTATTACATATAGGATTTTGGGACTGGAGACACATGATCAGGCATACATATTTTAATTGAATAACTTTTTATATGAAACGTCAAAAGATGAATGAGTTTATTTAAACGAAATTACATAAATTGCTGAAATAGGTTCAGAGCAATACATGCCTTTAAATATATAGGCCTATTGTAATTACATCAGATACGACTTTCTCAAAACTGAATCTGATGAAGGACTTCTTGTAGAACTCCACGCTTCGGAAACGTCTATTGTGAACGCAGCTTGTTAACATTCTAAATTTGTAGATTATTTATTTTAGCAGGAAAATTGTTCGTTAAGTAAGGACAAATTTTGAAGGGGATCGTGGCGGGATCCCCTCAAGCTTGGGGCCCCCCGCGACTGCGTTTCTTGCCGTAGCCTTAAACCGGCCCTGCTTGCAGCTTTCATCGTTATGGTGGAAAGCACAGTTTAAATGTCAGATAATAATATACCAGACTTTTTTTCAGTAAACTTTTTTTTGTTGATTTTGAGTGAACCTTATGTTTATTCTGGAACGCCAGAAAACAGAACTAAACTGTTCCGTTAAAATTTGTGCGATACCATTGGTCGAGATAGGCAGCTGTGGTGTTATTTAATGAAGCAAAGACATAAATAACTACAGTGACGCCTGCACCCCGCCTCTCCACCACGGATGTCGAAACCGAGATGACAATCCAATTTTAGGGACGATAGCTCGCAAACGGCATGATGCAGCTGAGTGGCGTATCAGTCCATGCAAAATCTCTCAGGTAATGCGTTTAGATTGCAAAATAACGTTTGTGTCCTGTTAAAAAAATATTAGAAAAATTTCTCTCGCAATTGTAATGTCTACTTGACTGAAAGATACTTATTGACCATACTAGGCTGGGCGCCATTAGTGCTAAAAGATCATTTTGCCTAAATTTCAATTTATAGAGCTGCCAAATCCATGTGACATTAATCGCGGAATTATGCTCGTTGGTTGAATGATTTTTGATTTACAGTATTTTATTATGAATGGCGTGGAGATATTTTATAACCAATGAATTTATTGACAAGCAAAAATGAAACTGTTTAAGTAAAAAATATGCTACAAACAAACATTAATTTGGCTGACATTTCCCCTCTTCAAAACAATAGGAACGGCCTCTGATTCCAACAACCAGTGTCCTCACCAGCCTCTAGTTTTTATTCTGTGTTGGAACACCAATGCTGTAAAGCCATTTATCTTGAAATTCATATCTTAAAATGGTTTCGTGGACAGCATTCCGCGAAGTTTGTTCACTGTGTCTCTTGGAAAATCTTGGCACTCTGTCTAAATCGTTTTACAACCCTCGGAATCATTTATTTTTTATTTTATTTTAACGCATATACGCGACCCACAGCTAGCTTTAACGTTCGGGTATTACAACATGTTTCGAGAATTAACATAAAAATTCGATACGGCTCGTTAGCTCGAATAGCTATGAATCCATAAAGCTGCCGCATATCCTCTCTGAAAGATCTAAAGCTCACTAGGTCTGGTAAATGTGTGATATATGCTATCAATACGCTGATTCTCGACCATGGGATCAATCATTTGAAACGATAGTGACATCGAAATGGGTTTATTGTTTCAGAAATATTACCCTCGTAGTCCCGAAAACGTCGGTACGAACCCATAGGTATCAGTACTACGACGAGGTTTTCCTGAAGGGCGATCCACTGCTGTTCATATTAATGGATTCAGTTGTCTCTCTGAAAACTAATCGATGGCAGAGAGAGCGGCTTCCCGCTACATGCATCCTGCGGAATGCCAGTGCGTAAGACGCCGTCTCTCATCTGCGAACCGTTTACTTACTTTGTACCTCAGTCATTGAAATAGCGATCCACCGTCGTCTGGTGCTGCGCCAGTCATTAAGTACATGTATAAATCTGTAAGCGGCCAGTTCCTAGGGATTTCTTTGTAAAGGTATCACGCAAAAACAACATAAACGATTTGGATGGTGTTTCACAGTTTAAAAGCTTAGGATCTAACTTAATAACTATGGTATATCTTACGACTCTGCATGAATGGTGTACGGCAGTAGTTCCCAAATGGTGGTCCGCGGAACACTGGGGTTCCGTGGAAGGGTCACAAGGGTTCCGTGGTTCGTGCGAGAATTAAATAAAATGTTCGTTGAAAAGAGTCATAACCGCACCGTGAGAAGGCTATCATGGTTCTGCTTCAGTTTGTGACGACTTACCGATGCGAGACTGGTTTTTAGCTTACACTTATAAAAATGGGGATCCGCCAAAAAATGTATGATCAGTTAGGGTTCCGCGGGCAAAAGGAAATTGGGAACCGCTGGTGTACGGAGATATAAATGATAAGCTGTTCGTAACATTTATAGGTAGGCGCCAAAGATCACACCAAACAAAAGATAAACACTTCACTTTAACAGATACTTACCAAAGATTACACTGCATCAAAGATAAACAGCCAAACAGATACTTATCAAAGATTATACTGCATCAAAGATAAACAGCCCAATCTTTCTGTTAATATTTTTGTCGATCACGTAACGTTGGTTACTTCTTTCTTCGGTTTTCTGAAATATATTGCGTTAAAATACACGGAAAAGGTAAGTAAAACCTTTCAGAAGCCTGATGGCACCCCAGACATATGAAAGCTGTATTATAGAATGTTATTTCTCATTCTGGTCGACACTGCATTTCAACATACCACGTCCTCTGCTAATATTGCCTCTCGAAAGTCTAAACATTTACCGTACGCGCATTTGTTCTACATCCACGGTGGTGAAGCTGCATGAAAATTTGGTTACGTTATAAATATTCAACTTGGAACTGCCACAAATTTACCATAATTGAGAAGTTAAAGGTTTAATGTTCGGCTACAGTTATTATCTTCGTATCACTGCCAAACCTTGTTATTACATTAGCTCCTTCTAAATTGCTCATATAACTTTGAAATGGAATAATGTGTAAATCCAGCGCATCTTCAGTACCATCTTGAATTATTCAGATTTTTTAATCATATGGTTCAAGAATTAGCAGGGTATCATATCTCGAAAAATGCGCAACTAAATAAAAAGTATAGAAATAAGGTTAATTGTGTTAATGTGATAGTACAGCGGTTCCCAACCTTTACTAGTACACGACCCACTTTTAAGTAAATAAAATTTTCGCGACCTACCTAATATGAGAGTGTATCTAATATCAGAATGGGAGCTGTTGCATGACCTCGATACGCTATCAACTATCTTATCCTACGAAAAGGAGAATTTTCGTACAAAGGATATATTATCAACAAAACAAGAATTGGTCGCGAGGTGGCCGCACAGTCCATCACCTCATCAAGATGACTGATGAATTTCCACGATTGATCACATTAAATCTACTCTCAATCAAAACAAAACGCACACAATAATTCGCTCTCACAAAGCAGATAAAGACTGTTTCGATCAAAGACTTTGGCTTCGATTCAAGAATAAACAATAAAATGACAATGAGAGAAGTAAAACTGCAGGTGGTATGCACACGCATCTCTGCTCTAGATTGGGGTGGGAGAGGGGTTGTTCAGGGGATTCCATAACGATTGCACGATTGCTGCCGCTGCTATATCTCACAACGAGGTTATTGCATAATACCAGCTGACTGTTTAAGAAAACTTTCTTTTTCTCATAAAGTTTTAATTTAAGATAATAGCTTTCATGATTATTGAACTTGTAAAATATTGTTATATTTTTTAAATAGATGAAATAAAACGTGTGTTATTGTAATAAAAACCTCGATTGTTCCGCGACCCACCAAAACACATGCCGCGACCCATAGGTTGGGAACCGCTGTGATAGTAGACCATTTTTACCGCAGTTGTTTTTATTTTTAAATGCCTGTTTAACGATACCACACTTGACAACGTGACGGTGAAATTAAATCGCATTCTGCAGAGGCAGGGAATTACTAGACTGTGACATTCGGACGGATGAACAAGACTAAATTACAAGATTTCCGTTTTTGCCTGTTGGTTTTGGATTATGTGTCGAGACAGCATTAAGCCAGGTATATTATTTGTAAAGCTGAAGTCGCCACGAAGCATTGTTGCCTGAGCCTAGCCGCCGAGAGAGTCGCCCCGCCGCGGGGATCTGGCGCAAGTTACAGCGCGGCATGCATTATTGTATAGTGGGCTAATACAGGGCGTTCGCCGGAAAACGCTACCCTCCCAGTCTGTTGCCGTCGGCAACTTGCTCGGTCAGTATAGCCAGCAGCTCCCGCCACACGGCACCGTGAATCACCGCACTGTTTACACCTCCGCTGCCCCAACAGTGCAGTGACGGGACCCTTACATTGTTAAGAACGGTTTCTTTGCATTGTAGCTAGTTTGTGACTTCAGTCTCTTATTAATCAGTGTTGTGAATAAACGTTTCTTTGCGGTTTGGCTGGTTTGGGGCTTCATACTCTTACTAATCTGTACCGTGTTTGAGTGTGAGTAAAATTATGGTACGTTACAGTTTGCAACAAAGAATATTTCTCTACGATACATATGTGAAGAAGAAGTCGTTAAAAAGTGTCGCAGTAAATTTCGTCGCGAATTTCCTGGCGCTTTACTGCCAGCTAAATCAACAATTCTGCGTCTGGTTAAAAAAAGTAACAGAAATGGGTTCATTTTTTAACAAAAAGAGACTGTCGGTCAACCGTATTCTCACAGAGGAGAAAATTGACGATATCGCTTTTCGACTAGAACAGACACCCAAAAAATCATTAAGTCAGTTAGGACAGCGTGTGTCTCGAAATATGTTCAGAAGATGTGAAATGTGCATTACACAAGAGGGTCAACACTTCCAGCATCTTTTATAAGGTAAGCTAATGAATTACGTCACATTTAAATGCTTAGCACATACAAGTTTATGAAGTTTATGAAGCGTAATTATTATGAAATAGTCCGCGGCCGACGGTCGAACAATGCCGGAAGCTGACCGCTCACTCGCCGGGAGCAGTTTCTTCCTTGTAGCGCTAACAGTGGGTTGCGTTTCCCGGCGAACGCCCTGTATAAGTATAGTGGACTTAAAAGTAATTAAATGTCCGCTGATCACGAAAGGGCAGTGCTTCGTGAACGACAAGCTAGCAGTGGTGAGAAGTGGTAACACCAGAGTGTAGACTCGATAGTCAGAAGCGTGTTCAGAACTTGCAATCGGAGCGTTATCCACGGTCAGGATGAATAAGTATAATTAGTGGTGGTGGATGGGATAGATGTATGTGCTTGGTAAATAAATCAGATGCGAACTTAAAAGCGACTTGTGAATTGACTTAGTAGAAAAAGCGAACCTGCAAACCTAAACAATCAAGCAAACTATCCACCATACCTACTATCGCCAACACAAGTGATAATGTGCGTAAGCTCATTAAATCGTTACAATCACTAATAAACTGATTCACAGCAGTCAGTACGTTCCCAGGGACAAAAAAATATTAATTTTTGAGTTAGTGAGTATTAAAAAAACGTTTGCACTAAGCGTTTTTTTAGACAAAACATCCGATCTGTGCGTGGGTTCGGCTCTCTGAACTAGTGAAATACTTGTCTGTGACTCGCAACATCTTTTCCGGCAACATGTGCGCATCGTGAGCGATTGCTGATCAAATCCAGACTCTCCTGCTCACAAACAGCGCGACTGTTAGCCTCCAAGTAGGCAGTCACAACATCTGCACGAAATACGTGTGTTTTCACGATTCAGATTACTTTTATTAACAACTGGAAAAGTCACGTCTTTTTTCCCGTCACAATACCATCTCATTAATTTCTGCTATTTGTTAGGTGTATGAGAATTTCTCGTAAAGTGATTCAATTTTCCAGATGTAATAATTTTTACTCCTACGAGGGTGGGGGAAGCTCTATAGCGACACCGCCAGCAAACTGTGAAGGACAGTAAGTTTCGTTCGTTCTGCGAGTTGGGTAGAAACACAGTGAACGCACGGCTACTCCTTGATGGCAGGAAGCCTCTTAAAAGACGACTCCCTCACTCGGCGAATGACCAAACGACTGTCAGCGTTTTCTTCCCCTCGCTCTATTAACTCGCATTTGAAGGTCTTCTTTCACCCCGACGATGCAATAAGTGTCCAACTTGCATTCTTCTACTTCAGTTTCTCTATTTTTGTTTTGTCACTTTCAGCGTGTCGTCGTCCTTTGCTCTTTTATTTTGACTACTCTACGACTGAATCTCGTTCTTATATATACATGTAAACAGCGCAACACATAATCTTCAAAATTGATTCTGTGCATTCCAATTCTTAACGGGATGAGAGAGAGAGAAAAAAAATACATCTAAACCTCACTGCGCCACGTCATTTCCCTGATTTTATCTCAACTGCCTTTGCGACTTGGTGCGCGAAGTATTTCTACGCAGTCGTAAGTGAAAGGCTGTTCGCATTTTTTATGGTAAATCTAAGCAGGAACTTGGTCGTCTGTCAGTCCAAATTATGCAACAAGTCGCTGACACTTAAATAAGAGCTAGAAGTAGCAATGGACACAAAATGAGCTGCTCTTCTCTCTACTTTTTCGTTAGCTGATACACCACAACTGTACTCCAAATAAAGACGCACTATAGTTTTACTCGCCATGTCCTGTGTGCCACCGAGCGTGGTGGTGTAACGGATAGCGTTCTGGCCTCGCATTCGGGAGGACGGCGGTTCGAATCCCCGTCCGGGCATCCAGATTTGGGTTTTCCATGGTTTCCCAAATCACTCCAGGCAAATGCCGGGATGCTTCCTTAAAAAGGCCATGGCCGAATTCCTTCCCATTCCTTGCCCCCCATCCTTTCCCGTCTCTAAAGACCTCGCTGTTGAGAGACGTAAAGCAGTTAAAAAAAAATCCTGTGTGCCATGTATTTGACATATTTGCCCTGCTTTCGTTTTTCATCTCGTGATCTCCGTACGAGTCATACATCTAAACGCGACGTTTAATAACTTCGTACTTGGTCTCCAGTTTTCTCCGACTCCTCTCTGGCCGAAACGCTCTGGCCTCGCATTCGGGAGCATGTGGGTTCGAATCCACGTCCGGCCATCCAGATTTCGGTTTTCCATTATTTCCCTAAATCACTCCAGGCGAATGCAGGGACGGTTTCTTTAAAAGACCATGGCCAAATTAACTCCAGTTTCTTTCCTCTAGTATTTCCCCCCCCCCCCCCTCTCTAATGTCTTCGACGTTGACGAAGCATGAAACAAAAACAAAAAAGCACAGAAAATGTGAACTTCCAGAAGAGCATAATGATTCATCCTCCAGATGATAGGATGAAAAATCTAATTGTTGGTAAGAAGCAGCAGACGGAGCGTGGTGGGTGAGCGGTTAAAGATCTGGCTTCTCATTCGGAAGGACGCGGGTTCAATTCCCCGTCCGGGCATCCAGATTTGGGATTTATATGATTTCCCCAAATCACTCCAGGTGAATGCCGGAATAGTTCCTTTAAAAGTCTATGGCCGAACTCCGTCCGGTTCCTTGTCCCCGGTCTTTTCCCGTCTCTAATGACCTCGACGTCGACGAGGCTAAAGCCATAAGCAAAAAAAAAGCATTTCCAAAAAAGGGGAAGTTGCGAAGAAGTGATCAGAGAAAGACGCAATGTATGCCTATTCAGAGCCCTCAGCAAGGAGCTGCCGAACATGGTGGACGAGTGGTAACGCTCTGTTCTCTCACTCTGGACGACGCGGGTTAGAATCCCCGTCCGGCCATGCAGACTTGGGATTTCCATGGTTCCCCCAAATCACGTCAGGCAAATTCCGGATATGGTTCCTCCAAAAGGACATGGCCGAATTCCTTCCCGCTCCTTGCCCCCAAGTCCTTCCCGCCTCCACTGACTTCGACGTCGACGAAACATAAAGCTATAAGTAAATATAAAATAAAATAAATAATAATAATAATAATAACAACAATAAAAAATAGCAGGGAGCTCGTAACAAACTTTGAGGGCGGGCACTTGATAGCAGAGTCGGGTCACTCGGTTTTCCTTCTGAAGGCTGCTTGAGATAAGCTAACGACACTTAATCGTCCTGTACTTCCTTCCCTAAGCTTCATTCAACGTTTAGTAATCGCAGATCTACCAGTAAGGGTTATTAGATAATTTGTTGAACTGGTACATCCTGTCGCAGCAGTAATTTGTATTCCTTGCCTAAGATAAGTTTCCTAAGAGAATCTTGTGTTGTTCATAAAAATCTTAATGTTCTGAGCTTCCGTTTCGATCGAATTTTCTTTGAATTTCTTGATGGTACTCGTATCCGGGCAATAGTCATTAATCAGGTATTTCTTCCAATCATCCCATGCAGGGGCCGACTGTGTGGGTGCTCGGGGGGCACTAATCAGTAGAGACCCGATTATATGCAACGTAAAAAGTTAGAAATATGCATGCAGAATTCTTAAAATATGCGTGAAAAGTGTCAAAATATCCAACTTAACATAAAAATATTAATTTTTAGATTTTTGTTTCAAAATCTACAATTAGTTGAGTATCATATTTGTAAATTCGATAATTAACAATTATTTAACTTTTTTTACTTTTGTAAACGCAAACAACTTGGTACTGTTCCAAATATTCAATAGTAAGATTGTTTCTTCGATCTCTCAAAATATTTTTATAAGTGAAAATGGACCGTTCTACATTCACTGACGTAACTGGGCACTATTTGAATTTTGGTGCTGTGTTAGCATTCTTTCTGGAAAAAGTTCACGCATCCCATTAATAAAATTATAAATTTTACAAAGATTCAAAACCTGGGTTATTGTTCAACATATTTTCAAACTTCACTTTAAGTTTACACAGGAATACCTCGCGCAATGTGGAATTCATTTAGCGGAATTTATTCATTAACTGAATAGATTCGGTCAACGTGAAACCTCAAGTTTCAAGCTTTTTAATTATGTGGGAAAAATTAGTTCTAATCACAGCTGTGGTTTTAATACTTGAATTGTTAAATGTTTCCTTTTATTGACAAACTGTCATAGCCTTTGCACTATCAAAGTCGTTTACTACACCTTTAATGGCCTCGAAATGTTCATTGTAGTGAAGCTTCAACCTACGTTGTCCATCGAGTTACCACTGGTTTCTGATGTAAAGGCGTATTTGGACAAAAAAAATATTATAGGCATTATTGAGATAAAATAATAGGAGGCCTATGGCTGCCTTGATCATATAGGGAGCAGTATCTGAGAGAAATATAAACTCTCTTTCATCTGCAGAAGATTCAGGAAATACTTTTTTAAAACCCTCTTTCATAAATCTGGCGATCGTAGAATGATCAGCCTTTGCAAGCTACCAAAAAGGAAGGAGGAGGTTGGAGTTTTAATGCACCGACAGTTTAAGTTGCAATGCCCGTAGTTTCGTCAGCTGAAATCCACATAATGCTATTCATGAGTTCATTGCGTATTTCTTCAAAAACATGTAGGTACATTGTTGGTATGTAGTTTTTACGAAATGTTGATTCCTGTGTTTTGACTGAAGCCATATTTTTTCAGAAAATCTTTGATGGTAGGATTTGAAAGTTTCTGAAGAGGAATATTACTTGCAAACAATGTTTCACATAGAACCATGCTTAAATGATCTTTTGGTTTTTTTCTGCAGCTACTTGCCACTGTTGAAAGTTGTTGTCGTTGGCCTTTCTTATACAAGACTTGTCTAGACATGCTGGTCTATTTGAAACTTTTTTGTGTACGAAATATTTTTCTCGCAAACCCGACAAAATAAACTATTTCGTCGTTTGTAAATGTTCCAGGGTAGTCACTATCCACGAAAAGATCACTTTTTTTCGGGAGGCTTGGTATATACTAACTTTGTACAAATAAATAAAAATTAAACATGAAATGAGCCCGCGAACAATGGGATGCGTAATTTATCTGGTAGGAAGAGTGCTACATTAGGCGGCGCGACGCAGAGCTGCATCGTCCATCACGAAGATTTCATTAAAAATGGTCGATATCCCCTTTTTCATGCAATATTTTCCAGAATAAATTCAGACTACCATCATAGGTGCTGCCTGTCATTATTCATATGAGGGTAATAAAACCTATGATTTTCGAATGCAATGTTAATGGAGGTTAGGGCTAAGTTAACCAAAATCGTAACTGACACATTTTGTTACAGCATAATTCGCTCTAAAATCAGTTTTACAAACCATTTAAACTGCTTTCATAAGCGCCATGTTACTGGAAGTATTCATTAATGCGGATGAAAGAAGTTCCATATTTATCGTGCTGAACTGTGCCTGAACCAGGAATAAAACTAATATTACACAGATATCAAAAGTTTTTGTGGGGTTCCTAATTTGTTTTTAATTTTATAGGTTCTATACTTCCGTCGTCATTAATTCAGTACAAGTTACTACAGTATTGCTATGTGAACTGCAAATGAAATATGTAGAACATTAAAAACTCAAGGCCATTAGCATTATGTAATAACAATTCCATATAATTAACCAACTGCAAAAAAGTGAACTGCCAGAATGTTGCGTTCAAACCGTCATTTTTTACGGGCTCGAAGCTAGTATAAATATATATTGTATAATTTGGTGTTGCAAATCTACCCAAGAATGATACCTGAAATCATCAATTGTTAAAAATCGTTACAACTATTCCAGTATCGTCATGCAGCGCAGAAAGATCATTTTGAGCATTGCAGAGAACAAAAACTTTTTTGAGGAGTACTACTGTATAACTTAGCAGAGATTGAATAATCACATGGTAGTGCGTGTAAACCGAGAAATAGTGGATGATGTGGACCTACAAGATATTGCTGATACGTTTATAAATAGAGCTGTAGTTTGACAAAATAAGTTTGCACTGAAAAAATTGATATCATTCATTATATAAATTATAAATATAGCTTCTTAAAAAGGTTTTTGTTAATGTTGATCATACAATTCTTAGTAAAGCTGTGTACATTAAGTATGTATATCTCCAGCAAATAAAAACTATTGGACACACTGTTAATATAATGATTTCATTTTTATATATTATTATTATGATAGGTATCCGTTCTTTATTGCTCAGTCTAGTATTTTCCCATCGCCTCTGTATATTAATTACTAGCTGTACCCGTGACTTCGTTCACGATAGAGATCAAACACAATAATAAAATTCAGATTCCTAATGGTTACGTATCTAACTATTACTATTATTACTATAATACCGAGCATCAACCACCAGAGACGAGACATCCAAGATGGTTGCCGACTTTCGGAACGGATAGGGACCAGAAGAAAAAGACTATTATAAAGCTGACAATCTGTAACCTTGTAACTCAATCACGTTAAAAAGGTCGAACCCATTTTAATGAAGTTTCGGGCGATTTTTGGTCTGGAACGGAATTTATAGAATGCAAAATCTTTTTTTCCTACTCTGCCTGTCTGTTCGCTTATAACTTGAAATCTACTGGATGGATTTAGATGCGATTTTCACTATTATGTAAGATTATTTTGTGGCTGCGACTTCGTTCATGTCTGTCAGGAATTTTGAAAGTTTTTATTTAATTTGCATGAAACCCTAAATATTTTCTGGATAAAAAAGTAACATATGTTATTCCCTACCAAATAAGCAAACCGCCAGTGAATATCGTCGAAACTAGTTCACACTCTTTGCTAAAATAAGCATGAGCACCCACGAGGTTTTCTAAAAGTCATCGCCCCTGATCCCATTCTTTGTGTGAAGGTTTGGCGCACACTGTATTGTTTTGAGCACACGTGCTGTACGATGCGCTGAGGCGCCTCGCGTCGCTCATTAGTGCAGATCCTCGAGAGACCAGGCTCTCTTCACGCCAAGACGAGGCTCGCTCACTCTGCACTCGGCACTTCGTCTTTACCTGTCCTTACGGTTGTCGCTATTGATCACGCGGAAAGATTATAAAGTAAGCCCTAATGACCTAGTGACAGGGATTTTTATCGGCTGCCCAATCCTTCCCAATCATAGACGGCTCGCCCAACTCAGTAATACTATAGGTTATAGCGTACCTACAGTTGACTTGGAATCCGAACCACGGAACCGTTCTGGCAAACTTCACATAGCAAGCTGTGCCAGATGTAAATGTCGGGTTAATGGCCTATGAAAATCCCGCCGAGACAGGGATTCGAACCTAGGACCTTACGATCTCTAGTCAGACGCCTTAACCACTGAGCTACTAGACGGTTAATGCAGTAGTGAATACGAAACGAACACCTGGTGTTTCTGAATAGGGAGCGTGCATAAACAACGTAGCTCCATTTTGGCCTTCTGTGAACCCCCCCCCCTCCTCCCCATGTAGCACGTAGCTTCTTTCCCTTTTGATTCCAGAAGACATTTTGTACTGTTTTCCCTTGTCAGACTATTGTAAATTACATATGGAGATAATTGACTGAGGGAAATAAATATTCACATGGTGTTGTGAGTTCTGTTCCTCATTTTAACTGTGAATAATGTTATGAAAGGAAAGCCAAGTGGTCTGGCTCTGAACCCCACCTCCCCACACGTAGCCCAGCGTAGCCTTCCAGCCAACCCTTTCCCCCCCCCCCTCCACGCCCCCTGGACCGAGCCACGTCGTTTGTGCACGGTCCCGTAGCTGCGTAGGACGAAATCCCTAACTTATAAATACTAACAATATCTTCTCATTTGACAATGATTGTTCGTAGAATAAGTTTATAGAGAATGACTGCTGATGTAAATGGTATACAAATAAACAAATATATTTCAATTACTTTTTAAAAAATAACGCCAATGCAACTGATTTTAAAAAAAATAAATTGTCGCTCGCATTTCACCTGTCGCCGAGGCATCATCAGCGACTAATTATTTGTGTTGATTAGCTGTAGTTTGTAGCTGTACATCTCCGTTTGTTTTTTTCGCCAAAGCATGTTACGATTGGACCAAAATAGTCTCAATGTTTGCAGTATTTCATGTTTCGCAATGTGTACTACAGATTCATTTTGGTAACATTAAGGAATTAATATTAAAAAATTTAAATAAACAAAATAAATCATTGTCTTCAAAAGGTTCGCATTCAGTTAAATCATTTCTTCATATGGATTCAGACATAGTTTAGTAACCTTGTGCTGGGCTGCTTCTCATTCTCAAGCAGTCGGCCTTAGGGCGTACATATTTTATGACGTGCTTTTATGGAAACCTCGGTAAATTAAAGACACAGCGCTAGAAAGTTATATGATTGAGTAAATAAATAAATAAAACAAACCACAGAGATCGAAGAAACTTCTTAAAAATTGAAAATTCGTACCTGTGTACTGTAATAGGGAGGTGAGTAGGTTAAAAAGTAAGAAGAAAACATAACACAGTTAATAGACACCAGGGTAGCAGGGAATATTTAAAACAACTAAACAAGGACTTAATAATAGCTAAGAAGGTGGCTAAAGATGAGTTTATGAAGAGTATTGTCAGTGCAGCTGGACCATTGACTGGTGCATCTAGAAATTTCTTTGGCTATGTTCGATAACTGAGGGAAAGGGAGAGTGTTGAGACACTTATAGATAAGGGTGGAGAAGAAGTTACTGAGGATTTGAAAAAGGCAGAGATTTTAAGTAACTGGTTTAGTGAGAGCATTAAGGACAATGAATCAGAAACGGGAGGGTCTAATTTCGAGTATGATCTTAACAACACAATTAGAAATGAAGATAGTAAAAAATTTGAAATTCATCCTGAGGTTACCATGAAGGAAATAAGAAATCTGAAAAACATAAAGGAGTTGGTGTGGATAATATTACTACAGGTATTTTAAAGATAGCCGGATGTGACATTGTACCTTCGTAAGGGATTGATCGACAGTATAGAGAAAGTACAGAGAAGAGCCGCTCGATTCGTGACCGCTTGCTACAGTCCTTATGAAAGCGTCACAGAACTGATTAGTAGACTAGGCTGGGAGTCTCTGGTAGATAGATGACGCACGTTTCGTATAAACTTATTGGTAAACATGTGTACTCCCACTTTCACTTACGAGTGTAGTGAAATACTTCGTCCACCAACCTATTTGAGTCGGAATGACAGGAAAGATAAAATTAGAGAAATAAGGTGCCACACTGATTCTTATATGAATTCTTTTTTCCCTCGTACCATTAGGGATTGGAATGCACCCTCTGCCACCCACAATTTTGTGAATTGCAGAGTATATATGTAGACCTTATCTTGAAATATTATTTAAATTGAGTCTTGATACTTGCTGCTTACCACAGGAATGGAAAAGTGCGATAGTAGTGCATAAAGGAGGGGTGAGAAACAGAGTCGAAAATTATTGGCCAATTAGCTTGACGTCAGTGGTAGGTAAATTAATGGAGAGATTGATATGCAGCCACATCAGAAATATATGTGAGGAGCATAAGAGGATTTCAAGTAGGCAACATGGCTTTAGGATAGGATATTCATGTGAATCTCAGTTGGTGGGATACATGCAAGATATTTCAGATGAAATGGACAAGGGAGGCCAAATTGATATTGTAGCATTAGATCTTTCAAAGGCTTTTGACAGAGTTAACCATAAAATGGTAGTAAATAAGGTAAATAACTATTGGAGTGGATGAGAAAGTGATTTGCTGGGTAAAAGAATTTTTGAAAGGTAGAAAACAGAAAGTTAGGATGGGAAATGCAGTATCAAACGCAACTTATACATGGTCAGTAAAATCACGACGTTGTAATTCCCAAGTGGAACCATGTTTTATTCGTGTCACAAGTGTACTTTAATGATATATGATGTATTTCAGTAAATTTAAAAAGCCATATATACCCAATCTAATTTTCGTACTTATTCTCCATTAGTACACTTGTGATACGAATAAAACATGGTTCCACTTGGAAATTTAAAAGGTGGTGATTTTATTGACCGTGTATGAGTTTCGTCTAGGCGCTGTCTTAAGGCGGCAGGTAGGAATCACAGCCTTTTAATCACACCTATTCTGCATGTATACCCCACCAACAAGTGTCAGTGTGTGAACCATTCAACGAAACATCGATATGGGCTTTCGAAGCCGAACGCCCACTCGTGTACCCTTGCTGAGTGCACAACACAAAGCTTTACGCCTCACCTCGGCCCGTCAACACCGACATTGGTCTGTTGATGATTGGAAACATTTTGCCTGATCTGACGAGTCTCGTTTCGATTCCAATTATTTCGAGCGGATGGACGTGTACCGGTATGGAGACAACCTCATGAATTCATGGACCCTATATGCCAGCCAGCAGAGGGCTGTTCAAGCTGGTGGAGGCTCTGTAATGGTGTGGGGCGTGTGCAGTTGGAGTGACATGGGACCCCTGATACGTCTAGATACGTCTCTGACAGGTGACACGTATATACGCCTCCTGGCTGATCAACTGCATCCGTTCATGTCCAGTGTGCATTCCGACGGACTTGGGCAATTCCAGCAGGTCAATATGACACCCCACACGACCACAATTGCTACAGAGTGGCTTCAGTAACACTCTTCTGAGTTTAAACACCTCCGCTGGCCACCAAACTCCCCAGACATGAACATTATTGAGCATATCTGGGATGCCTCGTGACTTGCCGTTCAGAAGAGATCTCCACCCCCTTGTACTCTTACGGATTTATGGACAGCCCTGCATGATGTCAATTCCCTCCAGCACTACTTCAGACATTAGTTGAGTACATGCCACGTCGTGTTGCGGCACTTCTGTGTGCTCGCGGGGGCCCTACACGTGTAATAGTCCAATTTTAGGATAGGTAAAATTGTGTTGGTTTTAGGCGGCAAGCTTGGTTCGGCGGACGACGCCCTGAACGTAGGATGTAGACCAAGCGCGGATCAGCAATTTAGGAGTGTGGCTAGTCATTCACATTGGCAGTCAAGCGGAGTATGTTCTGGTACCGTGATGGAAGCTTCAGGTCTTTGCCTGACCAGCGTATGCGACGGTAAAACGTGACTAGGTCACATGGAAAAGGTTCGAGAACATCGATGGAACGCGTGGGTCGTTGCCTGCCCCGCAAGGGCTTTGTACGCGATCACACTGTCAATACACGTGACTGGAATGTATAAAGTCGCGTTCCCACGATCTCTTGTAACGAAGGCGAGACGGGACGGGACGAATACTCAACAACACGCCATGGGAACTGGGCCGCCTCTGCTAGCGGAGACGAGACGCAGCTACCTCTCTATGTCGGTAAACATCACAGCCGTGTGTAGCGGTGAGCTGTTGCCATCGGTTTGCAGCATCGGTGCACACCCCTTCTGTTGCTGTAAAGTGCTCTGTGCCAAACGACATTAGGCAACGTGGTGCGGAGGTGGCGGAGAGGTAAGTAAGGACTAACCTGCGGCGTGCGTTCGTCCCTACACTTCGGCTAATGAGGTCCCGTCCCGTCTCGCCTCTGTTACAAGAGATCGTGGGAACGCGGCTTAAGAGACTTGCTAAGGGTCAGGGAGAGCAGCCAGTCGCAAGAGTGTTCACGCCATCGCTATGGCCGTTTGAGTGTCGAACCAGGGAGCTGTTCTTCGCCAGCCCAGCTCGCCTCAGTCTACAACGCCCAGTTGCAGTTGTGTCAAATACTTGTTTGATGAACTTGAAGCTATGGAGTGACATTCATGGGGAGCTGCTAGTGCTGTATCCAGTGTCACCAGTGTGTAATAAACTAGCATAGCAGTGAAGACTTGTTTCATTTATGAGCACCTCCTCCTCCATTGCAAGTAGCTTGAGTTCTGTAGAGTGTTTCCACTAATAGTGCTAGAATGACTAATCTGACTAGGAAGAATGGCCTTCAGAAGAATCATCGGTATAGAAAGTCAGTCATTATTTTACCCTCTTGGCCTATGACCACCAGCCATTCCTGAGAAACGGCTAGTACTAAAAACCAGCCGTTAAACACGATATTAGGCAGGTGTATCAGTTTCTTGGCTTTTCAGTGTACTATAACAACCCAGTCACACGAAGTAATGATCACACATCTGGGAATCTGCCCCGAGGAAAGCATAATAACGATAATTTCGTGAGGTTTCAAAATATAGTAACAGGCTTCTTGTCTGCTCCACATTCAGCCTTTGTTACAGCCTCCTAACCCAACCGAGGAGACGTACAGTTTAAAGTAGAATCAGAACCATGGAAGGTCCTAGTATGGTATTTTCACATTTACAAAGCAAAGCTTTGCCAGAGATAGGTTTGTTTTAAGGCCCATAAAAATTCCGACCGAGACAAGGGTTGGAACAAGAGAATCTCTCTAACTCCACTCGCGCGCCTTAAAACAGCTGCGCCAACGGACCATTGACAATTTTAGCGACGCGTTGAAATTTCTTTCGAGTTATATTCTCACCTATGATGTATATGTTCCTTATCCTCCAAGTAGATGACGTGACATCAGATATAAAGCAATACCACAGGTTCCAAATGGTACTGCGACCGTTCCTTAGGCGTTTGGCGAGGGTCAATGTTTACTTGTTTTCGTGAGCCAATACTGTGGAAGTATGAGCAGAAAAAAAAGTCGACCTACATCGTTGAATGTTAGCGGAACAAATACACATTGGCCAACAATTTTGTCCAAGCAGAAACTATGAAGTATTAATTGTAATGACCATGCTACCTAAATTAATTCAAACAAGCCGAACATTTAAATAATTATAAAATTAAGGGCGTTCCTCTGGCGAATATCGATCCCACGAGCTTTTTCTCGGTCTGTATAATGTGACAAGAAAGAGAGACAACTTCTACACTGATTCTAATGTTGAGTTCTACTGTTCATGATGTTGAACTAATTACCTTCTAACTTTCAACCTAGCAACACTCTAATCAGAATTTCCATTTTCACCGTCATTTTGAAACTTAATTTTCTATGTAACATGCCATACTTTCAATACTTTTTTTTTTTTTTTTTTTTTTTTTTTAGAAACAACAGCTTTTCTGTTGCTGGTAATAAGGATGTTGCCTTTTTAATACGGCTTCGTGACGCCGATGTCATTAGAGCCATTGGAGAATTGGAGGCAAGGAACAGAAAGGAATTCAGCCATGTTGTTATGGAGGTAGTCTACCTGGTCGTATCAGGAATCCAAGACAAGTCCTAACCGAATGCCAGTCCCAAGCTAAGCGCTATGATGAATAATCTACAGATTGCGTTCGAAGCAACAGATAAGATTAAAATTGAAATTATATGTTTTCGATTAACTGATTTACAATTGTAAGACACTGTTTGACAAACTTATTTCTGAACTAAATCAACAGAAGATTTAATTTTTAATTAATTAAATTGCAAAGGACCGCACGATCCGGTGACAATTTCCCTACACACCCATTTTCCCCCTTTCCTGCATCCTCCTACAATTGCCCTCTACAAATTTTAACTGTAAATTCTTTCAACCTTTTTTGGTAAATTATTCATCATTTCTCTTGGTAACTCATTCCAATCCCTGACACCCTTACCTAAAAACGAGAATCTTCCCACACCCTTGTGCCTGAAATCGAGTGCCAGCTTGTGGTCATGGTCATCTTTTCCCTTCGATGCACTACTTTTCATACCTACACCAATATCTTTCCATGCCTCATAGCCAGTATATGCCCTCCCATGACCCTCTTCACACTCCTCCTGTTTTGCAATGAATCCCATTCCAGCTCTTTTATCATATCTGTTACTGATTGTATTCTGCGATAATTTCCAGAAACAAATCCAGCAGCCTTTTTTTGCACCTTCTCCAACTCCTGTATTTGAAACTCAAAATGTGGGTCCCATACTACAATACCATATTCAAGCAATGGTCAGACCATAGTTTTGTAACCCAATTCCTTTACTTCTCTCATCACTCTCTCCAACAAAGTGCAAAATTTGAAACCTTTTCCTACTACCTATCCAATGTGTCCTGTTAAGCTTGTTATCAAATGTAATGCCAAGATATTTACACTTCAAGTCTTCAACAAGAAATTCTTTCCCAACCTTATAATCATAATCAACCTTTAGGTTTTTATTAGTGTATCTAAAAAAAGCCGACTATTCTTTGAATTTATCTTCATCACATGTTTACCAACCAAACTAGATATCCTGTCCGGTATACATGCAGAATAGGTGTGATTAGAAGGCTGTGATTTCACAGGGTATAGTTCCTTCCTGCCGCCTTAAGACAGCGCCACCAGCGCACATAGAAAAAGAAAGTTGTAGGAGCCCGCGCAGTTAAAATACAATTTCAAGACGAAAATAATACATGGTCAATAAAATCACCACCTTTTAAATTTCCAAGTGGAACCATGTTTTAATCGTATCACATTTGTACTTTAATGATATACGTTGTATTTCAGTAAATTTAAAAAGCCATATATACCCATCTAATTTTCGCACTTATTCTGCATTAGCGCCGTTGATGGCCTAGCATCGAAATCCGCAACAATTTGCGGAAGGGTTGCACTTCTGTCACGTTGAACGATTCTCTTCGGTCGTCGTTGGTCCCGTTCTTGTACTATCTTTTTCCGGCCGCTGCGATGTCGGAGATTTGATCTTTTACCGGATTCTCGATATTCACGGTGCATTCGTGAAATGGTCGTACGGGAAAATCCCCACCTCATCGCTATCTCGTAGATGCTGTGTCCCATCTCTCGTGCGCTGACTATAATATCACGTTCAAACTCACTTAAATCGTGATAACCTGCCATTGTAGCAGCAGTAACCGATCTAACGCCTGCGCCAGACACCTGTTGTCTTATATAGGTGTTGCCGACCGAAGCGCCGTACTCTGAGTGCCTATACCAGTTTCTTTGGCTCTACAGCGTAGGAAGAGTTTTTTTTTCATTGACTTCATAATCTGACCAACTCTGATTCCTCCTAAAGTTCACACGTTTGTGCGACTTGAAAATGTTAATACTTAGTTATTATTACATTGACATGGCTTTAGTGGAATTGGTTGCATAAGGCAAGAGATGCAGGCAATTTATAGTGCGCTTAATCTAGACGGGCAGAGTTTAAAAGATGCCGATTATAGTGCTATGGGAAAAACCAGGCGAACTAATTGACCAAACTATGAAGATAATACCATCTCAAGTGCAATACAGGAAGATCTTTTGAACTGGAGATATTTCCGCCTCCATTCAGCTTGTCAGAAACAAGTAGGCTTGGTTTGTGATAACTGTGTTACATATACGTGGACAAGTAATAGTTTATAAAGCGTGCTCATTGAAAGTGGTCTTCATATAACAGCCAGAGCCACTGGCTACTTCAGTAGCCGTCCAGTATTTGTAGTTTATGTAGTATATGTTGTTAATGCTGTATTTATGGTTTTAGACATCGTTAAAGAGTGGTGTCACCAAAACAATAGACTACAATTCTATAAGCGAGAAAACAAAATAATCCAGTGCTTTCATGTGTTTTTTCTTGAAATTTTTGGTATTTGTGCAGAAAGTAAGTTCTTGACAACGGTAAACTTAAGGAAACCTCAGAAAGTTCATTTCCACGCGTGTAAGTATTTGGTGACGTACACAACTTCATATTTGCGAAAAATAAGTCTCGACGATTTATTTGTAGGTAGGCGTATGGAACCCTTTTTTAACTCCTAAATTTGTCATTCAGTCGACTTTGACGTGGAGTGCTTCTTGGGCTTCTGCCGTGTCCTGTTAATTTGTGGCGTTTCTTGCTTTGATTGGAAAGATGAAATAACACTGTTCCACACCGCTTAACCAAATCTGTTCGTACTCCTAAGTACCTTCTCGAAATAGAATGAATTTCAAGCTTAGCCGGTACCGGGATACCTTCCTCAAAGTAGCGGTAACTGTTTTGTTCATTATCAGCATCAGTTTTCTTCTCCTGTTGTAAAAAGAATCTGCTGTTAGGAAACAAATTTTGGTTGTGCTGTAGGCCCTGACTGTGGATATAATCATTATTTTTCTGTGTTATTCTTAATTATAAAGAAACTAAATTACATGCGTCAGGATTCGAGGTATTTGGTGTCACGTCTGAATCTTCCACGCGATCCTTTTAATGTGATGGCTGAACGAACGAACGTAAATCATACTTTGAAATAATTATTGCTCACTGCTTTTTTTTAATCTGCTTAACGTCTCTCTAACAGCTAGGTCTTTAGAGACGGGAAAGGATGGGAGGCAAGGAATGGGAAGGAATTCGGCCATGGCCTTTTGAAGGAAGCATCCCGGCATTTTCCTGGAGTGATTTGGGAAACCATGGAAAACCCAAATCTGGATGCCCGGACGGGGATTCGAACCGCCGTCCTCCAGAATGCGAGGCCAGAACTGCTTACTGCTGCTCACTGTTTTGTTTATATAGTTTTTTTTAATTTCTTTTTCCTTAACGATTTCACTTCATCCTTAGATCAGCAGCGTAAATATACAATGACATCACCAGCGTAAACATACAATGACATGTTTTACTTGACTTTTTAAGGCGAGATGTGTTACTGTCATGATATCATTAATTTATGTACACTTTAAAAGACAACTTAGAATCAAAGTCTTTATTACTCTCTTGTTTGCTAAATAACATTTCTCAAATAAATATTAACCATTAATATAATTTCTTGTTGGTGTCTGGAAATGGAAACGCCTGTGTATTTATTTTATTTTTACCTAATACGAGCTTCCCTGGTGTAGATAGGTATACTTACAAGTTACTTGAATATAATGGCTCTTGAATGAAAACAAATGGGCCAAATATCTACGCGGTCATCCTTGACTCAGTGTTGGTCGCGACATCATTTGTCATCATTAGCACCAAGTTCACCGGCAACTTAGCTATTCTTATTACTAGTCATTCTAACCAATTATGTCTATAAACTTCTTTGCGTAAGTCTGCGGACACTAGATAATTACTCAATATCTCAGTTTGTTAATATTTTGTATGTAGTGATTTAATTACATAGTGTAAGAAGAAACAAATACTCCGTGTACAAAGTAGTAATTTCTTTCATCACACTTTCACAACGAGAGACACCAGTCAATGTGTGTCACTACGATGAATTAAAATTTGCAGTTCCGAAGTAATGAACTAAGCAAGAAGTAAAAAACAATCCTTTTCGAAAAAAGAGATTATCTACCTGGCCGTCGTCCTGAAGCGAGATCCCACGCCTGCTCGCTACTTTAACCTGTTGGTTTATTCCCTGTAGGTCCTTCAATCAGTGGGAGTGCCATCAGCAGCGAGTGGTGGAACTACAGTTTCATTCTCAAGGTATATTTTTGCTATATTTACCTAAGAACACATTACGCTGATACCATGATACAGGAGAAGACGTCTGTGGGTTGGAGTATTCGTTTGGTTATGATACTTTCTGCTATCTGCTGGTGGGCAGTAGAACTTGCGAACATGTAGACTGTAGAGGGCAGGATACCGCGAAGACTTTCTCAGAGTGCTATTTCCACTGTATAAACCTGATAGTGTAACTGGCACTCGATGCCGAGCGGACACCTGCAGGGTTCATTAATAGCATTTTTTTGCCAGTATTTACGGATTCAGGGATCGCCGTGTATGAAGACATTGGGTGAAATGACACAACGATTACAACCCGGTAATACCCTGCTATGTGTGTTTTTATGTCCGTATACAATTCAGTTTAACAATTCAAGCGACACAAGTCAAATACGCTTCCTTTCACTATTCACATTATATCTAAATTCAAAATTAAATCAGTTCATCAACGATTTTTTTAAAACAATTATTGTAATTGTTAATGATTATCATACTATCGTTACTTGCCTTTTCATTTACAGGAAATTTTATGTTTGCCTTCGTGGAGTGTTGAAATGGAACAAAAAGGCGGATGTCAAGTATCCCGTCTGTGCTCTAAGTATCAAATTAATTTAAACAAGTTATATGCGCGTATTTACTTACACTTGCTAACAGCTGTTATGTGGTTTTAGCTACGTAGCTTATCCAAGCTTTACATTTATGCTTCACTACTCACTGGTTGTTCTCACAAAATGGGACTGGCATTACTTCGGAGAGATAAATAAACCGTCTGGCAATTTACTAATTATGTTCCTTCATCAGAAATGACCGGGCAGACGCCTGGTGCTGTTATCCATGCTTTATCTGTAAGGGGGCATCCATAAATTACGTGAGGTGTTTTTCCGGATTTCTGGACCCCCCCTCCCCCCTGGTGAGATTTCGTGAGATCTGGCCGGACCCCCCCCCCCCCTCAGGTGAGATCTGATCCGTGAGAACCCCCCCTACAAATCGCCCTGGAAACTTTTGTAGACCTTTTTTTTTTAGGTCGCACCCTAACTTTTTTGACGAAATACCCTCCTAAAATCGACTTTGGCGCAAATTGTAGACCTTTTTTTTTGCTCTACTGTCCCCAAATTTTTCGCAAAATCTCACGTGAGATTTCCGTAGACTCCCCCCTCCCCCCTGGTGAGATCTGGTGAGATTTCGCCAGACCCCCCCCTCCCCCATTTCACCTCACGTAATTTATGGATGTCCCCTAAGCGGTTACATAAGTTTGTCAAGCTGTTTAGTAAATCCTTGTGGTAGGAGTAGCGCTGCAACAATAATACATGACCGAATGCTGACGCCGCCGACCCCGTAAGCATAGCGCTCGCCTTGCATTTAAGGATCGCCTGTTTCTTTGTTGTATGATCTTTGCTCTGTGTATAATCTACAGACTGAGTGATGCATACTTCTGAGGCGTAGTCACAGGAACCCTATTATTATTACTAGCCCCAAAGCCGGTAAAAAATGACAGGTTTAACGGAGTGTTATGACAATTTATTTCTCTACAGTTGCTTAACTAAATAGAATTGTTATAAAATAAAGCTCAATGTGCTGTAATTTATCGCCCCTTGTGCTGTAGCAAAAACCTTCAGATGCCAACTTGGTCCAGGTTGCATCTCAGCCTAACCACAATCTCCACTAACATTGCTGCTAGAAAAGCAAAGCTTCAATCACGCGCGAATTAATATATTCCCTGTATCGCATGTCAGTGTCACCACGCATCGCGATATAAACTTGATCCCAAAGCTTCACAGATTCTTATACGTTTCTTTCTTAATACCTGTGATGAAGATCGATATTTTAACGCCTGAGGCAGCTTACATCGGCTGAAATAATGACTCCAGTTAAAACGAAGGATGCTAAAAATAAATCTTAACAACTTACGCTATGCCACGTAATATTTAATTGTGGCTTAGGCCACATATATCGCGATTAATTTGAAACTTTTTTCATTCAAACCATATAACGATTTCAGTAAAAAATACTGATAATTAATATGATTCAATGTACTTCCTCGTGCCTTGCGCTGTAGTAAAAGGTTTCTGTTTCCATCTGGCTCCAAGTTGCATTTCAACCTAACCTCGTACTACGATAAACTTGCCGCCAGAAGAACAATACTTCAATCTCACGCATATTAAACCATAAACTGTATCGCATTTTAGTGGCAATAATGCATAGCGATATAAATTTGATCAAAAATCTTAAAGGGTTTTTACACATTTTTTTTTTGTTATCCGTGATTCAGACCGATATTAAAACGTTTGAATGGCTGACACAGTTGTTGAAATAATAGGCTCAGTAATATTACACAGTGAAAGCAAAGGAAATTAAAATAAATCTTATAACATTATGCCACGCTTATATTTGTTAGTGTAGTGTAAGGTACACAGATCGCAATCAGTGTGCAACTATTTCTGTTCAAAGGAATTAATAATTTCAATAATAGGATACAGTTTAAATTATTTTGGGGAGAAAAAAACCGAATTTATTCATGCCCTCTGCCGTAACGTCAAAAGCCAGTTTTAATTCTGATCCATGCTAAGTAACAACCTAACCAATACTTTCGTTACATTGATGCTCGAAATACAAAGCTTTTATCTTATGGACAAAGAATTTTAGGAATACTTCTGTATATCATAAGAATGTAAATATAAGCATCTAATGATTGATATGTCGATTTTAACGCAATACATGCTTTTATTTCAGTGTTCTGTCAGTTAATTTGTTTGCGGATGCTTGGGTATAATATTAAGTAACGCGCATTACCAAGACTAATTGCGTAAAGCGCGACGTCATACAGTTACGTCATGCCGTGACAGACGACATCATAGCTGACACAGTTGCTTATTATAATATTAGAAGATTGAATAGTAGAGGACCTGATATGCAGCACGGTGGATGGTGTTAAGTTTTTTCTGAAGGAGGAATTCTTATAAATACTGCAGGATCATACGTTTTATGACTAAGCGGTAACGTCTTCTTTATTTCACTGGGGTTTCACGGCTAGTCGACGAAAGAATCATTAGAGCCTTGAGAGAGATTTGGGCTAATTACGAGAAGGAAATCAGCAATGACCTTGCATGGAACGTCCATTCTGATACCGACCCAGAGTCATTTCGGAAAACCTGTAATCTGAACGGTTGGATTGCTAATTAAATTGGCGTACTGAAAGTTACCGACCATCCACCAGGCGTAGTGCAAACTTCCAAATTTTTTCTCGACGTATAGCAGAATTAAAACAACATCGGAGTGTGTTTCTGTTGTAATGACAGACCAGGCTTTTTTTCCCCCGCATACAATAATTTCAGTATCGATTTGGTATCGGAATCAGTAGCTTCTATTATATTATCGCCGTTATTATTATTATTAATTTAATTACGATGGAGTACACGCTCCGGTGACAATTCCCTTAGTCACCTAATTACCCCTTTTTATTTTATTTTATAATGTCACATATAATTCGAGTGTTAAGTTCCCCCTCCGTCTACTTTTGCGATTTACAAATTTTAATTTTAAATTCCTTCACCGTTTTTGGTAAATTATTATTCATCACTTGCTTTTATTGAAGCCCCAACTATTCTTGTCTGATGTAAGAACGAAGACCTTCCCGGTGTATGATTGCAATGTAGTCTTTACGTGTGTACCGCCGGATTCTGTTGTGGAAACACGATATTTCGACGGCTAGCTCCGCCGTCTTCTTCAGTTGTAGAGACATCTGCACTGTTCGGCTAACCACACCTGAAGAAGACGGCGGTGTTCCACAACACAATCCGGCGGTACTCCCGTGAAGACTAGATTGTATTCTTGTCTGATCTTACAAAGATCATACCTTATCCTGCGTTGGCGGGAGTTGTATACTTCCATCCAGTTAGGCTAGGGCAGGGCCTGCGTTAGGGGGCGGGGGGTAAGCGGGTCAAATGTACCCGGGCCCGCTAGCTGATGGGGGGGCCCCGATTGCCGGCTGCAGATGCCCCATGCCTCGAAGCCAAGAATCCGCCCATTGTCGCCCGGCTATTTTGTAGAGCTTAAAAAGAAGGTCGCCCCACTTTACCCCGGGCCCGAAATTCCTTGCGCCGGCCTTGAGCCAGGGTAATGCTCTGAAAGTTGCTGTTTTGTCGTTACCTACAACCTCCCGAATATTGATGGGTGTATTTTGATGTTTGTTTTGTATTGACTTCACAATTCTGAATACAGTCAAGCAATTTATAAAATAATGATTGAGACAGTTTTCCGTGTAGCTCCGTGAGCAGTGCTCGTATAGCATGCCGCTGGGTAAACGCGCTCTGTTTCACGTGTTAATTACACGCGAGCGCTCTTGGCAGCCCCAGGATCTTACTCCAAACACCCAATAAAGATGCTCTGTTTACTCCATTAGTTATGCGCGCCATTCTAATTTGGTTAGCATTCACAAATGCGCTCTCTTGCGCAATCGCAATCTCTGAATATTTGGAGCAAGGTTTTTCCTTCTTCCTACGTTGCATGTACATTGTATGTGGTAAGCCTTTCCACAGGAATTAAAAATATTTTCTTAGCTGAAAAGCTCCCGTCGAAAAGAATACTGTATGGCCGACCATGCAAACAGGATACTGCGACTCTTTCGAGAAAATTTACTTCGAATCCCCTTCAAGACATCTGAATTTCCGTTGAATGTGGTTTTTCGAAAATGATTCCTATGATACCATAATTGAAAGTATGGCCATCAGTACTGCCATCGAATTCTCGTATCTTATCTTCGTCCCACCGTTTCTAGGATGCAGAAACAGATCCAGATGACATACTAGAAATTCTTTGTTCTCACAGTGCATTTCATTCATACAGTGAGATTTTTTTACCGAAAGTAGCTTGAATAAACAAATACAAAAACTATGTTAAGAGTTACGGTTGCATGTTCAGTTTCCATTTTAGATAGCATTAGTAAAAAATTATATAAAATGTAAAAGTGCGTATCGTGCATGCGTAAACATTACACAAGATGGTGATAATACTTTGATGATATGTAACAACTTTTAGTAAGGCACATGTGGAGGATTTGTACAGTACTAAAAAAATAAGTAACGAAATAATCACATGTGATTACCGGATGTATCAACCAGTATCAACATTTGTATTGAAGACAAAATATTTCATTTCAGAAGTTTTTCGGTTTCTACTTAGTCATCTTTTTATCTCGGGAACAGACTGCAGAAGTTGGCAACAAAGTAAGAAACTTGTCAATCTATAGGATTCTGCAGCTGATAACAGTTTTGATTTTAACATACACTGACCTACCAAAAGTCATGGGATACCTCTTTTTGTGCGGCGAAGTGCAGCAACCCGACGTGGCATTGTCGGAAGTCCCCTCGAGTAATATTCAGCCATGCTTCCTCTACAGTCGTCCATAAGTGCGAAAGTGTTGCCCGTGCAGCACGTTATGCACGAACTGTCCTTTCGGTCATTTCCCAGATATATTCTGTTAGATTCATGACTACCGGTGTCCAAATCATTTACTCGAATTCTCCAGAATGTTCCTCAAACCAATTGTGAACGACGCTTTGTCGTCCTAGAAAATTCTGTAGTTGTTTGGGAACATGAATGCCATAAACTGTTGTAGATGGTTTTCAAGCAGCTAAACATAACCATTTCTAGTCAACGCTCTGTTGAGTGCTTGCCATTTAAACACACCTTTGTCAGGGTGGAGCCACCACAAAGCTGCGCAGTGTCTTCCCGACGACCTGAGTCCATGGCCTCGTGTGGTTTGCGCTACATTCAGCGCTTACTAATTGGAATCATGACTCATCTGGCCACGGAACATTTTTCCTGTCATCTATAGTCCAACCGGTATATTCACGAACCCAGTAGTGTCGCCGCAGCCCCTGGCGTTTTGTTAGCAGAGGCATTCTGCTGCCATATCCCACCGACACCAAATTTCGCTGTCCTACGTCCCACATTGAGTGTTGCTGTCAAAGCTGACTCTTCAACGCAGATGTCGCAGGCCTTGTTCATTAAGTGGACTTGACAGGCTACTGCTTTGTCTATTACTGAAGGTAATGCCGGAAATTACATATTCGCGGCACTGGATCGAGGAATGTTGAGTTAAATGAAATGCTCCATGCGTCTACAGGGCCGGCGCTAGGAATTTCGGGTCCGGGGTAAAATAAAATGGGCGACTTTTTTTTTTTTTTTTTAGCTCTACAAACTAGCCGGGCGACCGACAATAGGCGGATTGTTGGCTTCGAGGCCTGGGGGCCCCTGGAGCCGGTGATCGGGGCTCCCCATCAGCCGGCGGGCCCGGGTACATTTCACCCACTTACCCCCCCCCCCCCCCCCTAACGCCGGCCCTGTGCGTCTAGTGCCAACTACCATTCCGCATTCAGAGTCTGTTAATTCTTGTCGTGCGGCCATAATCACGTTATATAGAAAGACTTCCACACGATCCACGAGTGTTTGGCAACTCAGTTGTGAGGAATAAATAGCTCTCAAGAACTGATAAAAAGGGAGGGGGGGGGGGGAATTCAAAGCCTTCAACATATTACATCAATGAAATAAACAGAAACTTGAAATTAAAAGACTCTTCAAGTCGGAATAAAACCGATACCCTATAAACAAGTAGAAACTAAAAGTTGTAAACTTAAATCTAAAGGAAACCGCCACTAACATTCTCACAGGTTGCATAGGAAGGGAGAAACATTTTGAGGTAGCATTTGTGTAGTCTAAACATTTTATTAAAGATGTTGGAGCTGTTTGAAAATATGCTCATGACGCATGGAAGCGTCAGACAATCGAAAACACTTAACCAATGGAAAGTCCTTTTAAATTGATAAACTAAATCTAACTATAGCAATATGTCGTCAGCAATTAGGAATACATCCCGACAGTAATTAGAGCTAGCAATTTTGAAGAATATATGAAATGACTTTCAACAGTTGACTTTTTATCTTGTGATGAACCCTGTACCGTTATCTGTTACGCTAAAAACATATTAACAGATTGCCGACCGTCTAAAGAATCTTGCACTTCACTTCTATTCAGTATCAGATAATTATATACATCACATCAGGTTACAGTTTTTTGTGTGTGTTGCCATTCCAAGTATCGTTTTTTCATAACATATTGTTTGTTCACTTGATGCACATTATTTTATTAAATAAAGGAAATTCGTGTTGTGTTGCGATCTGTTGAGCATTCCGCCGCTGTCGTGTCTGCATCTAATGTTTAGCGTGAAATCCGAACCACGGAGCCTTCTAGAGTGCGCTTGGCAGAGGCGAATTTCGGGTCAAGTCCACATTTTTCAACGGAGTGGAATTCGAACAAACGAAGTTTCGACGCGGCCGCATTAAACGCTTAGCTATCTGATCATTAATTTAATTAAATAAGTGGTAATGCTTAGAGGCAACACTGAGTAGTACGAGGTTCAAACTGGTAGCTGGGCGCACATTGAATAGCAGTAATTAGTGCCAACTTTGACATGACGTCACTGGAGATGCGAGAGGTGGATAGAGTGGTGGTTTAATGGAAATCATGCGGTCACGCAACAATAACTCCAAACTCTCCTTTCGATTGAGCGGTTGTCGTGTTATAACACGTTTGTCGTTAGTGTTCGGTCACGCTGAAGTTTGGCGGACGCCGCGACGCTGGCACGGCCTTGGCCGATGACTCACGTGCTGCTGCAGGGAAGCCGACCACTCGGACCAGCTGACCTCAATGACAACCAGACGCCAGCTGAGCGAGCAAAACGCCACGACCAACGGAATCTCTAGGCGTCAAACTGGATCGATCGTTGTCGTTCAGTTAGGTCTGTCAGAGAACGAAGAAACAGTTCAATCAGCAAACTGATAGGCACAATATCAGCTTGCAGTTTATTTTACGCTATTATTTATCAGCTTCGATTTTGTATTTATCGCAGCTTAATACAGTTCGTACTGTTAATAACTTAGTGTATTGAATTACCGCGGTCGCCAGGAATTAATTTCGACTAGATATCACTTCGAATTCAGTCAGTATCCGAGCAGCAGTTTATTTTAATAAATGTAACTATAGACATGGTGTGGTTTATATGTAATGCCATAAAACTTTGTTGACGATATTACTGCAGCCAGTTAATACCCTTAGGTGACTTTTGATTAATATCAATAAATGGTAAATATTTGCAGAAAGTAGTAATAGAAGACAAGGTAATGTAAATGGATTGAGTGTTCACATAGAGAACACTAGAGTTAGTTCATGAGTTCGCCTGAATAGATCGGGTCTGTTGGTGAATCAGGGAAATGATATAAAATGGTTCTATGTAATCTTTTGGTTTTTGCTGGGTAGGTAAATATATTTTAGGTTTATTCAAATATATGTACCACAGAGCCATGTTATTTTCAGGAAATTTGGGCTTAAAAAAATCTTTAACATGATCTAAATTACTTGTAGTGCCATCTGTAAATGAACCAATAAAATTGCAACACAAATACCATCAACGGATGCCATAAGAAAATACTGTCTGCTATCCTGATTTCTGTTTTCCATGATCGCGGCAGTTTAAAGGAATGGTAGAAACAAGTGATGAAAACAAGCTATCTAGACACTTTAAATTAAACTATGACAGAAGGCACTACTTGATGAAACGGTTGCCTAAGAACGACTCCCACCCCCAGAGGGGTGCACCCCCTAGTTTGGGAACCTATAATTTATTTAATCTGTGAATTAAAATTGCAAATCTCAAATTGCACTTGGACTAATTTGTGGCCACAATTAGTATCAAATAATAATAATAAATCAGTTAAGCGTGTCATACAATTTTATTAGACTACTCTATCAGTTACATTTAAGGTATGTAAAGTACCGTTTTATTCCATAAGGTTTGTTTATAAGCTACTTGAAGTTAAATTTAACTACCATCATTCATTAACTTTGCTTTCATTTGCATTGCCTCAATTAGTAGAGACAACCATGTCTGGAAAGTGTGGAGCCATTTGCAGGCTCACGGTGAAGAGATTGAGTGAGTGTAAGTGGTTTCACTGGGGTGAATGTAGTGGGGTGGAAAATTGAAAGTAAATTACTTTCATAGTAATGTTCATTTTGCTTCAGGGGTAGGAATTCTTCAAGATGGGAATGTGTTACGAGATGGGAGACTGCCAGGGCACTTCAGGTCATGGAAAAGATATCAGGCCAATTTTGAAGCATGAGGTCACAAAGTTTTTTCAAACCTAGTGCCATATTTGGTCAGGTAATAAGAGAATATTGTTTCACTTTGTAGGAACTTCTCTAATGGGGATAGAGTAGTGATAGTGAGGGTTGCAGGAAATAGTGTTGACAGAAATGCAAGTTACAGTGCATAGTGAGTGACTAGAGGAAGGTTGTGAAGGAGGTGCAGCATAGTAGGGTGGATCTAATGCGTGTCCTGATTGTCTACAGTTAAGTAAATCTTTGAGGTGGAATGCTTTTTCTACCAGTTTCCTTTCAAGCCTCATCACCAGTATATGCCTTTACTCTCCCAGTGCTCTCTTCACCCTCCTCCTATCTTCCGGTGAATCTCAATCCAGCTTCTTTGTCATATCAGTTACTGATTATATTCTATGGTAATTTCCACAGCAAAAAAATCCATCTGCTCTGCTTTGCACTCCATCTATTTCGAGTATTTGATATCCAAAATGTTCAAACAGATCAGAGTTGTGTAAACCAATTCCCTTACACCATTTCCAGTCAATGAAGGACAAATTGAGTTTACTATCAAATTTTATGTAAAACAATTAATTTTCCCACTTAAACCCCATATTTTACTTAGATTTATACATGATATCTTTATGATTTGGACGCATTGTGAAAACTACCTTCTAAATTTCGTGAACCATCCTAATACCACTAATATGCTGAAATTCACATGGACCTACTCCCACACCCAGGACACATCTTGGACGTGGATTTGTCCCTCTCCAATGAACACCTCAACACCTCAACTCCTCAGTCCACATCAAACCCACCAACCTTCAACAGTATCTCCATTTTGACAGTTGCCACCTGTACCATACCAAACGTTCCCTCCCCTATTGTCTTGGCATTGGGGGTGGTCGTATATGCTCCAACCGACAGTCTCTCATGGGTTAGTCAAACAACATTCCAGAAGCATTGATAGCTATCCTCTGGCCAGGGTTAACCAACAGCTTTCTAAGGCAACATTACAACCTGCTCAGCCCACCAATCATCCCAAACCCACAAAAACCAATCACAGTCCAGTCCTGGATACACAATACTACCGACGCCTTGAATTCATTAACAGCATCCTTCAGCAGGGTTATGATTGCCTGCAAACCTGCCCAGAAATGAGATCCATTCTTCCCAAAATCCTCCCTGTCCCTCCCAAGCTTATTTCAGTAGGTCTCCTAATCTTAGTGTACTCCTACTTCACAAACAGTCTTCCTCATCCCAACAGACAGCCTCATTGCTCCTTCCCATGCAATAGACCCCGCTGCAAGATTTACAACATACTCCGTCCCACCACCACTTTCACAAATCCTGTCACTGGGGAAAGCTTTCCGATCACCCTAGGACATGCCACCTGCAAAACTTCCATTTAATATACCAGTTAAGTTGCAATAACTGCCCGGCTTCATATATAGGTTTGACCACAAATCCGCTTTCCATAAGAATAAATGGCCACTGACAGACGGTATTCACACAGAACTCAAATCTATGATTCTCCCATGACACAAATAATTTCAACTCTTGTTTCACGGTCTGTGCTTTCTGAGTCCTCCCTAATAGCAGCAGCTTCTCTGTACTCAGAAGGTGGGAACTTGTGTATCACTACAAACTGAGCTCAAGGCATCCACCTGGTCTCAAAATAATATCCAGTCATTATTATTATTATTATTATTATTTACCTTCCCCCTCTCTACTCAGAAGATGGGATCTTGCCCATCACTAAAACTGGGCACAAGGCATCCACCTGGTCTGAAAGTAAAAATATCTAGTCATTATTATTTTTATTTATGTCCCCCCCCCCCCCTCCATTCCTCTCTTTGCCTCCATGCCCACTACCTAAATTGAGCCATCACTAATCTTAGGTGATGTGTGACTTAATAGGGTCTTTAGTTGATTTTTTTAAAAATTAACATCTTTTTTTATTTATATTTGAATTTTAATATATTATTTTGCTCTTCCTGCCCGCCAGTGATCGGTTTTGACATTTATTTATGCTCGGGTATTAGCTCTGAATCGCTGCCCCTCTACCTGTCCTCAGTTTGAATTTACCTCCACAACACCCCCTCCCTCTCTGACCATAATGTTCTCCTGTTGATAAAGGGCTAGACCCGAAAATTACTTTATCATGTGTGTCTTTTGCCTTTTCTGTGTGTTCACGCCACACATCCATCATCTAAAGGTAAGTGGTGGCTCATTACCCTATCCTAATTTGTTATATACATGTATATTGAAAATATGACCACATGCTTAGTAGCATGTTGGTCCACATTTGGAAAACTATCAGTAACAATTAACCACGACATGAATTCAACAAGTTATAGGTAGTTTTCTGGAGGTATCTGGCATCAGACTTCTACACACAGGTCACATAATTCCCTTAAATTACAGGCTGGTAACTTATGGACTTAGAACTGGCACCCTATAACATCCCGATGTATTGAGATTGGGCAAATTTGGTGGCCAAGACATCAAACTGAGTTGACTGTCATGTTCCTTATACCACTGTAGCACGATTCTGGCCTAGTGACGAAAACACTTATTCGTAGCTGTCGTGGAAGTCATGAAACATGAAGGGATGCATTAATTTTCAGGCAGCCCACAGCAGTCATGATGCCTTTGATCACTACCTTAGATCCCTTGCAAGCCCCCATTGCATAATACTGCTCCCACTGGCCTGCATCCATGGCGTGTTACATGTTTCTAGCAGCCATTTGCCTGGACACGTCCTGAGAGTGGGCCGTTCTGTGATGGGGAGTGAATGTCCACCATCTTGTCGCCTACTGGTGGCTTCACTGTTCTTCAACCAATTTCTATAACGTTCACTACAGAAGCGCGCGAACAATGGACCAGCCTGCCCATTTCGGATATGCTTGTCAGCAGGTGCCAGCTCATAATAATCTGCCCTATGTTAGAGTCACTTATGTCAGTGGATTTCCCCGTTTGTCACACGTATAATTGTTAGAATTATTCCCCATGTGTCTCTGCTCCACTTATACACTTTCCTCACTGCATGAAATACTTGCAATGTCACCTGATGGCATTCAAACCTGTGGTGGGCAGTGGTCATAATGTTTTTGTTCATCAGTGCATATATTTTTTAGTGTACCTAATAAGCAGACTCTTCTTGGCATTTATTTTCATTCCATGTTGTCCTATCCAGTTAGATATCCAGCCCTGGTCACCCTGTTGCTGTTCAGTCTTCTCCTGTTTTGATCTCATTATGTACTATTATGACCACAGTCAACCCAACTTTTGACTGTAAACCATTAACACAATCATTCATTAAAATAACGAATAGTAATGGTCCCAATGCACTACCCTGTGCACTCCAACTTTCACTTCTACCTCTTTTTGATGCAGCATATCCTACCCTAACTCCTGGCTTTCTACCTTTTTAAGAATTCATCTACCAAGTATTTTGTTGGTCATTTAAAAGTGGTATTAAAGGGCTCTGTCTGGTTACTGCAACTTAATTACAAATGAGAGAAAAATATAGTCTTCCCTGTGATACTTTAGATTTCCGGTGTGCATTTATCGTTGACCTGAACATGCACTTATCATAGAATTTTACTTGAAGAAATAATCATACTGATATAGTTTTGAAGAGTGTATTGACTTTTTTACTATATTATATCCCGATATTCAAACATTATTTTGAATGGATTACTGTTTCAATAAGTGGGTAACAGTTGTTATTACATTTGCAGTATTTTAGATTCCAATATTATCACAGTGTGCTGTCAGTGGATGAAACTGCCAGTAAAAAGAAAGTGAATGCAGGAGCTGGAATGATAAACTTGCCTTGTGAAAATTCATTGGCAGTGTTCCAGATAACTCATTACATTGTTCATCAAGTTTAAACACAAAATTAACTATCATACCCATACTCCAATGTTACTGAGTTAATAACCATTAACATAAAATGTTACCTGAGAGTATTGAAACTCTTGTGCAGCTGAAGAACTGTTCAGTCATTGAAGAATTGCAATTTATATTTCACCCCCACATGTTGAACATGACTTAGTATTGAGTGTGGTGGATGAAAGTGTGAGAGCAGGGGATAAGAGGTATTTAAAACTCTTGGGTATCATCATCTTCATAATATGTAAAGGGGACAAATTATGAGAAAATCCTAATTATGATGACTGGTGCAAAAGTAACAGTATGAAAGATGTGTGATAGAAAATGGAATTTTTATTGTAGTGTAGTGATTCATACTGCTACAATAAAATGCCACATTTAAGATAAAGTGGTTTAGGTGTCTGTTAATGACACATTTACAAAGCAGTGTTACTAGTGGAGGTCTCGCATAGATAGCTACAGAAAAAGTGACTGCCTTATTGTTGACTCTCATGCTCTGATGCTGTAGACTTTGCCACATTGTAGGCGATATGAAACAGTTGACCAGAGTGATCTATATTCTAGACATTTCATCATAACTAACTATTAAATATGTTAGTCTTTATTGTTTACAGTACTATAGTGGAAAGTGACAGGGTTTTTGTTGACTGGTAGAGTGGAAGGAATTGTGCTTTCTCACTTAGGGGTGTTACATCATGTTAATTGACACATTATCAGTGCCTCATCTGCAGCAATGGGAACCTCCTTTACTTGGTGTCGGGTGCATTGAGAATCAGCTTGTCAGCATACATCATAAGACACTATCTGTATGTGTTGCTTCATCATTCACACATACAATACAAAAAGAGTTAAGAAAAGGGAAAAAGGGTGTGTAGAAAATTGCCACCAAAACATGCACTCCATCATGATTAAATTAAATACTGGATAAATACATGGAGAGATACCTCTAAACAATTCATGTGTCCCTTCATTTATTCTGTTATCACATAGAAAAATCTCTGCTTAGCAATGTGGTTTCCATATTCTTTGTATATCAGATAAGTTTTTGGTGCAGTGAACAAAGAGAGACATATTTTGTGTATACTATACTAAGGCATGTAACTCAAAAATACAATCTTCACACACTTTGTTTTACCACAGTCCATATCCTTGATGCATCCTCTAGCCTTGATACTGTAGTGAAATGTTATTAGTCTCTCTTTATTTTACTGGCATTTCTTTGCTTCAGGGAAGACTTCTGATATATATATATATATACTACCAATATTATATAATGATAAATGTATTTTGTGGGAATTTTGATGATGACTTAACTTTGTGTTCTCTATTTATTTAAGGAACGTGCCTCGCATACCAAATTGAACATGGCAGAACTAAGAAGACAGCCTGTCCCACACGAAATAGCATTGGCGTCAGAGAAATTCGATCAGTTCTGTGCTGCTTCAAGCCTGAAAACCATCTTGGGGCACTTCCGTGACCTCTGTGATCTTCTTTCAATCAAGCCAACAGTGTTTCCATCTTTTTACCCAAAGCTGAAGGTAATATCTATGACACAAAATATTTATACCTTCTCTGTTTATTCCTACTCAGATTGTGACCATTACTTGTTTATTATACTTTTCCTCTCCTCACATTCTGATTTATATGTATTGTATCTGTTACACAAAATAAAGTATAGACTATGGTAAATACTTTAATGAAGCAAAAGCAGGAAAATTTGACCTTTCAAATAATTCTAGGAAGTCTGATAGTTTAATGCCAATAAAATGTTTAAATATTCCCTTCAGCGATTGAATACAGGATCTTCAGGGAACAATGTGATCCTTGATACTTCAACTTCTTAAGATTACAATTCAAATATCAGTGAACACATTTCCTTTTAATCACCCAACACTGTACTACCAAATAACAAAAGTAATATTGTTCTGCAGTTTCTCCTGATCCAGATGTTTTATTGTGTATCTTTTATTAAAAATTAACTATTGACTGTTACCTTTTCTTTCAGTCTAAACTTCGTTCCTGGAAGGCACAGGCTTTATGGGTAAAGTTTGACAAGCGTGCAAGTCATAAATGTTACAATCGAGGAAAAGCTTGTCCAAATACACGGGTCAGTATTTGTTTTATCATAAATATTTTTAAAAGTTGACATTAACAACTGAGAGAAAAGTATTGTGAAGATATGTGTAAAATAATTGGTTAGGGAAAGTAAATACACCACTTAGAAAGGTAGAGGGCACTTACACAGTTCACATGTTACAGAAGAACCTTTTTCGTTGAAGAAGTCAGTAGGGATGTACATGTCAAAAGAACGGTCCAACTCATAGTACCCTTTCCTGTGAGTGCCCCCATTGTCTGGATATCTGTTTCATCGGCCTACTTCATGAATAAGGATTCTCTGAAAATATTGTGAATTGTGCTTCTGTTTTTGTGTCATTTCACACCTTCTTCTTCAACTTTAGTAAGTTAGGGGTTTATGATCCCTATCCTTTTTATTTTAAAAAATTCTGTGGATTGTTAAAAAATCTTTTAATTCTCTACAGTTGTTTTACTGTTTGAGAGCAATTTTAGAGTAGTTACTGATGTTTTTGGTTTCCAGTTTATTTTTTAAGTGCAGTGTCAAAATTTCTGATATGTAGTGATGAGTAAGTTAATATCTTGTTTTTGGAAATTAGCTAAGGTAAATTGCATCATAGAAGATTCTAACAGATGTTTACAACACGAATTGTGTGCCATATAATCAAAGACGGATCTAATGATTTTAAAAGGTGCTGATCATTGGAGCTGGACCTTGTGGACTTCGTACTGCCATTGAAGCGCAACTGCTGGGTGCGAAGGTGGTTGTTGTGGAGAAGAGAGACAGAATTACAAGACACAATGTACTTCATCTTTGGCCATTTGTAATCCATGATCTCAAAAGCCTTGGGGCGAAGAAATTTTTTGGAAAATTTTGTGCTGGGTCAATTGACCACATTAGTAAGTTAAAATGTTACTTTGATACAAAATTATTCTATTTTGAGTATTTCAGAGATGTAGACATTATATCCATGCTCCCATATGTGGGAGTTATGGGATTGAAGTAGAAACATGCATACTAATCAGTAATGTACAGCATCTTAAACGTAAATATGGATGTCAGTTATTAAGTAAATGATGAGACTGCAAACAGACAATACCAGCCATAGCATGTAAAAATTGGTAAACATTTATGATGTAATGACTGTAAATATGCAATTACTTTTCATTCTAGAAACTAATAACAAAGTGAGTGAATTTTACTAGCAAAATGAGGATATATTTATGCTAATTCTTTTGAAGAAAGAAGCTCATGAAAAATAAAAGGATATTTTTAATATCCTTTATATTACCAAGTTTGTTTATAGATTTCAAATGTGGACTGGCCCTGAAGGGAAACATTTCACCATTTCTAGGGTTGGTGCAGATGGTAGTGGCAGTGTGCATATTGCAAGCTTTATTCTATTGTCTGTTGTAGGGAAAAGAACCGTGGCTGGTTTACTTGGTAGGGTGGTTTTATACTTGTGCTCTAACTTCTTGCTGAGATCTGGAGGCCCATTGAAGCCTACTTTAGGTATGTAATATTTTAAGAAGAAGAAGCCTCATTTCAGAACAGGAGGGATGGAATTCGTAGTCCTGTTGCAGTGTCTGATTAACACATTGCAGGCGAAGGAAATACTTGGTGAAGAGTATGGGGCGGTAATGTTGCGCCCTGTGAGTAGCACACTTTTTTGCAGAAGTAATTGTACATCAACGATGTAAGCAACCAGAGATGTAAACATCCAGAGACATTTCGAAATATGAAAGACTGATAGCGTAGTAAATTTAGTTCAATAAAAAAGTGAGCTGTTAAATAAATATTTGTTTTTATTATATCCTAATCATAGGAGGCAGCCTATTTTACAGTGGTTATTTAACTTAAAAATTTGCTATTTAGCGTATATTTTGGTATGTTACTGAGAGCAAAGATATGTGCATAACTATTGTATATATGTGGCAGGCATTAAGAAGTCTAGAGAGGAATTTTACGAAGTTTGTATGGACGTTCAGGACTTGATAGGAGACAAAATGAAGTGGCCAGCATACATAAGACAAATTATTTGGTGAAGTCAACTTAAGTACAGGGATAGACTTGTGCCATCCTGATGTTATCAACAGTGACAAAGTAAAACAGTTTGATGGCATTTGGAAATGGCTACAATGATGTATTGATGAAAGAAGGATGGATATACTCAGGAAGCATACTTACTTTGACATCGTAGAAGGAAGAGTAAGGAATTTGTGTCCTGAGTAATTAAATACAAAGGTACGTGAATAGCTCTTTTCACAGATGAGAGGCTATTTTTAGCAGCAATAGGCTCTTTTCAGAGCCAAAAATTGTTCACAGAAAGCAAATTGTTGTCATTCCAAAAATATTAGGCCTCACAGTTTAGATTGTAACGTAGCCTGAAAATAAATATAGAAACAGTGACAGACTGGGCGATTCTTAGTGGCGTCAATGTAACGTTTGTGTAGAGAGATATTATCCTAGGGTCCTGGCCTCATTACACCACATATTGTGGTACAAATTCCCATTTCAATTTTTTGCAATAAAAATAAAAAGTATTCTCTTGTAGCCGACTCATCAGATAGCGGGAATGGAAAACTGTTTATTATTTATCTTTTTCGATTTATGGTACAATGAAGCCTGGACCACAATAAGGTCGGCAGATTTATGGATTTTTAGTGGCATCCTCGCTACATGTCTAAACCGTTTAGAATTTAGTGTGGTATAAGGTTCATTCGTCACACATTTCTGTTCAAATTAATTTTTTTTTTCTTTTAAAAATTTCGTTTTTTCATCAACCTTGCTAGTGTTGTATCAACAGAACATTTGTGAATAAAATTCATACCAGACATTAACTCATATTGTCATGGCTATGAAAAACATTTTTTTTTTTTTTATAACATCCTTCTCCCTCAACCTTTTCCGCCTCTAATAACGCAGACTTGGACAAAAATTGGGAATCTCTCACGACTTCCTTCATAGTTCAGTCTCACAGCTATGAAGAAAATGTCAATAACTTTCTCACGGCTTGCTCGATTAAATACATCTATTATATCTATGGTGCTTTACATCGTACATCGTTGGTGTACAGTTACTGCTGCAAAAAAGTGTACTACCCACAGGGCGCAACATTACCATATGGGGCTGTGGTTAGTTGGTAGTCTTTCAGGGTGATATGTTAGCTGACATGCTCACACATCGTGCTTACTACAGCAGTCTCACTACCACTTCCACTAGGATGAACAGCTACAGCAGACATTGCACATTCAAAGTCTGGACCACTCAGTAGCAGCTCAAGCTGTCATATGTAACATTACACTAACCAGCTCAATACACAGTCAGGACTCCTTCTCTGGAAACTGACGTACCATCATGTCTTAGGTTCCAGGCATCCCCTGGGCCCAGGCCCGCCGCTAGCTGTTTGAGCGCCCGTGTGCAATACCGATTATGCCACCCCCTATCTAACTACAGCCAGTGGTGAATCTAGGAAATTTCCGAACCGGGTTAAAAAAAACTGTGAGATTGCTGCCCCTTTGAACATTATTTGCCACCCCATTGTTGTCATCCAAATTGTCGCCGGCTGCCCGAAGCAGCTGTTGAGCTAAAAAAAAAGGTTTGCCCGCTACATAATACGCTGCAAATGGAGTGGTGACTGTCACGATCACTCATTTTGCCGCCCCCCTCGACGTGCCTCCCGTGTGCGGTGCACGCCTTGCACACCCGCTTGCGGTGGCCCTGCCTGGGCCTCAACACTCAGATAGCTTCTCTCTCGTTCTCTCTTTCTCTTTCCTCTCTATCTAAGGCCCGTTTTACATGAGACACTCGGTGTCTGGCCACTGGAATCTTAACGCGGCCACTTCAGAGCCATTCGGTGTCCTTTATGTCACAGAAACTGCTTCCATTTTCATCTACAAAGAACATGATTGTTGTAACCAGGCAGTGGCCGAGTGGCTATAGGGGAGAGCCACCGTAGCTAGTGGCACCAGACACAGCCGTTCCGTGTGAACGCTCTCATTCTGTTCCATGTTCCAGCAGTGTCTAAAAATTCAGTGGCCGGACACCGAGCGTCCCGTGTGAAACGGGCCTAACTCTTTGCCCCTTTCAGTTTTTCTTGTACATGTACTTCAATTCCACTGGAGGTCATCATCCATAACAGTTACCATTTTTAACTTCTGATATAAATATCACTGCCTAAGTTTTGTAACTAAATTCTGCCCCTATCATCCTACCTCATTCATTGCAATGGTGCATCCTGTAATCATCCTTCTGGCTGAAGGAGGACTATTCAAAAAAATTGTCTTTTTTTTGGGGGGGTGGGGGTGGAAGCTGCACCATTTCCTCTGGTAAGTGCGTCTATCTTTAATATTATTACACTAAAAAGAACCCTCCCCCCCTTCCTATGTATCATATTATATGTTTCAATCCTTTTTTTTTGACATCAGTCTCTTGAATGGCTTGGTGCAATCTTCTATCTCTTCCTATTTTAAATATAGTGTGTGTTTGCTGAGTGGCAATACTCTGGCCTTGCATTGGAAGGATGCACGTTCAAATCCCTGTCTGTCCATCTAGATTTTGGTTTTCTTTGGTTTCCCAAAATCACTCCATGCAAATGCTGGGATGGCTCCTCCTAAGACCATGTATGAATTCCTTCCCATTCCTTTCCTCAACCCCTGATGATCTCAGCACTGATGAAGTTTAAAGCCATATGCAAAAAAAGAGAGGGAATTTTGAGCTAATCTTTTAGTCTCAACACACCATTTATTCCAACATCTTCAATTATCTGATGTATATATTTTAATCTTTGCCTTCCTCCACAGTTATACTCTTAAACTGTTCCATCCACTAACAAATTAAACAGTCTCATATGTCTCAACTCTTCCACAGAATTCTTTCCTCACCCATCATTTTTATAACGTGTTTATTTTGTACTTTATCTGCTTGCTTGATGTTGTTATACTTCGATAACACCACATTTCAAATTTCCTTGTTTTTGGTATTCTTAAAGTCTATACTATCATAATGTGCTTTGCTGCACACAGTTTTAGAAACTTCTTTCTGAGTTTAATTGAAACTAAAAAGATTTCTTTCTCGAGACTGCTCTTTTAGCTAATGCTACTCTGCTTCTAACATTATTCTGGCTTTGGCTATAAGTTGCAATTTTACTTCGCAAGTAACAGAATTTACTCACATCTGATCATATTTTTATGTTTAATTTATTGTTATTGGAATCATTTAATTATTCCTGTTGTTCTTTGGTTTACATTTAGTCCAAATTCCTCTCTCAGGTTTTTTTCATACCAGTAATTTCTCAATATCTATCCCACGATTTTCTAATTTTATTATAGCCAACTAATTCTTATATATGTTATAAATTATTCCTATATATGTTATAAATTATCCTTCAGTCTTGATATTTTAGACATGAATTCTTTAAAATTTTGAATATCTTGTCTCATCCAATATTATCAATAGCTTATTTTGTCTAGGAAGAAGCTGTCATTAAATATTTAATTGTGTATTTACTCAGAATACCCTTTGGATCTTTAATACAGAGATACAAATTCTTCACGGGTTTGCCGCCGGATTACATTTTCTAATGACTAGCTTTCGGCGACTTTCACTGCCGCCATCATCGGGTCTGTTGTATCTAAAGGAACAACAAAAACTGAACTGAATAGCAGAACAGAAGCGAGCCAGGATCGTTGTCGACGTCCGATTGGCTGACTCCAATGACATAACCATTCCGTGACTGTGATTGTTCGGTTGCGGAACCAGGTGTAGATATACACAAGTGTTGTACTGACAGTTGGCTCTGACGCACCAGACGGGACTCGGCGATTCTCTCGCAGGTGTTACGTCGGATTGGTGCCATATATATATTCGAATTTCCTGTAACATCAGGTATGGTACGGAAGCATCGCCACAGTCTGGCCCTTCACGCCGAGCTGAGTCGATATCGTTTCAAGAGGCTGCATCACCGAAGCAACCCTCGCCTCCGGATACAAGTACGCCACGGCATTCAGCAGAAGTCAACGCCGCTGAGAGTCCTGCCCCATATGACACCCCTACTTCGAATTGCCAAGAGGATTCCTGGTCGGAGGTGGCTGGATCAGACGACTCATTGTGGATATCATGGTCGTCACCAAAAGCCACTCTCATAGACCACGACGATTCCAAGAAAGAGGTGAATTTCATTTACTTCTACTGCGAGAGCGCAGGCAACAAGTACAAGTTGAAGCCCTTCACACCGAGGAAGTTCGAGAATCTCCCCTCCAAGTGCAGCTTCGAGTCAAAGCCGGTGAAATGCTGTTGGCGTGGGACATCCCTAGCACCAGTTTCAAGGAACTCAAGCAAACTCTCTCGGATCCGGCACAAGCACTAAATGCCAAGCCCATCATCTCAAAAAAGAAAGACTGGTCTCGCCATGTTGAACTACCACTCGTCCTTTCCAAGCACTTCAAGGAGGAGGAGTACTTTGCAGACCTCCTTCGAACGCTCCACAGCCCTCGGAGCCCAAGCAACAATGAAGAGGAAGCGATGGAGCAAGAGGCCTCATTGACGTCAAACTGCGGGGACTTCGTGAACCAGGAGAGCATCGGACATCACCAAGATCGTCCTACGTCAACAGAAGCCCATCAGAATGAGTCCTCATTGGCGCATACAGGTTCATTGCCAACCCAGCTGCTAGTCACCTGTATGAGCCAAGAGGACCTCGAAGAAATCAAGCAATTCCTAGAAACTAGGAACAAAAGATACAGCATGGATCTCCAAGAAAGCACTCGGAATTCAACAACAGGTGTTCATAAAAAGGAAGCAGCTCCAAGAGACTCCTGCAACATGGATGAGGGAACATTCCAAGATGACAATTCCTCCTCACGCCCAGCACCAGACAGGAGAGAACCTGAGGCAACCAAGTCCTCAACCCCGGCCAGCAGCCAAGTCATGAAAAGGAGAATACTGAACTCCAACAAGAGGCTACAGAAGCGGAGACCGATTGCAACGCTACATCAATGCTTCCGCTGCCAAGGCTTCGGGCATCAAGCTTCTGACTGTCTCAAGCAAGTGAGCTGCGTTCGCTGTGGAGGGAGTGACAACAACCTGGTTCGCACACGTCCGCGTGACGAAACGCCGACGTGTGCAAACTGTGGCTCTGACCACACCGCCAGTTATGGGGGATGCCCCATAAGAAGAAAGCTTCAAGCAGCCATCAGAAGCCGTCAACGCCAGCGCCAACCAAGTCACTCTCAACAAATCGGTAGACCGGAAGGACCTCAGAGATGGTCATCAAGCAACTTCAATAATCATCCGCCGATCAACTCAAATGACCATCACGGGCACCAATGCTGCAAACAAGAGCCAAGATGAGCAAATCAGCTGGGGAAAATTGTCGAGTTGTTAACACAACTGATTGCGGCAATAATCCCCAACTGACCACTTGACCAGTTAGCTATTAAACAATAAGAATATCAAAAGGGTTACCACACAGGCCGTAATCACTACGGCGGTCAAAGCCGGTTTTCCCCCAAAGTGTACAATTCGTGAAAACAAAATCCATCACCATCAATGAAACCACAGATAAAGCTATAAATCATAGCGGGACTGTATAACGCCTTTGAGGCAATGATAAAAAAAAACAGTTGGCTCCACAGCGTAAACCAAAGCCGAAGTTGTTATAAATGGAAAGAAGATGGATTACACACGTCAATGTTCGCATAACGTCACTGTTCATATTGCATCACCGTTCACATTATTCTACCACTATTAATCATGATGTTTAATCTTGAGAATCTATAGCCAAGCAAAGAATTTGTATCAAAGATACGCCGGAAAAGACTTATCTTTCATATTTAATACAGAGTTTTCCATTGTCTTCTACATCTCCATGCTGTTCTAATAAATCCATCTTTAAGGGCCTTTTCCAACCTCAATGGCAAGACAAATAGAGAAGGAATTTAAATAAAAAAATCCCATAATAGGATTAGTATACCTGTAATGAAATTGTCACTACTATAAAAAAATAAAAATATAACTATTAAATATAACAGTGCAGTGTATTGTTTTTATTGTTAACAGATTCAGCCAACCATACTATTCAACATTTCATATGATACTTTAATAGATGTATTTTTAAATTTTTATTTTTTTCTAGGCATACGTCAGCTACAGTGCATTTTATTAAAAGTAGCCTTAATACTTGGAGTTGAAATCCATGAAGGAGTTGGCTTTGAAAGTCTTGTCGAACCTCCAGAGGACCAGTCTGTAGAAAGTAAGTTTTTTCTTTGATTACTATGAATTTCTTATTTGGATTGATGCTGTGCTAGTATTTTTTGTTCTATTTTGTTTCTAAGCAACAGAACTATTTGGCCTGTTGTTTTGCACATTATCTAAATTACTGTGACATTGAAGTTGATCATAAGAATAAATCTGCTCTTCAGGGATAGGATGGCGAGCAAATGTTAGCCCTGCCGACCATCCAGTTTCACAATATGAATTTGATGTATTGATTGGAGCTGATGGTAAAAGGAACACGTTAGATGGTAAGTATAAAGTTTGTTTATTAAAGGAGTAAAATAAAGATTAAAGTACATTGTCATATAAATTTTTAATTTATATTTTTCATACTGGTCAAACTAAGTGAAAAATAACTTAATGAAAACATATAATAAGACAGGAACTTTGTATAGCATATGAAAGGTAAATACTTTATTTTGTTTTGCCCCCCCCCCCCTCCCCCCTTCTGCCTTTCGTCAGTCATATTTTATACTGGCGAATAACAATAATTTTTTTCTTTAAAGTGTCAGTGCCATTTTCTCTTGTCAAATATTCCAGCAATGATTTATTGGGTATAATACAGTCTGTATGAGAATTTTTTGAATTTTAAATTATATGATAGCGGATGATTGAATTCTGATATAAATTGTTCCCTGCTCTACTGGCTTATGATTGCTGGTGGGAAGGTTTGGCTGAGAACTTGATGATGCTTTTTCCTCAACATCCATATCCATGTAATTTAGGTACACCAGAATTATTTTTTTTCCCCCTCTAAAGTCCTTGCAAGGTCATCTTTTTATTTTCCTTGCAATTGTTACAGTAGATTCACTGGCAGAGCATAGAAATGTTCTTTAAGAAGCATTCTAGTAGTGATGGGTATTATATGCGAACTAATTTTTTCTGTTTTTGTTACAGGGTTCAAGAGAAAAGAATTCAGAGGGAAGCTTGCTATAGCTATAACTGCTAATTTCATCAACCGACACACAGAAGCCGAAGCTAGGGTGGAGGAAATCAGTGGTGTTGCCTTCATATTTAATCAAAAATTTTTCAAAGACCTCTATGCTGAAACGGGCATAGATTTAGAAAACATTGTGTATTACAAAGATGAAACTCATTATTTTGTTATGACTGCGAAAAAACAGTCCCTTATAGAGAAAGGGGTTATATTAAATGTAAGTGGAAATTCTTTATTATATGTTTTTGCATCTTCAAAGTAAACTAAAGAATCATTGGAAGTTATTTATAACTGAAGATTTTTTCAGTTAATAATTTATCTTTTAACAGTGTATCAAACATGTAGCTTCACTGATTTTTATTTCCTCATGGAAGATCCAAATAATTTATTGCATTTAAGCCTTTTACCTTTGTGTCAGATTGTTGTTAATGTGATAACTCTGATACAATGTGTATGCATTTTCAGTTGGATGTGCCCATTTATGTTATTCAGTTTTATTGCGATTGTGGTTGGGGGAGAAAAGGTAATGCTGAATGATTTAACTTAGGTTTGTACTATGTGTGAATTTCAGATATCTAATGTCAGTATGTAATTGGTAGAATTTAAAGACTTGATCAAAAGCCAGAAAACCTGCAGCATAAAGACAAATAGACAGTGTAAAGTTGAGAACCAAACTAAAATTCAGAATGACTTATTCTAAACAAGAGAAGGGGAAAAGCTCAAATTGAAGGTTCAATTTGCACCTTCTTATTATATTTCACTGTCACCTTACTTCAGTCACTCAGGCTGCAGTAGTCTAGACTTCATATATTTACATAATTTTTAGTCCTAAAAGGCATTTTAAAATTTTATTTGATGTTATTTAATTTTACATAAAGTCCATGGAAAAATCGTACATTCATCCCACGCTTGAAAATCCCAATGATATTATAAATGGCTTTAGAATTAAAGAAGAAGGGAAAGGATCAGCAAATGGAAGGATGGTACAAGTACAGTGGAGGCAAAGTGGGAAGAGTTCAAGGGAATAATGAAAAAAGGATTAGGAAATGTTTATTCCAAAGCAGAAAATAAAGAGAAGTACAGAATCTACATATTACATAGGAAGGTGAAATGTTTAAAGAGGTTAGTGAGATGGGAATATGACAGGGGTTAACCCTTTTCTACCGGCTATTGGAAATTGTAAGCTACCTTAGAATTTTACATATTCTAAAAACAGAGTTTGTTTACAGTAGAAAGAGTATAGGTGAAAGACCAGATACCGCAGCCTTGCAGCCAACTACCAGCCAACTGAAGCAGTAATGTTAACTAAACAGTCAATACAGATAATTAATCAACCTTAAATAGTAAAAATCATATTCTAAACCTACCTAAACAGCTGTAGCAGAATATAATCCATCACTGTAAATTAAATATTTTGTTGGGACGTAATTTCACTATAACACAAGACTTTTCTTCACTCTATGAGTTTTTCAGAATAATAAATAACCAAAAGTTAATAAATCTTGTTATAAAGAAACCATAATAATGTGTTAAAGTCATTTAAAGCATAAAAAGCCGGTATAGTAACTTATCACGTAAATATGTACTATTAAATTAATTAAATCAGTTGTTAGAAGGAATATTAAAAGTCAGCTGATAGCGAGGAACTAACTTTACGGACTCCAGCACAACATATTTAAATTTGAGGAAGTTTTATACAGTTTAAACGTCATTTAAAAGTAATATGATAAACCGCCCCATGTGTTCGTAGAGGGTTTTAATTATTGCAAACCAGTCAAGTAAATTAAGTGGAAGACATAATCTTCAGAAAATGAAACAGTAACTTTTAAACCAAATTTTTTAAAACTTTTGGAGTAATCTGTAGTATTGTAATTATAATAATAGTAAATTGTAATGTTTTGCACATGACCGCGATGATAAGATGAAACCAGGAGGTAGCTATTTTCAGAAATTAATTACAAAGCAGAGAAAGTGATGACGTGCCAGAAAAAATTGACGTTTGGTAAACTAGTCATATTTGGTATTAAACGAAAGCTACTCTTATTAGAAGCTCTAAAAACTCTGTTTGAACACTTTATCATCAAAACTACCAAAGTTTTAACAGTTGCATAACATTACTTAAATTACCTTTTTACGACACATCCGTTATACCTACAGAAAAATTTATAAGGATATAAAATGTTTATTACATGAAAATCTATCTACTGATAGATTTTTCAGAATGATAGATTTTTCAAACTGCTAGATTTTTCAGACTGCTAGATTTTTCAGACTGCTAGATTTTCAGATTGCTAGAAGCAACATTAGCTGAGATTGAAGAACTGTTTCGCACAGTTGGACTTTGAAACTGGTGGAGGGGTACACTAAACCATACTAACATATATATATGTACTAGACAACCCTTGCGAAAATTTTGCGAATAAAATAGGATGAATAGTGAGGTTGAATGCTTGTATTATAATGAAAAGTAGAACCACACTTTCATAGCGAATATTTATTTTGTTTAGTGTAACAGGTGTAAAATACTTACAACATATTACGAAACAGAAAAATTTAAAACACAGTGTATGTACGACAAACTGACACTGACCTTAACAGGATACAAACAACCTGAACAAAATTCAGACGGCAATGATATGTCTTGCTGTGCGAGTAAAATGTTTACATTGGAATTGTAAAGCAAAACAAAAAACTTTCCGTAACAGAAAAAAATAATCGAAAAGCTTCTTATTTTATATATATATAAAAAAAAATCAGTTTAATCTCTGTGAAATCTACTGCTGCAATCTACAGACTTGGCTCTGAACAGTCTCATATATGCGCAATCACTTTAAGCATCAAATTTTGAAAAATTCTTTCTTAATTTATGATTTTACCTAATTGGAGACCTTAATCTTTAAAACGACATGTCATTTATCGATTTTGGTTAGGTATCGAAGGAGATAAATGACTCAATAATAATAATAATAATAAAAATGCGTTGTAGGAATAATATTAATACTTTAGCCCTTTAAGTGTTGAATTAAAAAATATTCCTTATATAAAATATGGTTTGACCAAAGTGGAAACCTTGGTCTTTAAAAGAATACCTCATTTAACAATTTCGGTTTGGTATCAAGGGAGATAATTGGCTCTTGACAGAAAAATGCGTTGTTGAAATATTAATACTTTTTCCCTTTAAGGGATGAATTTTAAAAAATTCCTTTATTAAAATATGGTATAATGGAACCAAAGACCTTACGAAGGCTTCAGTCATTTAAATGATACCTTGTTTATCAATTTTGTTTAATTATCAAGGGAGATAAATGACTGGAGACACAAAAAATACAATTTATAAATACTGATATTTTTGCTCTCTAAGGGCTCAATCCAGGAAATTCCTTTCTTAAAATATAAATGCAACCACAGCGGAGACCTTAATCTTTAGAATGATACCTCATTTATCTATTTGGGTCATATATTAATCAAGATAAATGACTCGTGACAAAAAAAGGTGTTGAAGAACCATTGATACTTTTTCCCTTTAAGGACTGAATTTCAAAAAATTTCTTTCTTAATATATGATTTCACCAAAGCAGAGACTTTACTCTTCACAATCCTACTTCATTTATCGATTTCGGTTAGATTTCCAAGGAGATAAATGACTTGAGACACAAAAAAACACATTTCAGAAATATTGATATTTTTGCCCTTTAAGGGTTGAATTACTAAAAAATCCTTTCTTAGAATATAATGTTACCATGGCGGAGACCTTAATCTTTAATATGATACTTCATTTATCTATATTGGTTGGATATGAAAGAAGATAAATAACTCGTGACACAAAAATGTGTTGAAGAACCATTAATATTTTTTCCCTTTAAGGGTTGAATTGTAAAAAAAATTCTTTCAATATATGATGTCACCAAAGCTGAGACATTAATCTTCAAAATGCTACTTCATTTATCGATTTCGGTTAGATATCCATGGAGATAAAAGGCTCGAGACACAAAAATGAATTTTAGAAATATTGACATTTTTCCCTTTAAGGGTTGAATTATGAAAAATTCCTTTCTTAAAATATAATGTTACCACGGTGGAGACCTTAATCTTTAATACAATAACTGATTTATCTATATCGGTTAGATATGACTGGAGATAAATGGCTCGTAACACAAAAACGCATTGCAAAAATTGTAATACTTTTGCCCTTTAAGGGTCGAATTCCGAAAAATTCCTGTCTTAATATATGATGCCACCAAAGCGGAGATCTTTATCTTTAAAATGATAGTGCATTAAACAAATTCAGATATGTATCCAGGGAGATAAATTACTCATAGCACAAAAAACAGCATTTTAGAAATATTCACATTTTTACCTTTAAGGGTCAAATTCTGAAAAATTCCTTTCTTAAAATATGTTGCAACCAAAGTGGCGACCATAAGCTTTAATATGACATCTCATTCACTGATTTCGGTTAAGTTTTAAGGGAGATAATGGCTTATGACATAAAAAAAACCTTATAGAAATGATATATATGATATATACAAGTGGCTGCTTGGCAATCTTTGTCTTTTGATCAGTTGCTTGATGTCCTTCGGTGTGGAGCATCGCGCTCAAGGCAGGTAGCGGTAGCATGTAGACCATGCTTTGTGGCAGCCATCTTAGGTTTTGGTAGGGCAGTGGAACCTTCATAACTAATATGTGACTTTTGAATTTCAATACGGGGTTTGGTCTTGTCTGGCTGCATTTCATGATTTGAAATCATTAAAATTGGTGGAGAATTTTCCGATAGCCATCGACTGTATTGGACTTGTAATTATTTCCAAGAATATAGTTGATTTTAACTTTGAAACAATAGCATTGACTTTCTTTCGTGGTGTTAACCTAACCTTACCTTGCTTGGGGTTTAAATCAAGACAAGTAGTGGCCAATTTAAGTTCATGTAGTTGATTACCCAGTGGCTACATAATACACGGTTAAAGGTGATAAACTCATATTATTACCCCAGTATAAGGTTAGTCCCTTACAAAATACAGCGAAATTTATAATTTAAATTATATATTTCTATAAAGGCACTTGAAATTAAACACAAATATTTTTTCATATTATATATATATATTTGAACTCTTAGTGCTAATTACCAAGCCAGCACAAATGAGTACCATCAGGGAATTTGTGTATCACAGGATGTATATAAATAGCAATTGAAATCAGTACTGTTCATATCAGTATGAAATGTTCATCTGATGATATTTAACAAACCAATTCTTTTTTATCATTCATACACAAAAATATACTGCAGTGGGAATATTTAGAATCTTCTTCATATTACATACTTTACACATTCCTCCACTGTTTCCCAATCTTACATCTCTTATTGTGGAATAGTCTGACTTGGGTTGTTTGAATGGATGAGGGCTCTAGATGGCCTTTTATTCTTACCAATATCCTTCAAGTTATCATACCCTGTGCAACTAATCTTCTGAAATTTTTTACAGACGTTTTTTCAAATATCGGGTCATTTGTGTTCCAGGCTTTGACAAATACAATACCCAGAGTTCCCCAAAACAATCTGTGCCATGATTTCGGTGATTTTCTGTCAGAATTGCACAAAGCCATCAGCCGACCAGCAGTATCAACCCCACCTACAAATGTATTGTAGTACTTGATGACTCTTGGGCAAGAAACTGTGGACTTCAACCAATCTTTTTCTTTGCGTGTTACCAGTGGTATGACAATAGGGTGGCACGATGGGCAAAATGCCATGGGACCCACTGCCAGAGGCCCCCCCCCCCCCCCCGAAGACTGGCCGCAGAAGACCTCCCGTCCAAGATCCGCCCAGGTTGCCAATCCAGCCTGAGAGAGGGGCCCATCCATTGAAGTTGCCACAGGTCCCAACCAGTTAAGTTAATAGTTACACCACTGTGTGTAACTGAAGTTTCCTTGCTACCATGAAAATTTGATACTAAATGTATGACCTTTTTATCCTTCCATTTCCAGTAGCCAGTGTCTAGGTTTGAAAATCTATGGTCACAATCTCCTCTTTTTAGCTTGCCATCAGCAGATAAGTGTTCAAGAAGCCCCTTGCAGTTAGACCTGATTGTCCCGCAACCAAAAATTCTTTCAGTTTTCAGTGTTTCTAACAAAGAAACAGATAAAAAAGAATTATCAAAATACATAACATGGTCATTGCTCCATTTTTGTCCAGTCAATTCTAAGACTACTTTTTCAACTAATAAGTAATCCAAGAACTTTGTAGTCATTTCTTTATTTTTGCCTTGATAAATTACAAACTTCTAAGAGAAAAGCTTCAATCAGAGTGTAGTTCTTAGACATATCCATTTGAAAATATCTAAAACAATAATAAAACCAATTGTAAACTTGCTAAATCTATTTGCCAATAATTTGTTTATGGCTTACCAGAAGTCCCTGATGGTACCTTTAAGTCCTCGTCGGTTTTTTCTCGATTATTTAGTAAAGAAACTAGAAACATACATTTTATGGGTAAAATATATGTGGTTAAATGTTCAAACTAAAAGAGTAATAACAGAAATTGACACTTATCAAGTAAATTCTCATGTAAAAAGGCATTGTAAAGTAGCACTTGTTACTCTTGTCAATACACTACCAAGCTCCAGCTTGGAAAATTCACTGCTTGGCAGTTTTGCGCAGTATTTAAAAATAAATGCCATCATTGTATGATGTAATGGTACAACAGTGGATCAACAGGATCAACCATGCAGTGCACAATGGTATTGTCAAATTATATGGTGACAAACATCATCATCATTATTGTTGGGGTCCATCTCCAGTTACTCGGGTGTGGTTTACGAGCCTTGGTTGTTGGGTAATAAACATAATAGTACTAATTTGTACCATCAGGGAGGAAAGGGTTAAGAACTTAGAAGGCAGTAGGGAATACTTAAAACAACTAAACAAGCAATTGATAAAAGCAAAGTCAGAAGCAAAGGATGGGTTTATGAAGAATATTATTGGTGCAGGGGGACCAGTGAATGATCCATTTAGAAATTTCTATGATTAAGTTAGCAAATTGAGGGGAATAGAAAGTATACAGACAATTTTAGATAAGAATTGCTGAGGATTTTAAAATGGCAGAGATCTTGAGTTACTGGTGTAAAGAGATCACAAGAGTGTTATTAATCCTATTTCCTACCCAGTTAACCCATGGTAAATCTCCTATAGTAATGACCATTCTACGCTCACCTCTGAACTGTGAATTTAGTTTCTCTCCAAGTATCTCTTCTCCATCGTTCATTCTTCCACTCTGGTAAGCAGCCTTTACCCTATTTTTTTACCACCCCAAAAATCCACCCGTTGTAATTCATGGTCATGATCTATGAACACTAGAGAACTATAGTAATCTTTGCTAACCAGTATGAATACCCCTCCACCAATTGCTCCTCTGTCTTTGCAGTACTCTCTGTAACCTTCTAGTACTCCTTCTTTTACACAAGACTCTACCTCTATAATCACGTGTGGTTCATGTCTCTCCTTTGTATTTGCAAATTCTATTACTTTACTCTATACTATTACAGTTAACCAATAACACCCTGTTTCATATGTTTCTTTAGCATTTGTTTTTTCCCATAGTGCATCTACAATCAGTATCCATTTGAGAACTTATTTTTATCCCCTCACCACACCACCTAAAAAAGGCACAGTCCTTACCTCATCATAACTGGAAGTGTGCTGCCCTACAGCTTTAGCTAACAACTCGGAAAGTGCTGCCTTCACCCTTTTATTTAAGTGTAGGCTATGCCTAGTGAAACCACATCTTCCAATGGTGTTTATAGGCACAACCCCCAAAACCGAACTAATGTCTCTTCGAAGTAGCATCTCTGTTTCCACGTTTACCCACCTCACAGTGTGGTTCAGCATTGGCCGATCATGGTGACTTAGAACCTGGTGTGCTGCGCCTACTTCACACCTTTCTCAAGTCAATCTCGACACTATAACTTGCACTTCTATCAATACTGTTCCCCACACCCCCCACTATCACTACTCTGTGATTCTTGGTGAAATCCTGTATCACCTATTACCTGCCCTAATGTTGCAGTGGGTTTGAAAAAGCTTATGACCTGGTAGCCTGTGATTAATTAATCCTGCAGAACGTGCAGAACCTTTTTCTTCCTATAGGCCTGCTGCAACTTATCTATTCCTACATCTACATGAAGCCCTACCCCAACCGACTCTGGTGACTGGTCTAACCTATTATTCCCAACAATTTCTGGAGTTTCTAGCTTCTTGATCCTGTTAGCCATATTTCCCCTATCAGTTCCCATCCATCCATCTCACCCTCCTCACTAAACCTACCATCTCTACTTTCTACCTCCACAGGCACAGCCTGCTCTGGCACAGGCTCCACAGGCACAGCCTCCAGAGGCTGAGCATTCATAGGCCGAACCTCAAGGATCCTGACTCTTTCATGCAACCCCCTGATTGTTTTGTTCGTCTCCCTGATCTTTTCGTCTCGCTCTGTAATTTTCCTATTCTGCTCTGAAAGTTTTCTATCCTTAAAACAGAGTGGACAATACCACTGAAGAGCCTCATTTAGTTCCCTTTTTCCCATTGCTCTACATTCCCAGTGGAACCACTTTTTACACCCGTAGCAATCCAAACCGTTCACCACATGTCTGCAATAGGCAATACTCTTTCCAGGCATGGTTTTTCCCAAAACAGTACCTACATGTACCTTTTAATTGAACCTTAAGGATTAAATTATTAAATTCTACATGTCTGTAATTTAATTGAGAGTCTAATAAAAGAAAAAATTAATCTGTGCTTAACTGATTTTTTTGGTTGAAGTTTTACTTTTCAATCTGGATACCAGTACTGTAATCACAATTTTAGTTTGACAATTTGTTGTTGAAATTTACTTTTTGTATAGTTTTGACCAACTTGCACATACCTTTCTTGTGATTTTAATTACTATATCTATTTCTTCATAAAATTGTTAAACGGATTTCGATAAAATGGAATTAGTATATAGTATGAATTACCACATATTCATTTTCCGGGTTGAAAATACACTATTTTCTTTGAGAATGAAACAGACAGACAATGAATGAAATCAAAGCCTGTATTTGTCTGAAACGCAATCCCAATGTTCATATAAGTCATAAGAAGAATGAAATTAACTTGTATCAGTAGTTCCTGAGACACTACCAAAATAATTTATAAAAGTAGTCCATGTTTTAGTGGCCTATAAAAATTATTTTTTCCTTTGTAACAATGATAGATGAGTAGTGTTCGCAAACAGATTGTTATTCATTATTCTTCATCATTCTTCATCATAATCTTCACCTGTCTCCCATTTCGTGGGTGTGGTATAAACATAGCTGGGCACAATAAATTCAAACGTTATCTTTGATAATCGTTAATCCACTAATTAAGAAGTTAACTTCAATAATTGTTAACATGTTACATTTTTGCAAATTTAATGTAAGTTAAAATTATCCATTAAAAGTTAACCATCAACAATGCTTCTAGCTAAAGTCCTTCTGGAAACTGAAGATTCAACTTTTTAATCAGCTTCTCAAACGTATCGGATTTTACGTGTAGTGGAATCATGCTGGCAATGAAAAAGTTTACATTGCATTGGTCTACACCAGCTTGAGATACGCTGCTGTCGGTGACTACGATGCCAAAAGATTTACCAGTGCTTTGTTGGCATAACGATTCACTAGCAGATGGAGATAAAAAACCATACTTTTGCTGCCATCTATACCCGAAACCACAGCACTCGAAGAAGAATGAATTGTTTTTTCCTTATCCCATGAGTTGACCTTGCTTCCACTTTTTTTTCACACTGTAAATATTTGGATGTATGCATCTTCTTCATGTGTAAGGCCAGAAACGTCAGCCTTGATTGCAGACAAATTAGGCAAAGACAGTCTGAATTCATAAATCAATTGTTATCCCAATATTGATTTAAATGAAACATAATCGCATAAATGTGGTCAAGGATTTTTAATCTTCTTGTTGCTATTGCTAGTGTTTCTAGTTTCACCAACAGTTTGTAGATCTTCAGTTTCCACGATTTAATCATACAACAAATATCAATTTAATTCAATTCACTAACAAACTCCAAACAAACGCAAAGTAAAAAGTGACCCTATATTCCTCCTCGTGAAAAAGTTATAAAAATATCAAACTCAATTGCTGATTGAATTTGAAACGTATAGTGAGCATCAGTTTGCAAATGTATTACACAAACACTACATAACTCTAGCATTCCTGTTCACACCCCCATCATGCCTAGCTTAATAGTTATATATGCATCATACTCGCACTTGCAATTCACATTACCTAATTCATCTGCTATTTGACTCGTTGAACGTACTCAGCAAGCCGTAGCACACAAATCAAACAAACAAAATGATGCCAACAACCGATGTAACAGACTAAAGTTAATGGAAGTTAAGAAGAACATTAATGATTTTTTTAGGTTAACTTAAAAGTTACTTTTTTGCAATTATGTTAACTTTGTTAATTAACGATTAACATATTAACGGTATTCTGCCCAGCTGTGGGTATAAGATCCCTCGCCACCTTTGTCTGTCCAAATCTGTTTCTTCTTCTTTGACTGTAGACGATGATACACCTTTCTCCTTTAGATCCAGTTTCACAAGGTCAAGCCATCTCCTCCAGGGTTGGACTCTTGGTCTTTTACCCTTCAGTTCTTTTTCCAGCCATATCCTCACTGTTCTCATTGGGTCCATCCACTTGATATGTCCAGCCATCACAATCTTGCTTTGGAAATTTTTTCACGAAGGTTTTCATTGACTGGGATCTCTTTCCGAATCACTTCATCCTTGAGCTTGTATCTTCTGGTTTTCTGTACCATTGATCTCAGGAACTTCATCTCTGCCACCTGAAATCTGCTTTCATCTGTGCTGGGAGTGATACATACCTCCAGACTGCACGTTGTAATGGGTAAGAAGCATGCGTTATTAGTGTTGTAAAAAAACGGTTTTTTTTCTGGCTTGAAAAAAAACATGAAAAAAAACTTTGAAAAAAAACATGTTTTTTTTTTCTGGAACACGTTTTTTTTCACAACTACTAAATCTCAAATTTGTAAGGCAGTTATCGTTTAAAATGACTGTTTTAGAGTTTATTCTAAGTACTTATCTTAGTTTAAAATCTACTATATTTTTCTGGTTCAGTAGGAAAAAAAATTACGAAAATATTGGCAAAATTGACTGAAATTTTCTTTATGAACTGGGATTTCCCGAAGAGACTAGGTTGCGCGAGAAGGAATCCCCATTCCCCATTGTTTGGAATGATACTTGCTATTTGAAATAGTGCTGCCAGCGCTACAAAATTACCTACAGATCTTTTTAAAAAATTAGGAATTTAAAATTTATCCACGGTTTTTTGCCTTATTGGGCTTTCCTTATATTCGTATACTTGTTAACTCTCAGAGTATAGTGGTACTGACTCATTAAATTGTCAGTAAGGGAGCGTGCATAAACCACATAGCTCCATTTTGGCCTCCTGTGAACCCCCACATAGCCCTACGTGGCTTTTGCCTCCCCCCCCCCCATCCGCTCACGAAGCACGTAGCTTTCTTCCATTTTGATTCCAGAAGACATTTTGTACTGTTTTCTCTTGTCAGACTATTGTAAATTACATACGGATATAATTAACTAATGGAAATAAATACTCACATGCTGTTGTGAGTTCAGTTCCTCATTTTAACTGTGAAAAATGTTACGAAAGGAAAGTTACGTGGCCTGGCTCGGAACCCCCCCCCCCCCCCCCCTCTCCGCACGTAGCCCAGCGTAGCCTTCCAGCTAACCCCTCCTCCCTCTGGACCGAGCCAAGTAGTTTGTGCACGGTCCCTAATTATGAATCTTTTCCTTGAAACCGTTGGTGTAAACAAACGATTGAAAAGAAATAAAGCTCCTATTTTGTATGATAATAGATTTTAATTCAAACTTAAAAGACCGTAATACAGAACTATCGGCGCAGTCTTTATGCACAGTGTGTTATTTGCTCACAATTTAAAATGGCAATCTCAAAATTTTTTGCGTACAATACAAGAACAACCAGTAAAAGAAAATTTAACTATTTCTGAAGTTAGAGGAGACAGAAGAAGAGACAGAAAATTCTGACACCAACCGAACTAGTGTTGGTAGTGCTGATACTAGTGAATGTGGTACTGACATAGAGGATGAATAAAATTATATTACCTATAGATACACTTATGAATCATTATGTGAGACATTATATGATTCAGTAAGACTTAAAACACACTTGAAAATGGAAGTTCCTTAAGTAAAACTATAATTTATCAAATATATTGTTTTCTGAAAAAAAAAAATTTAGAAAAAAAACACGGGTGCTAGGTTTTTTTTCATGTTTTTTTTCACAAAGCTGAAAAAAAACATTTTGTTTTTTTTCAGTTTGCAACACTATGCGTTATACAGTAACAGTTTGGCTGTAATTGGAATATGCTTGTCTGACAGAAGCTGCCGAACTTGATGATAGAACTGGGCTCCTTCTTGTACCTGTTGGTAATTTTGTTCTGGGATCGACTGTCAGAAGTCGCTTTATCAACTTGATTCAGTTTTTTACCATCCAGATAAATATTTGGCTTCATATTCAATTATCACTGTTGTATTTTAAGCCCAAATTCCTTAAAATGATTACTCTTAACAACCTTATTGTAGCCACATATCTTGGTTTCATAAATTCCTAACACAAATAATTGTTTTGAATATTTGTAGGACTATGCAGATACAGCAAAGCTTCTGGCAGTAGAAAATGTTGATAAGGATGCACTGCAGGAATATGCACGTCAAGCTGCAGACTTCTCTACAAATTACAAACTGCCACATTTAGAGTTTGCAGTCAATCACTATGGGCAGCCAGATGTCGCAATGTTTGATTTTACTTCTATGTTTGCTGCTGAAAATGCATGCAGAGTAATCGAAAGACATGGCCACCGCCTGCTACAGATTCTAGTTGGAGACAGCCTTTTGGAGGTATGATAGTAATGCACGTGCATTAGTTAACTAATTTTTAAATTTGTCTCATAAGAGCTTTATGATGAAATCTCAGTTGTTTGCTGAGCTACTGTTTTTCTTGTTGTTGTATAAGAATGGAAATTTTCAATGGATGCTTATTGGGACTGTGAGTGTTGATATGAGTTGAAAGGCTTACAGGTGGATGGGTGATATAGGACAGTGAACTTAAAATAATGCAGTTGGTTACTTCTGGTAGGAGTATATTTTCTTTTTAAGAAGTAATAATTTGTTTGGGCATTTCTAGAAGGGATATGTAAATGGTTCTCGCCAATTTTCTTGCAGTAAAAAGACCTTACATTTGTTATGTTATTTAATCTTGATAGTATTTAAATAGTTTTTATGACCTCCATACATTTTCTTCCATAAAGCAGAAGCAAATTTGATGCTTAATATTCTTGCAGCAGTATATAATATAAAATGTTATTCTTACTAAGGTAGGTCCACGACTCTTATAGGTGGGCCTGTTTCTTTCCTCCACGAGTCTACCTGTGATAGTTTGGAATGTGGCATCACTGATTTTGATGAGTTTTGGTCTGTATGTATAGGTTATTCCCCATAGCAAACCATGAGTTTATATATCTCGTTTCAGAGATAAAAGGATGAAAGTTTATGGTGATGGATAACACTCTTTTTCACATTCACTGTTATTAGTAAGGTGTCATGTGTAACATGATCACTAACCTCCCAATCATTTTGTTGTTGTTAATTTACTATTATTATTATTCATATTGAATTATGATGCATTTATTAATTGCCCTGAATAATTTAATCTGTGGTTGTAACTCGATATTGAATATTGTTTGGTTCCACAGACTGTATTTTGTTTGGTATATAGGGTAGCACAGTGTTGTAATGTTTACGTAACAGTCTTTGACACCAGCCAGCACATTAGTGCAGGCAGTGATTGTTGGTTGGATGCCTTCGTTGTAGCTTAGCAGGTGGCAGGGTAGGATGTGAATGTTGCTGCTCAGAAAATGTTATATGTCATGAGCACAGGCTTTCTGTACACAAGCTAAAGTAACTTGGGACTTGTATCTGAAACTTGTTTCAATGTAACATAAATATTATAAAAGTTGTGTCAAGAAATGGCATTAGTTAATTCTGCTAGTATTTTGACCAAAACGGTGAGTTTTTCATTTCCAGACCGTCAAAAAGCTCTAATTTTGTTTATCCTAGCTAATGGCATGGATGTGTTGAAAGAGGAGAATTTTTCTAAATAACATTAATGGAGTGGTTAACTAACACTTGGCTGACCATTTCTGAGGATAATTGGTAGCTTACATTTGACAACCAATGCCAGGATAGCTTACACATGGTCTCGTGCTGCCGACATAAGTTTGATTCTAATTCCTGGCCAAAGGTTGTTTTTTTCCTAAATAATTGATTGTACCAAGTGGTTTCATATATATTTTATTTTAGTACATAAATTTATACTGAAAAAAACTTTGATGAACATCATCTTACTTATAAAGCATTTTTAAACTCAGGATGTAATCATTTTTGTAAGGGGAGATAAATTTTAGAACTTTGAAATGCTAAGATTAAGGGATTTCGCCACATCCATTTCCACTAATAAAGCTTCAAATTATAAGGTGTAATTTTTTTAATCCCAGGTGTAATTTTTATTGGTTAAAAATTTTATTTAAGGGGAGATTTAGATTTCAAGTGCTTGGATGGAGCAAGTACAAAATTTAAAATGATCAATTAATGGAAAGAGCTATTCCTAATTTTAGCACCACAAGTTGTTTTCAGCATAGGTATATGCATTCTGAACAAAAATTTGAGTAATTAAATAAATTCTAAGTAATAAAAAGAAAATCAGAATCTTTAATAAAATATGTAGAAGTATAGATATAGCTACAGAAAATTGAAAAAATTCCAAGGATTAAGAATATGATTACAGTTTAGTGAAAAGTTTAATATTTAGGGAAGATAAATAGGATTTTCGAAGCTGAATTGTAGGAGCATTGTCTCATTTTCCCTCGCTGAGATGCCTACATCACAGATAGAAATTAAAATTTAAAAGAAGCACTGTTGAGGAGTAAAAAGGCAGAATAGTGCCCTCACTACACAGCAAGTGTCGGTTGGAATGAATGGCTACAGACAAACAGTCCACACATGCAATCTTATACCTTGCAATACTGGAACATACCAATTACCACAATTCTAATAATCTCAATGACTGCTTCATTGTGAGAGCAATGAGAGTTTTCACGAAAATCATGGCAGCTTCAGAACTTTGGAGATGGGAACTTGCATACCAAAATATCCTGGATACCAGACGCCCACCTGGCCTCAACCACTGATAAAATTCTACATTTTGACCAATTACTCATTTTTATTGGTATTATCATTGTTATCATTTAACTAGTAACAAATTTCTTCCAGATTTATTTATTTATTGTTCACTTTAACACTCCATACGCTTTTGTTATATATATCAATTTTATCATCATTGGTGATATTTATATATATATATCATCTTAGTCTTTCCAAGCATGTTTATAGTTCACTCCCTAACAATTCACCCTCACCACATGCTCCTCCATCGTGCCAGTCATGTGGTAAACTTAAGTGTGTGCACACTTCCCGAACCATATGACTCAGTCCCTGTGACATGAATAAGGCGTAAAACCGAAATATTGTGTATGTTTTTGTTCATCTCAACTTGCCACAGCCTTTAGCTTTGGTGAGCGATGAGTCATTTTTCCTGTCCTTTGTTATTTGTATTACTATTACTCTATGATTCACTTAAGTGCGTGGCAGGTGGTGTATAGCACACATCCAAATGTATAATCATTTTTGCATTGGAAGGGAATTACAGGATATGGCAGGAGGCACCCAAGTGCTATTTTGACATTTGCCTAGAGCAGTGGTGTCAAAGATACGGCCCTATCAATACGGCCCTGCGATCGCAATGTGACACAGAAAGAAGACTCATGTATTTTACCGACTTCAAAAAAAGGAGGAGGTTCTCAATTCGTCCTGTATTTTTTTTTTTTTTGTATGTATGTTCAGCGATATCTTCTCCAATTTTGAACCGATTTAAATGAAATTTTTTCAGTGGATAGTGTATACCTCCAAAGTGGTCCCACATGAATTTCATTGAGAAACCACCCCTTCTACCCCCTTCCACCCCTTAAATTTGATAAAAATCCACATTTTTTATTCGATCTCGATGAAACTTTGGACATATATAGCCAAAAATAAACAGAAAAATGCTGTCAACTTTTGGTTTAAAAAAACTGAACCCCTCTCCCACTACCCACACCCCTAATTTTTGCCAATTTTCTTTATTCAAAGCTACAGTCGACACCATTTAACTGATCTCCATTAAAGTTGGCAATTACATGTAGTTTTTCACGGAGAAGGTTTCTGACCAAAAAAATTGAAATAAATAAATAAAAAACCACCCCTCTCCGATTTACACCCCTTAATTTTATAGAAACCTACATTTCTTACCTGATTTTTATTGAACTTTGCCCATGTATACTTTAAAACAAAGAGAAAAATCCTGTCAACATTTGGTTTGCCAAAGCTCAACCCCTTTCCTTCTTCAACCCCATTAACTTTTGTCAATGTTCTTTATTAAAAGCTACAGTCATGATAGTTTGACCGATTACCATGAAAGTGTGTGCTTATATGTATTTTTTCACGAAGAAGGTGTCTGACCAAAAGATCTAAAAACCACCCCATTCCCCTCCCCATTAATCCGCTTAATTTTTATACACAACCACAGTTTTTATCCAGTTTAGACAGAACTTATCAAATTTTTACTATAATACAAAGAGAAAAATAATGCCAACTCGTGGTTTGCAAAAACTGAACCCCTCTCCCTGTTTCCACCCCCTGTTTTTTTGTCAATTTCTTTTTAGAAAGCTACAGTCAACACCATTTGACCTATCGTTATGAAAGTTGGCACATATATATGTAATTTTTTATAGATAAGATTTCTGAACAAAAAATAAAAAAACTACCCTAGCTTCCCTTCCCTTAATAATTGTACAAAACCCACAATTTAATCCGTTTCGGTGGAAATTCGTATGCGTATACTTTAAAACAAATAGAAAAAGAAAAATACTGTCCACATAACTTTCAAAAAACGCAAACCCTATCCCCCTTTCTACCCCTTTAATTACTGTCAATGTTCTTTATACAAAGCTGCCGTTTCTTTTTGATTTTGAAGGATGTATTCACATGTATACTGCAAAACAAACAGAAAAATACTGTATACATTTGGTTTAGAGAGTCAAAACTCCGCTCCTTCCTTTCCATCCTTTAATCTACAGTTTCTTTCCAATTCTGAAGGAAATTTGCAATCGTATACTTTGAAACATACAGAACAATTGAGTTTAAATTAGGTTGCAGAAGCCCAACCCCTCTTCCCTTCTACCCCCACCCCTCCTAATTTCCAATGTTCTTTATAGATACCCACAGTTTTATCAGATTTCCATGGAACACTGCACATGTATACTTAAAAACAAAGAGAAAAATACTGCCCACGCTAGGTTTACAAAAAACAAACTACTCTTCATCTCCACACCCCTTAACTATTTTTATACATGCCTACAGTTTTAGATGATATCAATGGAAATTTACACGTGTATACTTTAAATAAATCAGAAAAGGCAGTCTACATTTGGTATACAAAAGCCCAATCCCTCTTCCCCTTTACCCTCACCACTTTTAATTTCCAATGTTCTTTATAAAAATCAATAGTTTCAAATCCCGTCAAAATCAATTAAGATATTTTTAAGTCATTGTATAATATTTATAAAATAAATGTGTCATAATGTCTCAACATGTACTTCAGATTTCAACTTGGATCCCAAGCTTTCACGTTGTGAAAACCAATTAAAAATCTATAATTTCTGTGTGACGCTGGAGCAAACGGATATATTCCAGAGACATATTTGTGTATGTGGTATGTATTAATTCCCAGATGTTACATGTTTAGGTTATCGACCAGCAGCTGTAACAGATATTATGATACGGTCAAAACATAGCCTGGACCAAAATGAAACTGACATTCCTTAACACAACACCCAATTCACCTCGTTTTGGAAGTTGTTGTGGTATATAAAGACAGAATTCTTCTTTGAAAGACAGTGCTTTAATCCCTGAGCTACCAGGAAGTTCGCAAAATGGGAACTGCTGCGGCATATTTAAAATACAAAAAAACTATAATACCAGTAAAAATTTAAAAATAAAATAATTGTTTAAAAAAACATAAAAACCGCCTTCAAAAAGAAAGCACTAAAAATTTTAAAATAACTTTATACCTTGCTTAGGAGAAAGTAAATCTAAATGGACAATATTTTACATTACTGTCATTGAAATTTTTACATTAATTATTTATTTTTGGAGTCGGTGCCAGCGAAAGCAAGAAAAACAAAAAGATAAAAATAATAATGAATAACAATAATACATAAAAAATCATGTTCCTGCTTACCTACAATTAATGCTAGAAACATGTTTCAACAAAACTGAAACATACAGATGATACGCCGATATTATACTAACTGTAATTTGTTTACTGCATGATGCACTGTAGTGCCAGAGATATGCCTGGATGACCAATAAGGCCGAGCCACAGATTAAAATACTGTTAATTTGTTTCCCTAAGTTGTCTTCCGCAATAACACGATCTGCCTCACGACATGCTGTAAAATATTGGGAATTTTTCCCCGTTTCGCCTCTAACACCAAAAGAAGTTCAGTAATTCGATCTTCGCGACGTGACATCTGGCACCGACTCCAAAAATAACTAATTAATGTAAAAATTTCAATGACATTAATGTAAAATATTGTCCATTTAGAGTTACTTTCTCCTAAGCAAGGTATAAAGTTATTTTAAAATTTTTAGTGCTTTCTTTTTGAAGGCGGTTTTTATGTTTTTTTAAACAATTATTTTATTAGAGCTTTTAGACTTCACTCGATTTCTCTACGGAAGTATTAAAATTTTTATTTGAATCTGGCCCGCCTACACATTGTAAATTTAATATATGGCCCTCTGCAAAATTGAGTGCATTAGCGTATTTTGTTGTTATATTTTATCTGTAGTGGGTGTAGGATAGGTTAGTGCAATCTCCGAGCATTTATATTTTGTAGGAAATACAGGTTATTTCGAGTTTCTGTTCCTTTTTTCTTTCTTTCTTTTTTGCGTTTTTCAAAAGCAGTATGTCTAGGGACTGCGATTGCTGTGTGCAGACGCGAGCTGAGGTGGCTGATCTGCGTACACAGCTTGCAGATGTGTTAGCGAAAGTTACGCAGCTGGAAGCTACCGTAAAAGGCTGCAGCAGATGTGATATTGGGGAAACTGTTGTAGCCGTGCCTGTCACAGATTCTCCCATATCGACCATCATACCTGCAACCCAGGCTGAAGTGTTGGATGCTGTGCCACGGTCACCTGTCGGTGACTGGCGTATGACTTCTAGACTTCAAAGCCGCACACGGGGGCAGTCGAACAGGCTTAAAGGCCAAGACGCTGAACTTGTTTGTCTGTCCAACCAGTTTGATGTATTGTCGAGGGCTGACTCAGGTCCCACAATTGTCATCCTGCGAGTTGACAGCCCCTCAGCCCGCCAGGTCTGAGCAAATGCGGAAGGGCATTCTGGCAGTTGGGAACTCTAATGTTAGGCGGTTATTAGAGCTCCTTAGGGAAATGGCGGATTCCTCGGGGAAGAAATTATAAGATTTCTCTTATATTAAGAAATTATATATTCAGCAACTATGTTTATTTTTTCATATCCATACTGAATATATTAAACAAATAATAATACTAATTTTCTCTCACAGCAGAATCCTTCTTTTCTCTACGATAAATCACTGCCTGGCAACCCAACAACCACAGATGCTCCGTCTTCACCAGCCACGTCAGAGATACTAATCACTCTTCTCAAATAAGAAACTGTATAACAGGCACAGACATATTAAAAAAATATAAATATATAATTAAAGTGAGGAAACTTCGTTTCCTTACAAAATCCAACGTCCATTCAGTGTGTATTCGGGGTGGCCTGATCCGAGATGTGGAACAGGCCATCCCGGATGTCATGGAAGGAACGGGGTGTAGCCAACTACAGATTGTGGCTCATGTCGGCACCAATGATGCCTGTCGCCTTGGGTCGGAAGTTATCCTCTCTTGCCGAGCGGGGCGGTGTAACGGTTAGCGTTCTCGCCTCGCATTCGGGAGGACGGCGGTTCGAATCCCCGTCCAGGCATCCAGATTTGGGTTTTCCATGGTTTCCTCAAATCACTCCAGGCAAATGCCGGGATGCTTCCTTCAAAAAAGGCCATGGCCGAATTCCTTCCCATTCCTTGCCCCCCCCCCCATCCTTTCCCGTCTCTAAAGACCTCGATGTTAAAAAGAGACATAAAGCAGTTACAAAAAAAAAAAAATATATATCCTCTCTTCCTTCCGGCGGCTGACTGAAAGGGTGAACTCTGTGGCCAGTGGCCGCAAGATATCGGCAGAGGTAACCATCTGTAGCATCGTAGACAGAGTTGATTGTGGACCTCTGGTTCAGAGCTGTATTGAGGGTCTGAACCAGAGACTACGACGTATCTGTGATGACATTGGCTGCAGATTTCTCGATCTTCGCCATAAGGTCAAGTCTTGTAGGGTTCCCCTTAATAGGTCAGTTGTGCACTACACACGTGAATCGGCTACACGGGTGGCAGGGGCCGTGTGGAAAGTCACTGGATGGTTTTTTAGGCTGCGGGAGGAAGACCCGAAACACGAAATACAGTTACGGGCAACCCAATCAGATGCAACACCGGAATGTAGGAGCAACGTAAAAGAATCTCGACAGTTAAAAGTTCTCGTAATTAACTGTAGTAGCGTTTGTAACAAACAACCGGAAATTGAAAGCGTTATTTGTAGTACAGAAGCGAATATCGTTATCGGTACAGAAAGTTGGCTGAAACCAGAAATAAGTTCCTTCGAAACTTTTAAAGATAGCATGAACGTTTTTCGTAAAGACAGATTACATTCTCAAGGAGGTGGGGTATTTATAGCTGTGAGTAAATTTCTCCCGTGTAATGAAATAGATGTCAATACGATCTGTGAAATCATATAGATTAATCTCAATGTTGCTGGGTCAAAACTCATCATAGGCGCTTTCTACCATCCACCCGATTCTGACATTGCTATCGTCGATGAATTAAGAAATAATGTAAATAGTATAGCTAGCCGTTTTAAGGATGATGCTATGATTCTAGGAGGCGACTTCAATCTGCCTTATATTAACTGGCGTAGTTACGTTCACATCACAGGTAGCAGGGATAAGGCAGCTTCTGAAGTAATTCTCGAGTTGCTGTCAGATAATCATCTCGAGCAGCTAGTTAATGAACCTACGCAGTGTCATAACGGTAGCGAAAACATTTTAGACCTGCTGGTTAACAACAGGCCAGAATTATTCACCAACATTTCAACGACCACAGGAATAAGCGATCACAAAGCGGTAATTGCGACTATCAAACTAATGACCAAGTGAAAAAGGATTGTATACAGATTCAGTAAGGCCTCAAAGGAGTCTTTTAGAACCTACTTTAGGAATAATTACCATAACTTCAAGTTAACAAAGGACACCGTTGAAGAGATGTGGCATCAATTTATACGAATAGTCAGGGAAGGTATGGATATACATATACCAAAGCGGACAATAAATGGGGAGGATGATCCACCGTGGTAAACATTCGAAGTCAAAAGATAACTAAAAATCAAAGGAGGATACCCGCATGCGCAACAAGGAAGGGGTGTCGCAATGATTTAGAAACCTTAGCTGAGTTAAGAGGACGTATTAAGAATGTAATGCGCAAGGCCTTCAACGATTTTCATTCCAACTCGCTCTCTAAGAGTCTCACACAAAACCCAAAGAAATTTTGGTCATATGTACAAAAAGTCAATTGTACCAATAGCAATATTCCAGCACTAATTCATGAAAGTTCCGAGGTAAATGAAAGCCGCGATAAAGCTCACGTACTAAATACTGTATTCAAAAATTCATTTACTGATGAAAATAAGGATAGTATTCCCGTTTTCCCACGTCGTGTCGAGTTGGTGATGGAATCATTACGAATAGATACTGGAGGTATCATAAAGCAATTAGAGCTCTTGGAGTGGGGGAAATCACCGGGCCCGGATGGAATTCCAGTAAGAGTATTTTCAGAGTATGCGGCGGAAATTGGGCCATTTCTCTATGATATATTCAGTAAATCATTAGAAGAGCTAAAAGTACCTTTAGACTGGAAAATTGTGCATGTAACTCCGATTTTCAATAAAGGTGATTGAAGTAATCCTGGAAACTATCATCCCATACCTATAACATCTGTTTGTAGTAGAGTAATGGAGCATATTATATGCTCGAACATAAATTTTCTAGATGACAATAATTTGCTTACAACAAATCAACACGGATTTTGGAAGAAAAGATCATGTGAAACACAACTGGCCCTATTTACACACGACGTAATGAAAGGTATTGATGCAGGTTCATAAGTAGGTGCAATTCTTTTAGATTTCCGGAAAGCCTTTTTCTCTGTGCCACAGAACCGCCTTTTAGCGAAGCTTCAAGCGTACGGTATATCGGATCAGCTTTGTGCATGGATAAAGGATTTTCTAACTGGTAGGTCGCAGTATGTTGTGGTTGAAGGAGAAAGTTCTTCTAATCTAGATGTTACATCGGGTGTACCTCAAGGAAGTGTAATAGGACCACTTCTTTTCTTAATTTTTATAAACAATCTTGGAGACAAAGTGAAAAGCCTTTTTAGATTGTTTGCTGATGATGTGGTTATTTATAGAGAAGTAAGAATTTTAGCCGATTGCTTAGAAATTCAGCGTGATCTGGATGTTATTTTGGCTTGGTGCGCTGAGTGGCAACTTACTCTAAATCGTAAAAAGTGCAAGACAATGAGCATAACTAACAAAAAGAATCCAATTATTCAGAAATACGAGTTAAACAATACAGTTATCGATATTGTCGATTGTATGAAATATTTGGGAGTAACAGTATAAAGGAACATGAAATGGGATGTACACATTAATTCGTTAGTAGGTAGAGCTAATTCTAAGATGTGATTCATAGGTCGAATCTTGAAAAATTGTAATGAACAAACAGAGGAGATAGCATACAAATTTCTTGTGCGTCCACATTTGGATTATTCTTGTGCCATTTGGAACCCGTTTTGTAAGGGGTTGATCGAAAGTATAGAGAAAGTACAGAGAAGAGCCGCTCGATTCGTATCCGCTTGCTACAGTCCTTATGAAAGTGTCACAGAACTGTTTAGTAGACTAGGCTGGGAGTCTCTGGTAGATAGACGACAAGCGTTTCGTTAAAACTTATTGGTAAACATGCGTACTCCCACTTTCACTTTTGAGTGTAGTGACATACTTCTTCCAGCAACCTATTTGAGTCGGAAGGACAGGAAAGATAAAATTAGATAAATAAGGTGCCAGACTGATTCTTATATGAATTCTTTTTTCCCTCGTACCATTAGGGATTGGAATGCACAGCAAAGAAATTAGCTTTGGTGCTGAGAACCCTCTGCCATCCACAATTTTGTGAATTGCGGAGTATGTATGTTGCTGTAGATGTAGAAAACCATGCAAAACTTAGATCAGGATGGCCGGAGTGGAATCTAAGTTTCCCCACTAGATATAGCCTTCCTATTCCATTCCCAAATCACAAATACTGAAATAAATCTGCCCCTGATTTCTTGTATCTTATTTTCTCGGTCATTCATAGATATGTAAACTGTTTTAATTTATGACCTAGGAATTGGAGCATACTATTTGCTTTCGCAATTATCTTCTCAGTATGTTCATTTCACAACAAATAATTATTAATTGTTACCCCTAGATATTTAAGGGAATCTGCTGTACTCAGGACAGCGTAATTAATTTTATTTTACTGATATGCATGACTTGGCTTTTTTTTTAGTGTTTGGCACCAACTATCAGTCTTCACACTATGAGATTATTTTCACAGCATTGACTTGTAACAAAGTGCATTCACCATGGGTTTTTATTTCACAATAAAAAATCAGTAAACAGTCTTATTTTCTCTTCCATTATGTCTTGCAAATTATTGATGTATGTGAGAAACAACAGGGGCCCCACCCATCACACTTCCCTGGTGAACTACGGACCTCACTTTGTTAGTCATGAAGATTCATTGTCGAACTACACACGGTGTTCTACCCTTCAGGAAGCCAGCAACCCAGTTGCATATTTGTGTAGATATGCCATTGCCCTGAAGTTTTGAAAGTAACCTAGTATGAGGCAAACTGTCAAAAGCTTTTTAAAAATCTAATAAAACTAAGTCAATGTCACATAACCTTAGTTATGTCAGAATACTTTCAAAAACAGTTCAAAGGGTCCTTAACACACTTAAAACCAATAGCAGATCATTTTAGAAGCATTTTTCAGTAGTTTGAGAGTCGGGAAACATGTTAGTAAGGAGAGTTTGAGCTATTTTGTAAGTTTTCGAAAATATTATAAAGAAATTTAAACATTTTTAGAAGCCTTTTGGCCACATTCATTTTCAGAGGTGTAAAATGAGATGACAATTCAAATTAGAGCCAACACTTGCATTTTAGAAGATTATATTAAGAAAATATCATGAAATTGGTGATCTTGCAAGCTCATGGAATTTATAGCACAAGTAACTTTTTTCACCTAATTTTTAATGTACAGCTAAGATTCAGAGCTCAAAATGTTCAGCATAAGATAATACACAACATATTAAAAGATAGAGTCAATAAGTGAAAAGGAAGTATGTTTTTTAGACAAAATAAGAGATTTCGCTGACTCTGCAATTCAACATTTCTGCAGACATACAGATCTGAGGGCATAGAAAAGACATGTATATTAAAGAGAAGCTTTCACTGAATACATGGAGTGATTTTCGTAAAGATTCCGACAATATATAAGCTGTAAAAGGGAAATTAAGGTTTGAAAATAATTGCTGCTACTAAGCATTATTTTGGAAACAAAGGATTGGCATTAAGGGAAATAGATAATGAGGAAATAATATTACCATCAGATAGATAATTTAATTTAGTAAAGTTTGAGCTATATTACAGATCGGTAGCACTCATATATTTGGAGATAATGAACATACAAGTTTTTAGCTGACTTTGCACTTATAGTCAAAGTCGATTTTCACCGTCAAATACATTTGGGATCTAGACGTGTTATATGTCAAAAGTTGAGGAAATTTTTATAGAACAATCTGATAACAGAATCATTTCACAGACTAACGAATTGTAGGGATGGAGACAGAGTAAAGCTTTTACGACTCTAACTCGAAATACACAAATCCAAGGAGAAAACTTGTCATAACTAAAACTGACATTTAAAATATGCTTCATAACATATCAAAATTTCAGACTTATCAGAATAAAAATAAGATTTCCCTTTGTCAAATCAAGCGTCTGCTGAGTCAGCTGGCCCAATATGAATATAAGGAGCCTCCGCTGGCCTAGGTGGACAGCAGTAATTCGGCAGAAATTGAACCGAGAGGACGGCGTGTTGGTTGGTCGCGGAGATGTAGGAATTTTAGTAGTGACGTTATAATGGTGCGGGGTCAATCTTCCTTTGGGATGAACTTTTACCTTTCATCTAGGGGTTAGGAGGAAGTTGCTTACTGTGAGAGGATGGTTTATCCTGTAATCATTTATTTCGGGTAGAAGTCTGATGCTTTTCTTTTAGGCCTACGCTGGTACCGAATTTATGTAAGAACTTTTGAAAAAATATAATTTGGAATTAATCAGGAAGTCTGAAGTTGTGTTTTAAGAACAGACCTTTATCCCTTGTGGTAATTACGAGGGATTGGCGACCGTAAATAGCATCACTTAAGGGTACCAGACACGATCATAGTTAAGACAAGCTGTAAGCTACAACCCCGAGCAAGCAGCAGGTTTTACATCAACCTGAGACCGCTCATCTATCATACGGCACAAGTCATGAATTCAGAGTGCAAGTTGCATCTCGCAATATCGGCTTTTTCGGAATCCATTTTGATTTGAGTTAAATAACTTTTCTGCATCCAAAAAATGTGTGACATTTTAATAGATAATATGTCCTAAAATTTGACAAAATGTTGAAGTTAATGAGATTGGCCTATAATTTTGAGGATAATTTACACGTTTTCACTTACTTATGATGTCTTCTACCCAGCTGGTATTTTTCTTTGATCAAAGGAGGGGGTGTATAATATCATCAAATATACCACAATTTACTTTGCGTACCTAGAGTAGAATTGAATAGGGATACCATTTGGTCTGGGAACGTTGTCCATTTTTATTTTCCCCATTTCCCTTGATCAGAGATGGCATAATATTATGAGAGACTCACATTACTTTGAAATATGACCAGAACATATTTGGTTTAATAATTAGCTTTTCATATAAATTACTGACTTGGAATTGTTTAAAAGCTTCACGTGTTGCCTTATGGATTTCTGACCACAGCTGCATTAATTTAAGGCAGTAAAGTGAGTCTTTCAATTTCTTTACCACGACATGTAAATGCTTTTGCTTCCTGAACAAATGTTTTACTTCCCAATTGAACCGTGAAACATTGTTGCTTACCGTAACAAACTTCTTATCCATATTATTGCTTTCACTAGTCTAACCCCGTGATTGTTTTATGTGTATCGTCACGGTCTAGAATAGTTCCAGTTTTTAGGATGAAAGATTATGACAGGTTGACCCGATTTTACCAAATATAATCTTGACCGGTGTTTCAGGGTGAATAAAATCACTGAGCTTGAAGAACTCTGAAGCATTAATAGACGTAGGTATTAAACGCGAACAGAGACGATATCGCAATCGTATAATTGCTTAAATACAAACTTGACTTGTATTCAAACCTTAAAAAATTATTGTTTTCTTCAAAAGCACCACACTGTTTTTTATTGAGACTGGGAAAACATTCATAATCATTGGTCATAGTATCTGTAATGGCCATAGATCTTAATACACATTCCATATTATTCAACAGTTGAGCAACTCCAAAGATATGAATTGCCAGAATAGTTGATTTGGTAACATATTTGGTCTAATGTCCACATAAAATAACCTAATAACTCACGTACAGCGAACATGAAGTAAGACCATTAACGAAAGTTGTCGGTAAAAAAACTAAAAGCAAATAAACTGTAATGCATTAACTTTGGTCAAGCAACAACATTAGTGGAAGTTTTAATTAGGTTGAAATTTATCCTAAGCCAGAATGACAGTTGGAATTCTTGGTGATAGCAGAAACCACGAGTAATTTAATTTTTTTTTTTAAGTTGCTTTCATTAGCAACATGTTACTGAAAAGCAGATACACATTTTATCAGACGTAAAGTTTATCGATTTTTATAACTATGAAACTCTACAAAAAGCATGAATGTATTATGGCAAGTAATTTGGTAGTAGTTGCTTAGCTATTAAATTGTGGACGTAACCATGAATTTCTTATAATGGTATCTCTGGTCGCTGTTTTCCAAGCAAAGGCTAGCCCATGACGCCACCATTTTCGAGCCAATAGCTATCGAGGTGAGTGAGTGACCTTACGGAATTATATAGTAGAATATTATCCCAAGGTTGCTAAACCTTTGTATCCTGCATGTTGGTTTCAAAATTTTCTGCCAAATGATGAACCATACCTGCATCTTTGCTTTATCAAAGCAATATATGAGTTTGTCTTTATCCTGTTTCACTGTCAGGCAAGATTACAAAATTACCACAACTGTCTTGTGATTGCTTATAAAGTCTTCTATATAAATTTTATCAAAAATATCTGGGTTGCTTGTTAGAAAAAGATCCTAAATGGATGAGCTATCATTGCCCAACACATTGGCAGTTTGACCGTCTGCTCAAGAGAATTTTCCACGAATGATTCAAGAAATGTTTCAGTTATTAACCTGTCTCTTCTGCCTGATCTGAATGTGCATGTGACTGGCAGTAGGTTAAAATGACCACCTAAGAGCAACATATGTTTCTCAAATTTTTGAGAATTTTTAAGTAACTCTCTAAAATATACGACATTAGATGATCCAGAATACAGAGGTTGATAAAATGATCCTATTTTGAACTTTACATTTCTGCCAATTTTACCTTAACCCAAATAAACACACAAGCATTTTCTATGCCAGTTATGAGGGAGAATTAAAATTTTTATTAATGGCCACAAAACACCTCCCCCCGTTGATATAGCTTTCTTTCTGGATGGCATTGAAATGAGGACCAAAAATTTCGCTAGATTCAACTTATGGCATCAACTCGCTATTGGTCCCTAGTATTGTATCTACCTCGTTAGTTGCAGCTGCAGTGTGGAAATCGTCTACTTTCCATATTCTGACACTTTAGGACCATTATCTTGAGGTATTTTGTATCATTATTTCAGAATCTTTGTTTACATTTGTCTTATTCACTTTCCAAAGGGAAACTGGTAAAATATTTATAGCTGCAATATTTGATTTATTGGCCTCATCACTATCAGGACCAAGCTCTTGCTTGTTGTTGCATCATCTTCTTAGAACTAAAGGATCCTAAGGCTTCACATTCTTCCCTCCCCCCCCCCCCCCCCAAAAGGAAAAAATCATAATAAGGCAGTTCTATATTTTTGCATCCACATTGTTTGCCATTCTCGGTGTGAATGGGGCATCCAAGATTTCCGGCTTTATGAATTTTGACCACTGGTACTGGGAGGGGATCTGCAGGATTCTTAGGAGTCAGAAGAGAAATGGAGTGGTGTGACAAACCTAATAAGCAAACTTGGAGGTTGAAGAAAGATGGATTTCTATACTCGTATAGTGGATATATAGGAATGTTGGAGAGCTTCCTAAGTACTTCAGTATTGTAATCCCTCTGATCCATGATCACAGTGGACTAGCCCTTAACAGCTGGGAAAAATATGATGTTTTGATTTTTTTTGTTGAAAGTTCTCTCGTGGTCCGCATTTTACTTGAGTCATGTTATTGAAATGAGAGATTGAACTTGGGAAGGAAGGCGACAAGAAGGTGGAGGTGAGTAACTCTAGGAACAATGTAAGACTAAGGTTTTCAGGTAGGGTAGGATGGCCTGTACTGAGTCTCGCCTCAAATATCAGTTTACCTGCCCCTATTACCAGAGTTTCTATATTGCCTTCACCTTGAATTATCCATCATAATGAATAGTCTCAGACACACTGTTTACTCTCGAAATGTAGAACACTATATTGTTACTCGTGCCAACTGTCACGGCTCTTGTGACCTTAATAAGTGTTTCATTGTGAGAGACATCAGTGTGCTTCCTGAAACTTGTGACAATATGAATTCTGCAGGTGGAGATTGGCCAGCCAACATATCGTGGATTCCAGACCACCCCATTTTGATTCTTTCTTTTGACTATGACCTTTGTCAAGCTCAACACTCAGCAAATTTTCCATGTGGATTAACCATGCTTCCATTGTCCACTTTCTAATATTTTTTCACCTCTTACTTACTCCTTGCTGTGGGTCAATTTGCTATTCATACATTTATTAATTTAATTTTTGTCTTTTTACCTCAGACCCACTGATTCAACCATCATATATTCAGCTTACCACTATTGCTCTCTGCTACTGTGCATTTGCATTTTCATCTCCTATTATTGTCTTTCGTTCTTCTTCGTCAGTTGCATGGCAATTATTTCTAAATAGGCAACATGCCACTGACACAGATACTACCCAAGCCTGGCATGTACTACTCTCATCTATATTTTTATTAATTTCTATTTTTTTCCCAAGTCATTGTTTTAGAGGTACCTTTCCCTTTATTGCCTTGCTAAACTCTTAGCTCACATCCTATTCCTCCAGTGCTGCCTATACTCAATATTTCACTAAATGACCTGCTGTAAAATGTCCTGTGTCTTGATACCATCTACAACTTCATTCTACACTCCACTTATCTGAATTCCAACAGTCATTCACACTCACCCATCTATTCCTTCAGCAGTATGTTCTAAATGCCAACAAGTGCTCATTCTACCTCATTTTTTTTTTTTACACAAAATCCTTCTCCTTACATTTCTGGGTGCATTCATCTTCTGGACAGCATTGTTAATTACTGCAGCCATACATTATCCAAACAAGCACAAAAATATCTCTACAAACCTTCCTTCCTCTGCAAGAGCCACTTGGTTTTGGGCCTACATCTCCCCAACCCACATACTGAGCATAGTGTGTGAGTGGGTAACGATCTGGTCTCCCATTTGGGAGGACACCTGTTCGAATCCCTGTCCAGGCATCCAGATTTGGATTTTCCACGGTTTCCCCAAATCACTCCAGGCGAATGGCAGGATGCTTCCTTCAAAAAGGCCATGACCAAATTCCTTCCCATTCCTTGTCCCCAATCCCATCCCACCTGTAAATAGTTTGACGAGGTGTAAAGCCTTAACAAAAAAAAATCCCCAGACCACACAGTAAACAACACAATAACTATATTATCTTGGTTCTCCAGGTGGAGCTGCGTTGATTTATTAAAACCTAACATTTCTGCCATCGTGCTGCTTTGTCAGTTGCTGCTATTGCCTTATATAGTAGCAGGAAGCGTCTACCGTCTGTAGTGATGTCACCATGCCCAGTGTAGTGGCTAGGATGGGGTCGTTCATCTTGGGTTTTCCTGAGAAGGTATGACCAAATATGGTAAAGTTGCAAACTAATATCTGCATTCATGTTGTTCTGCTCTTACAGTATTTCTAACGCTTCTCTTATATGCCTAGGCAACCATCTGCTCTCTATGGCTATAATGCTGGTCTTAACAAATAAAAATGAATGGTCACTATCGGCTGAATGTAGAACTACAGCGGACTTGCTTGCATCATTATTTTTCAAATGCCTGACATGCTCGTTGAGCCTCTCCTTTATGGTGCGTTCTGTTTCCGCAATGTATACCTTGCCGCAACTACAAGCAATTTCATGCACTCCTGTTGTTTGCAAATGATCCCCTTATCTTTAATGCTGGTAAGGATGCTGGATAATTTCATAGGAGTTTGTATATGGGACAGATGTTCTTCTTTTTAAGCAGCCGCCCAATCTTATCCAATACTTCTTGGATGTACAGCAAGATGGTCACTGTCTTGTCAGGTGGTTTGTTGTTCTTCGCCGATGCTGCTGCAATGCGAGGCAAAGTGGAGTGGTCAAGGCATGCCAAGGCTTTATTACAAGCAACTATGTTGTAGCCTTTGGCTAGAAAATTCTCCTCTAAATTTATCTTTTCAGTGGTCATACTCGCTTCATCACATGCCACGGATGTGCGGAGAGTTAATGTTTTTAAAATTCCACTTTTGATCACTGGATGATGGCGAGAGTCAGTGTGGAGGTACCAATTAGTATGCGTTGGGTTTCGGTATACTAGATGGCTCAAGGAGCCATCATCATTTCTTGTAACCAATACATCCAAGAACAGGAGCTGGTTGTCAATTTCAATCTCCATATTAAAATTGGTCTTATCATGGGCTCTGTTTAAATGATTGAAGAAGACATGAAGCAACTCTACTCCATGGGCCCAGATGACAAAGGTGTCATCAGTAAATCTCAGCCATAGTGACGGTTTCAAAAGGGGGGGAGGTTTATGGGTAACTTCAGCTACGAAAGCTTCCATAAATAAGTTGGCAACTACTGGGGACAGTGGGCTTTTCATGGCGGTTCCTTCCTTCTGTTGGTAGAAGTGGTTCTTGTTCTGAAAGAAGGTCGTTTTCTGGCAGAACTCGGTAAGTGAAGCCCATTCCAGTGGCAAGTTGAGTGATCCCTGTCCGATTATATTAATGACCTCATCTACTGAAATATTGGTAAAAAGTGACATGATGTCAAAGCTGATAAGAATTTAATTTTCTCCTAATCGTCTGTTCTTGGTGATTTCAATGAAATGGGTGAATTTTTGATGATGTAGGAGGAGTTGCTTAAAATCTTCAACTTTTCTGCTAAATATCTGGCCAATGGATGTGTAGGAGATTGAAGAGCACTGATGTTAAGTATCAGAAGTACACCATCTTTGTGGATTTTGGGAAGGCCATAAAATCTAGGAGGGAGATTGTTGGAAGTAATTAATTTTCTCTTCGCCTAAGCTTCAATTGAGGTTGCTTCATGTGTTTTTGTGGCTACGTGGCATCTAATCTTTTGTAGAAAATTGATTTTTAACTTCTCATATGTCTCATCCTGTAACAGCGTCTCCACGTTTCGATGGTATTTGTCAGAATACATGACAACAGAAGAGTTGCCTTTGTCAGCAGTTAAATTTCTGTGTCCTCTCTCTCTTTCAATTGATACAGGGCAATACATTATTCTCAAGTGAGATTCAGTGCATGTGGCCTTGCACTTGATAAAATCTTCGCTGTGGCTCTTTGGATTTTGTAAACATCATCAGCTGTCAGGTATGTAACAGAAGACTCCACTGCAGCAATCATTTCATCCGTTGGTATTTTGGCCAGTGTTAAAGTGAAGTCAAGTCCTTACGTGAGAACTGAACTAGTAGCGGCATCTAATGATTCCCCAGTGAGGTTGACCACACACTGCTCCAACATATTTGCTTGCTGCTGGGGATGCTGCTGATCTGATAATTTTGAAAACTTCATGATTTGCCTCTTCCTCATTTTTCAAAGGTGTCCTACGCTTGATTCCACGACAATTGATCCAGTTTTGTTCAGTCACTGACGCCTAAGATGTTGCTAAGGAATAAGAGTAGGCTGAAGATCCTCACTTCCAGTGCTGCTAATTCTCTTTGTGTTTGATGGATTCATTCATGGAGCATCTCTTCAGGATCTTTAGGCATCTGCATGTGATGCTTGATCATGACAGAACCTGGGAGGTCGTCTTTATTATGGCATCTACAAAGAAAGGCTAGATGGCTAAGCTTCATGTTCCTCTTCTGTCATAGTAATCCAAACCGTCTGGTTGATTTAAAAATATCCTCCCTGTGGAGATTCATCAAATGATTCCTAAAGCTTCCAGCATTAAAGATAAGAGGGATCATTTGCATGAATTTCCTTGTGGTTGCAGCAAGTTATACATTGCGGATACAGGACATACTATAAAGGAGAGGCTCAATGAGTATGTCAGGCATTTGAAAAATGACGACGCAAGCAAGTCCACTATAGTTCTACATTCAGCTGATCGTGACCATCCAATTTTGTTTGATAAGACTAGTTTTGTAGCCATTGAGAGCAAATGGTTGTCTAAGAGAAGCATTAAAAATACAGAAACGGCTGAACAACATGAATACGGACAGTGGTTTGCAACTTTACCATATTTAGTCATACCTGCGAAGGAAAACCCAAGATGAATGACCCCCATCCTACTGCCTACGCTGGGCATGGTGACGTCACCATGGACTGTTAGGGCATGCACTCACTTCCTGCTGCTATATAAGACAATAGCGGCAACTGACAAAGCAGTCCTCTGATGGAAGCTACAGCTTGATGGCAGAAACATTAGGTTTTAATAAATCAAAGCGGCACCACCCAGAGAACCAAGATAATTCATATGGTGACTGCAGAAGGTTTTGTATTCAACACAATACCCCTCACCATTTAATGGCACATTCCTTCATCACCCATCCCCGATCATCTCTACCACTAGTTGTTCCCTACCCGTAGAGAAATCTGAAATCCCAGTTGTGAATCTTTCTTCCACCCATCCTTCAATCCCTACCCTGTTACCAGTTGGACTTACCTCCTCTGTCCCAAGCCCATCCCATTTTCCTGTTCTTTTGAGTTCACCACTCCAATAACACGATGATACTGAAATGCGGCCTGTGAGAGAGTGCCAAAAATCAAAATGCCATAATTCTCCTAGCTGATCACTATGGATATGGATCAGTGAGATTACATTGTGGCAGCCCTCAGGCAACATAAATAATGACCTCAGATCACTAGCCCCACTAACGTGGTTTATCTAGAAATTCTCATGTTCCTAAACCTCAAAGGTCCATACAAAGATCTTTCACACCACTCCATTTCACTTCCAGTTCCTAAGAACCACCAGACCACCAGTCTTTACCTTCTGCCCAAGATACGGCAGGCAATCCTTGGCACCCAATAGTTACCACCTATGGACCTGATGGTCAATTTAATTCAGCGTGTGGCTGTGTTGACTGCGAGGCTTGTGCAAGCTCAGCCACGTTTCTTTCCACTTGATAAAGGGTTAACCCTGAAATATTGTGTTTGTATATTATTTGGAGTTGCTGCTGCCCTTATTATTTAATGTCTCATTTGTGTGAATACATAAAATTTTAATAGAATTGTCACCTTCATATTTTGGTTTAAATTATTAATTTCTATATACTACTATGTATATCCATTTCTAATGATAATACTTTCCCATAGTTAATCTACTTACTATTATTATTACCCAATCCAGACACTATTACTTCCCTATACACTTGCAGATTTTAGTAATGGTGAGATTTGATGTGTGTGCAACTGAACCTTTTGCCATGTGTCCAATATCTTTGCATGTATAAGGTTTTGTACTGAAATATAGAAGTGTTTATTTTTTAGTGGTGTTGGCAGACTATTAATACCAAAGAATGGGATGTAAGGGAAAAAATGTATGTTTTCTTTAAATTTTCACGCGAATGTATGCTACTGTGACAGAAAATTGCAATGTTTCTGAAAAATCGTGTATTGAAAAATGTATTTTGTTATGTGTTTATAGTATTTTGAAACACTCCAGCAGAAGTCTATGTACTCGTCAACTTGTAAACAAATGTTGTGAATACTTACAGGTTTATTTATATGTCATCTGTTTAGCTCTTAGAGTTTTTGTTCTCATAGTTTAAAATGTGTTTCTTTGGATGTAAACACAAGAATATGATCAGTGTTATTGTTTGAAAAGACAAAATACAACATGCCAATTTTTTTTGAAACTATCATGCCGCAAAAAACATTGTGTTGCAAGTTAAGAGACGGGAGACATCTGCACAAAGGCACAACCCTGACTACATGTGTCAGTCAAGGTTGAGAATTCTTTCACACAAATTTCAAGTGGTCCTGCTTGAGTGCTATTAATGAAAATAATCTCACATTAATATGCACACATAACTGTAGGTTTTTATTTTTTAATTAATGTTGAAAGTTTATAGCCTGGATTTTAAGTACGATTTTTATTTGAGAGTGTACTTCCATATTTTCAGCCATTTTGGCCTACTGGTTCTGGTTGTGCACGGGGCTTCTTGAGCTCTATGGACGCATGCTGGGCTGTGCGAAGCTGGAGTAGTGGCCAAGCAACTCCTCTGGAAGTGCTGGCCGAACGTGAGTCCATATATCGGCTACTAGGCCAAACTACTCCTGAAAACCTCCAGCGAGATTATGGCAATTACACCTTGGACCCCCACACGAGGTATCCAAACCTTAACACTAGAGCAGTCATGCCTATTCAAGTACGGGGACTTTATGACACAGACGACCCTACTTCTCTCGAGCAGACCTCACATATCACAGTTGACCACGATCTTCCTAAGAAGAGGAGAAGGAAAGGTTAGTTTGCTATACCTCTTCAAATAGCTTGTAATAATTTTTTTATGACATTCTTTATAATTTGAGTACATGAGTGTATGATTTTGCAGTTTAATGATACCTGCTCAAAACTATTGTTGCGGGGAAGGTTTCCTAAGAGACCTCTTCATATTTTAATAATTTTGTGATATGTTGTTGTGGATTAAAATCTAAAGTAGACCTAATTTTCTTATCTATGGAAAAGCATTTTTAGTGGGTTGAATGGCACCTTATTCTTATAAAACTGGGGAGAATAATGTAAAAACATAATTGTTTATAAAGAAACAAAAAATCAATGAATTTATGTGTAACAAATTGTAAAAGGTTCTAGTGAGATAGGATAAATAAAACACTATTTCCACACCCCAATTAATAATTTTTTTCTTGATCTGAGAATGCTAACATCTTTCTCATAATTCAAATCTAAATGTTAAAAACAAAGAAGGCTAGAGAAAAATAACCTATCGTTTACCATAGATGAAGGCTGGAGGGACAGGACGATAACAGAAACACAGGGACGTTACAATATTTTGGTAAAAACCTTAGTCGTGTAGAAGGTGAGCATATAGCAGTGGGAAAGATGAGTGCACATGACTCATCTGGTGGGTTATTTCCCCACTGAAAATTGATTGACCACATTTATACCAGCTGTTTCAGTCTACCCTCTCCTAGTTTAATAATTTTGGGGTATATAAAAAAAAAGATTAAATTACAAAAATTATCTGTAGAAAAAATGTGTGTATGGTGAACATTTCGTTTATTTGAGTAGGGGAAAAAAATAAATTTGTTAAAAACAAATTGGAAAATGTTTATCAAAAGAAGAGAGGATGCTCAATTTTAATGGATTAGTCATTTCCAAAGTTTCCAAAAATTCTTGTCTGAAAGTAATAAATTCCTATAAACTAATTGGAAAAAATTAATGCAAATAAAAGCTTTGGGTATTGCATTTTATTAAAAAATTGAAACTGAATGGTGACTACAGCAACAAATTGATTCTTCACACTGATCTGAAAATGATGGGAGTGTTCTATCCCTGGTAATGAAACTGTAGTTTCCTCCTACATCTGAATCAAAATTTTTCCAGTTTCTTTCTGTAAATTTGTTCCTCCCCCCAATGAGGAAAACAATGAAATTTCTAATAGAAACACATAACATAAAAGGGGGGGGGGGGAGCTCTTTCACCGCCTTAAAACTCTACCTGTAGATAATAAAAAATATTTTGGATTTAGTTTTTACTCTATTTCAGCATATCCCAAAAAATATCTTAATTCAGTGCTGCAGAAGGATGTTCTGATTTATATGGGAGGATTCTGTTTGTGAGGGTAGTTTCATTTAAAAATGGATTTTAAAAGAAAATGTGATACATGTAATTTATTTTATTTTCACCAATGACTAGCATATTTTACCAACTTTTCTGTTTGTGCTTAGGCACATATTAAAAAATAAAAATAAAAAATATGGTGGCAGCAAACCCCAGAAATTTGATTAAAGGGATAATCATATATTTCATCCTCATCTATTAGAAATATTCAGTAATTTGTTTCATTAGTTGGACCTTTTTCTGATTTCTTTAACATCCATAACTTAATGGTACTATTTCACTCCCCCCCCCCCCAAATTGCTTTTCTGCAGGTAAGTAATTTTCAAGTTTACATTGTATCCACAGCATTATATATAAAAAAGGCTTCTGTTCAAGACTTAAGACATTATTTCGAAAAACACTAAAACAGTGGAGGAAAAGAGGCATCATTTGAAAAAAATTACATTGTGAAGAACTGAGAAAGGAGAGAACATATAAAATACAGGCATGCATTACTTCACCCATATAGGCCTTTAAACATCCCTATTGCTCAAGAAGGGCTATTTTCCAAAAATGTATACATTTTTGTGCCTTTTTTTGTGCTGTTTCTTTGCCATCATACCCTCTGCTATGGCTAAGTGTTGGATTTCCTCTCTAACCCTATTAGACTAGGAACTTAGAAATAAACATTATGAGAGAAATTGATGGGCTGAAATGTAAAGATTCTCATGGATATTACTACTAGAAATTTACAAAAGAATGGTGAAAATGTATAACTTGAAATATTATTTAAAATGAATTTGTAGACTTGCTGAAACCTATTCCAGAAGTCTGGTAATTTACAATTGTGTCTGTATATATTCATTCTGTGAGGTGATCTCCTACAGCACCCACTCCATAATGTTCTGTTGACAATGGGCCAGGACCCGAAAAATAAAATGTTATTCACGTACTTGTCTTTTTTTACATTTTCACGCCATGCAACCATCATCTAAGGCAGTGTTTCCCAACCTTTTTTGGGTCATGTCCCACTTTCAACATTTTTTTGCCCCCCCATACATAATTTTTAATAAAAAAATATTTTTTATTAAAGAAACTGATATAGGATGGTTTTTTAAAGAAAACACTTTAATATTATCATAAAACACAGTAAGTAAAATTAAAAAACATATAATGAAATACTAAAATTCAAAAGATTTATAATAAACATTTATTATGACAATTTAGTGTGATCCTTTTAAGAATTTGCTTTTTTGCTATATTTTGTAACCATATCTGGCATTGTGTTTAAATAACCCAAAGAGAAAGCGGTAAAGTCGTATCAAGTCAATTTCTAAATTGCCCCCCTAAAAAAACCAAATTGCCCCCCTGTGGGGCGTGGGCCCCACGTTGGGAAACACTGATCTAAGGTAAGTGATGGTTCATTTTGCTATCCTATTTGGTAAAATATATATCATCTAAGGTAAGTGATGGTTCATTTTGCTATCCTATTTGGTAAAATATATAGTAAACAATGAAATCAAAGGCGCTAATATTGAAAAGGAATTAAATTAGGATAGAGAAATGAGCCATCACTTACCTTTAGATGATGGATGTGGGGGAAAAAAACACAAATGATACGGAAATTTTTGGAATGAGCTCTTTGTCTACAGGAGAACATTATGGGAGGGGGTTGTTGTGGGAAACTGTGGGAGTCTCCCACAACACCCCCCTTAGAACTGCTACACCCCCCTTAGAACAGCGAAATGAACCACCACTTACCTGATTCATTCACCGTCCTAATTTATGAGGGCTGTCCAGAAAGTAACTGATGTTTCGAAATAAAAAAATAAACAAAATAAAAATAAAAAAACAATTTTTACTATATACATTTTGGATGTAAACTCTCAGGCTATTTTTCTGCATAATCGCCATTTAAATTAAGGCATTTATCAAAACTTGGTACAAGCTTTTCAGTACCCTCTCTATAGAAATCTTCCACCTGCGAGCTCAACCACTGGTTTACACCAGCATGCAGTTCAGCGTCAGTGGCAAAGCGTTTCATAGCGAGCCACATCTTTATCGCTGGGAAGAGGTGGTAGTCGCTCGGTGCCAAATCCTAGCTGTATGGCAGATAATTGAAAACTTCCCATCCAAAACCATCCAAGAGCTCTTGGGTATGATTGGCTGTGTGTGGATGAGCATTGTCGTGGAGAAACAAAACTTTCTCGCCGAGTTTTCCCCGACACTTGTTTTGTATCGTGTGTCTTAATTTTCAGAGTTGATTGTTTGGCGATGTTCAAGAAAATCAATGGTAATCACTCCATGAGCACCCCAAAACACCCTAGCCATGATTTTTCCTGCTGACAGCATTTGCATACACTTCCTTGGTTTCTTGGGCGAATGCGTGTGTCCCCATTCCATTGACTGCCGTTTTGTTTCACAGATGACGTGCCATACCCAAGTCTCGTCGCCAGTTCCGATACAATCAATAACTTGGTTTCCACTTTTGTTGTAGTCTTCCAGAAATGTCAGTGCTGCAACAAGTCTCTGTTTTTTGTGGTCTTCTGTTAGAAGTTTTGGAACCCACCTGGCACAAAATTTGTGGTAACCATGTTTACCAACCATAATTTCATGAAATTTGGGGGAAATGTTCTGAGACGTCCGTAATCGTGAAACGGTGATTTTCAAGGATTTTTTCATTGATTTTCGCCACCAATTCATCACTCACAAGACTAGGCCTACAAATGTGATCCTCATCGTGAACATTGATTTGGCCATTTTTAAAAACAATGAACCACTGCCTCACTCGGCTTTCACTCATTATTCCCTAGCCACACAACATCACGAATCTGGCGATAAATTTCAATTGGTTTGTGATTTTTTTTTTGGCCAGTAAAAACCTTATCACAGCTCGCACTTCACACTGGCGGGATTTTTAATTGCAGCACTCATTTTAACACTCCACTGTACACAAAGTATGATAGACACAATGCGTAAGCTACAACAGCTGTTTGCATACTGAGTGTAGGAACACTCTGACACCAAGATGGTGGCACTAGCCCCGCCAACTGCTGCGCCAGGTCAAAATGTCTGTTACTTTCTGGACAGCCATCGTATATATATTTCAATGACTTTTAACAGAATAGTGACAAATAAGTTTAAATTGTTTGAGATAATTAGGATTTGATACGCCCAGTAAAGAAACGAAGAAGAGTTACAGTGGGAAATGGGATAACAAAGCAGGGAAAAATGTGAAAACAGGACACCGTATTGATATCACCATCATTTATTACAACAACTAATAATGGTCTAAATTTTTATTCAGAAAATAAAATACTCTATTAAAGACTTGTTTCCAGAAAGGATTATCTATACAGTTAAACAAGCAGCATAGAATCCGATAACTGCCATAAAGCATTTTTCTTCCTTTATAAGTAATGCCTCATTCCATTGGACTATGTGTGCATGGAAAGGGGGGAGGGGAGGCAACAATGGTCAGGATGGAATTCGGCCAGGGCCTTGTGAAGGAATCTTGTGGAGTAATTTCGGGAAACTATCAAAAACTGTAATCTGGATGGCTGGACTGGGATTTGAATCTATATCCTCACAAATGCCAAGCCCAAGCATTACCACTTACCCACTGGGCTCGATCCAGAGAGTCATTCTATGAGAGTTCTTAATGAAGAGAAAGTAAGTGTTATATTTACACAGATGAGGCAGAATTGCTATCATCTAATAGTTGTTGTACAGAAAACATCAGGTATTTGTTTAGGCGATGTACCAAGGCTAAAAATCCTTGACAAGACAAAACCTTGATAAGTGCCTTTCCATTATGGTGGGATGGCTTTCTCTACCTCTTCCATATTACAAAAAAGCCCATGTTGTTTAGTATGTGGCTATCCATCTACAGCTCTCACTTTTTTCTATGTATTCTGTTTTAAATATTTTTTCATATGTCCGTACTACGTTATTAATATTATTCCATGTTTGATTCCTATAGTATGTCGAATTTTGCCAAACACCTCACCTTCCCATTCCTCTTTGTCTCGATTTATATGTGTTGCCAGTTTTATTTCTAACAAACCTTGGTGAAAACCTACTCATATCTTCTTCTGTTCTTAAAAGAATTAATTACTGCATATCGTGTATCAAGGCTGAGCATGAAAAATATTTTCACAAGAAGAGAGAAATTAGATTTTTGGTTCTTAATGTGTAATCAATGAAGAACATGGTAACTGATGTATGTGCCTCAAAATGTCTGTTTTCCTGACAAAACTGTTTAAAGAATGCAATATGGCTAATATTTACAAGATTTTTTTTTTTTTTTTTTTTTTTTTTTTTTTTTTTTTAAATCCTCTTAAAAGAAAGCATGTTGGGTATATTGCTGAAGATACAATATATAGTATACATCTTAAACTCGTTAACAATGGAGCAATATATTTTTAACTGTGTTGTAAATTGTTGTTTATTCTCATTAACTATTACAGTTTTTAGCAAATACAGGAAAATATGGACCTGCCCACTGAAAATTGAATGCTTTGAAACTATTGTGTTGTGCTGTACATTGGTGTTATATACAGATTTTGTCAATAGTTTTTACCATGTGGTTGATGATGTTCTTAACGAGATAATTCTGATACGTTAATCTGAAGATTCTACTAGGTTCATATTTTATGTTTCGGTCACCAATGTGTTTACTATTATTACCGTAACAGATAATGGACCGAACGTGGTGGGTGAGTGGTTAACACTCTGGCATCGCATTCGCGAGGACGCTGGTTCTAATCCCCGTCCAGGCCTCCAGGTTTGTGTTTTACATAGTTTCCCCAAGTCACTCCAGGTAAATGCCAAGATGCTTCCTTCAAAAGGCCATGGCCAAATTCCTTCCCATTCCTTGTCCCCTGTCCCATCCTTCCTCTAATGTTGATGAGGCATAAAGCCACAAGTAAAAAAACAACAACAGATAATGGTGCAGATGTTACACATCCCAATAAAAATTCACTACGTGACAATCACTCTATATATTCTTTAAAAATTATTTAATGTACGCTGGTATCAGATCTCACATTTGAGAACACATGAGAAGGCTGCAGATTATTCTTCACACACACACACACACACACTGTATAAAAGTATTTGCTCTTTCAGCTTTGACTCAAATTGCAACCCCACACTGGGTGAGTTGGGAGAACGGTATTTAACTTTGAATCTTCCCGAGTTAGCACATTTTTATATAAATTTTCTTTGCTGAGTAAAATTTACATTCACGAATGTTGTTAGGTCGAAGTTATAAAATTATCACCTATATGTTTGAAATTTCATTCGCGACAATCCATGGTCACTGCTCAGTTACTGACTGCAGACTGATTTTGAGGTAAGGAAAATGACATCTATATATACTCTCTGACTTGAAAGTTCTGGAACATGGGTGGTTTCCAATGGCAATTTCCTGTCCTCTTGAGAATTGTGAAAGTCCCAGATTCTTATGGTACACAATTTTTAATTTCCTTGCAATTTTAATATGTTATAGCGTAAGACCTAAAGCTGCATTGGGATGAGTGCAAAACCTGCAGTCTTAGCTATAACCCTGATCGTGCCTAGGATAACTTCAGTTCATGCTTTGCTACATTAACTTGGTCACCACCTGGCTTGATTTAAACCCCAAGCTAGGAAAGACTACAGATTCTCAAAGTCAGTGGCATATTCAGGTAGATAATCACTATATTCTTCAATTTGAAACAAAGTCCCAAAACTAAGTTGGTATCGAAAATCTTCTCCAAAGAATTTTATTTGCAGCTTCGATTAACACATTTGAGACAGACCAACCTCACGACCCCTAACTGAATTTACAGTCACATGAGGTGTTTTAACATCACCACATGTTAACCTCAAAGTTCCACATGCATTCCCAAATCCTACATCCTACATCCTACATCCCACTTTGCACTACAAACAAGCACAGTCACGCTCTTAACTGAATCTGGAAGACTGGGGTGAGGAAAAATCTGGGCTGCTATATATAGAAACACCAGTGGGAATACAAAGACTTCTGGGTTCCCATCAAAGTAGTCTGATAAACTGATCAAACATCAGATCTCATGCTTGTAACTTGCATCATCCTTTTGATCTTTACGACTTAAAATATTCTTATCGTTCTGAAATTTTAACATGTGAGATCTTCTTAAAAGTGTTAATTTTGATTCTTATAAAAATTTTCGTTGGTTCAATAGTTTGGCCGTAAAAAAAAAAATGTTTTCCTCTGATTCCTACACTTGTTGATAACTTTTACAATTTTGCAGCTATAAAACTAAAGTAACTTTTATTTTACTCCTAACAGACTGCTCTTTCAGTTACTATCAAGCAAAACATGTTTACTATTTTCAAAAGGGTGAAATAAAACTCATCAACCAAAAATAGAATATAACTAATTAATATCTCCTAAGCTATTAAAGCTATCAATCTAAAATTGGCTTTAAATGATTCTACGTATTCAAAAATCCTACTGAGTGATTTTGAAGTTGCTACCTGCTTTCTCTGATTTATTATTAAATTGTGAAATATTGTGCCAGTGAATGCTTTCTAACTGACTAAGTCATCTGGCCATCTTATCCAAGTATTGTTGGCACCAAAATTTATTTTCTTTTATCTCAATCCAATGACTTCGTGAATTCAAATGAAACTTATTAGAAACTCTTTGTACTTGATTAAACTTCATTTTGAATACAATTCCTTCCCTTGAATTTATGTATATTACTGAAATGATTAACTTTTCTTTGAGAATGTGTCTGTCTTTACCATATAATGTTTTAAAAAACAATATTTAGACTATACTGAGCGTTCCAAAATTTTAGTATGTTGTTTCAGCAAAAATTACGTTACTTTCTTGCTACAAGTTGGCTTCCTATATCCTGTAAGAACGATGTATATCCTTCCTAACATCTGATTTTTTTGAATTTTAAAGTGGGATGTTATGTGATAAATTTCTATACCGGTATTTCACTTTCAATGTACTCAAACTTTATGGTATTATTCTCTAGCTACAAGATTTATTGTCCTTTGACTATTAACTATTTATTATCCTGAATATCTTTTAAAGTGAGGAAAAAAATGATTTTAGTGAAATTATATTGAAGCCAAATATTGAATATACAGATCTAAGGTTTAATTCTTCTACGGCTGTTTAGATGGATTTACTACTTGAATTTACTGTTTAATCTTGAATTCCTGCCTACTTAACTACATCATTTGAATTATTTTCTGAATTACCTTCAAAAATTACACTAAAGCTCCCGTATCGTGTTGTTCAACTAAGCCCGCTACTCTGTAAACCAATTTCGTTATGCAAAATTATTATGAAATTCTAGGGTATGTTACAATAGCCTGAATAGAATCTTTTAAGTTATGACAAATTTTCTTGTAATTGTTCCTGTTTAAGATTTATTAATTACCAAAAGTCAGATATGGCAAGGTCATCAAGCTTCAAGACTAAAATTCCATTTTTTTCCACTTAAAACTAAAATTACTATCAAACTCTTGGGTTATTATCACTAAATGATTTTTCTGTTTCATTTAATCCTACTCTTATCTTCCTATCTCTTGCACATACAAAATTCAAATTTTACTTTGCTCTCAAAAACATTCTTTGGATTTACTGATGTACTGCAATTTAAGTTAGTATGTTGTCAGATTAGGCATACACATTCTATGATAGTTATATTCCTTTTATCTTTGAAAATTAGTGATATTGTTATAATTATTCAAGCTATTTTTAATTTTCATTCTAACAAGCACATGGCAAAATGAAACTTAAAATTGATAAAGCTTTTGATAAAAATCTTTATCCTATGCAAACCATAGATAAACATACTAATTTTTTAGAGCCTTACTTGTGGAAATGAAGGGAACAAAATCCATTAAACTTTAAAATTTTGACCTTTAGATTTTTTTGTTTCTTTACAATAATAGATTTTGAGTTGAAAGTTGCTTTATTATTAAGGAAAAGCTTGTAAAAGTTATTTATTGTATGGTATGTGATAGACTTCATTCTAAATGATTTTGGTGATATTTAATTTAATTGCAATGGAGCACACGCTCCGGTGTCAATTTCGCTACACACCCATCTTCCCCCTATCCTGCACCAACCTACATTTGCCCTCTACAAATTTTATCTTTAAATTCTTTCAAAGTTTTCGGTAAATTATTCATCATGCCACATGGATTCTAATGCTGAGGCAAATAGGAGTGTTGTTTCAGAAGTTTGGTAACAAATTGAATTAAACACATTTAGGAAGCAAAGGAAAAGAAATTAGCCCTATTTCTCAGCAGGATCCATAAAGGACTATATGATTTGTCTAGTGAGGTTCAAATATTTTCATCATGTCAGATCAATAATCTTCATGAAACTTTACAATTTACTCATAGTCTAAATTGATGGCATCTACATTTGGTGAAAATTTCTTTTCACTGTTTCAATTTTTAAGATAAAGATTTTTTTAAGTTTTTTTTTTTTTTTTTTTTTTTTTTTTGAGCACACTGGTTGAGATGCCTATAATCAGAGATATTTCATGGAATTCCACCTGGCCATCTTCCTTTAAGAAATAATTTATTTTTGTTGGTGATATCCATTTTTGGATATCAGGAGCATGTTCTGACTTCTTTGTGACCTCGTTTAAATTGTCACCTAGATGGAAATAATCTTAAAGGCTGTTACAGACTCCACGTTAACTTCATCAAACTCAGCATTGATCTCCAAGGCTGTCCACTTTTTTAAATAGTAATATTTTATCATAGACCGAAACTTACTTTTCCATTTTTATAACAAATGGGTGCACTGGTTGATTTAGATGGCTGCTGGAAAATAACCTTGAATCGTATCTGGCTGGAAACTTTTTAATTGCTTGTTTTAGAGATTATGCTTGCTAACAATGAAATCACTTTTTATATTATTCACCATCTGACAGAAATTTCCAAACTGTTCTATAACCTTTATCAATCATAACAGAAAAGAATAGTTTATTTTCAAAATAAAATTGATACTACCTGTAGAAAACAATGATTTTTATTGCCTTTTGAATGTCTATAATATATAACAGAAATTAAAATACTGTTTCTTTTTTAAAATGTAGGTACATAATGTAAGTAATAATTGTTTTTCTTTCTCCCTTTTCATTTGCTGTTGGTTCCTGCAAATACAATGAACAGTGAAGGGTAGGTAATATGGAACTGTATTGTTTGTTTTTGCTTGCTTTACACGATTTGATACAAATAAAGTGTGTGTGTGTGTGTGTGTGTGTGTGTGTGTGTGAGAGAGAGAGAGAGAGAAATCAAGAATTATCTAGTTTGCAAGTTAAATCGTATTTTTTTTAATGAAGTTGCATGATTTTGTGCTTAGTACTAAAACTGTTCAAAATATATTTTGTCTTTATCAAATCTAAGTATTGTAATATAATGAAGCACAAAACTACTTATTTGCATATTCTCCTGTTTCTGTTGTGATGCATGATGTAATATCATTAGAAATATAATTTTGTTTAGGATTTTCAATGTCTAATCAGAGTGTAAGGATTAGAAATCAGCTGCTGCTTGAAATGGAAGGAGATGGTTCCATTATTAAATGACTAGATTGTGTAAAATAAAAAACAATAGCTTTTTGGGTGCAAGCTATTTTCATGGGATCAATTTTTCTCCTGGTACTTAAGAAGAGAAAAAGAAAAGAAAAAATAGAATAAATAAAGGAAAACTGAATAGATGGAGACTCTGATAGCAGAAGTTAGAGGTATTCCATAAGGAATACATCCAATCAAAAAATTCTAGCAACATGTTGTTTACATTAAGCTAAAACTGTAGCATTCATAAGTATTCATCAGTCAAAAAAATCAAGCTTGGGAAGAAACCATTGCTTATCTCAGTTGAAGACTGATATAATATTACCATTATATGCTGATTGGTTAAAACCATATGCATTCAGTTTTGCTACCCAGTGTGTTTAAGTTCAAGTTATTTTAGTCCAATGAGCCTTTGCCTTCAACACTCAATTCTGGTAATTTCCTTCACTTCCACCTTAATTCCTTAAACAGTAAGGAAAATAAGTAAGCTCAGTTTCACCTTCCAAAGCTAATCAAAACATTATAAAACAGAAAATTTTACCATCAGTATTTGTCTTGGAGTTTGTGTGTGGAGGGGCAAGGGAGGAACTGGAAGGTGATCAAATTGGTAGAAGTATAATCTACTCTTCGTTTCTTAAATTTTCTTACAAGTCTGGCTATTCAGTAAGGCTTGTTGCATTACACAGCTGTTATTGTTTCAGTTGATAAAAATACTTCATCTTCCTGATCTCTTTTAAGAAACGTTTATAAATAAACAACGCCGAGAAAGATTACATTCATTTATATTAGATCTCTTTAATGACTTTTCACAATGACAACTTTGTAGCTGTCTTTACCCCATTTTCCTAACCCATTTACTATTTGCACTCCATTTTCTTGATAGTATTTTTGGTGGCATGTTTTTATCTAGTGAATAATTTACAGTGTTATTTTCTTCTTTGTATTGGAAGACTTTTGTGAGTTTTGCTTACAACTCCCATGCTTAGAGATTTTGTTGATAACATTCCATAGTGGGAAGTGCTATTATTTCTTAAGTTAGAATTTAAGAGAAGGATACATAGTTTTTTTTGGGAATATTTTTTTTTTAGTTTATTTAATGTGTTAAGTTTTAGGCTTTGTTCATTGTCACATTAAACATTGAAGATTTTCATAAGGTGATTGGAAGTAATTTTTTTAAAAAAAATCCCACAGGCATCAGGTGTTCCAGATAATGAAGCATTTATTATATAATGTGTACCTTACTGAATATCAGACACATCAGGCAAACTTGTTTTAATAAAAGAGTAATTTTGTTAATACCATACATGGGTTTTCTTAAACACTTTATTAGCACACCATGAAATTAACATGAGATTCAGTGATAATTACTCTATAATCAAATTAAATTTCTTTTAGAATTTGTGAATTTATTTAGGTTCACAGAATAATATGTGGAATAAATTATGGATGTTGTTGAGATCTTCTCGTACCACCAATATTTGCTAATATGTTGCCAGTTATGCTTTTAACTTCTGTTGGATAATGGTGAAAATGAAACTGCCATTAAGCACTGAATATAAGATAGTTTGAGGAAAAATAGCCTGTCACGTACCACAGATGAAAGCAGGAGGGTCAGATGAACACAAGAAAACATAAAAAAATACAATATCTCAGTTTGCAACCGTAATAATGTCAGAGGTGAAACATATGACAGGGGGAAGATGTGTACACATCAGCATCTATCAGATGATTGAACCATATGATGAAAAGATGTAAGGAGTTACAAGGGTGAGTCAAATGAAAACCGTAAATATTTTTTAAAATATTATTTATTGTGCAGAAGTGGTACAAAGCTATATTACGTTTCAACATAATCTCCCCCACACTCAATGCAAGTCCTCCAGCGCTTACAAAGTGCATAAATTCCTTTAGAGAAAAATTCTTTAGGTGGTCCGCGTAACCACTCGTGCACCGCGAAGCTTACCTCTTCATCAGAAAGGAACTTCTTTCCTCCCATTGCTTCTTTGAGTGTTCCAAACATATGGAAATCACTTGGGGCAAGGTCTGGTGAGTATGGTGGTTGAGGAAGACACTCAAAATGCAGGTCTGTGATTGTTGCAACTGTTGGGGCAGTGTGGGGCCTTGCATTGTCATGTTGCAAAAGGACACCTGATGACAGCAATCCACGTCGCTTTGATTTGATTGCAAGCCGAAGATGATTTTTTAGGAGATCTGTGTATGATGCACTGGTGACAGTGGTCCCTCTAGGCATGTAATGCTCCAAAATGACACCTTTTTTGTCCCAAAAGAGAGTCAGCATAACCTTCCCTGCTGATGGTTCTGTTCCAAACTTCTTTGGTTTTGGTGATGAGGAATGGTGCCATTCCTTGCTCGCTCTCTTCGTTTCCGGTTGGTGGAAGTGAACCCAGGTTTCGTCCCCAGTAACGATTCTTGCAAGGAAGCCATCACCTTCTCGTTCAAGCCGCCGAAGAAGTTCTTCACAAGCATCAACACGTCGTTCTCTCACTTCAGGAGTCAGCTGCCTTGGCACCCATCTTGCAGACACTTTGTGAAACTGGAGCACATCATGCACAATGTGGTGTACTGAACCATGACTAATCTTTAAACATGCTGCAATGTCATTCAGTGTCACACCATTTGCAAACTGCCTACTCCATTCGTAGACTAGCTGCTGTGACAAACATGCATCATCATACTGAACCTTCATTCTTCGATGGATTTCAATAGGTTTCACACCTTCACTACTCAAAAACCGAATAACAGAACTCTGTTCTTCCCTGGTGCAAGTCTCAAGTGGGGCAGCCATCTTTATACTGATACTGCGACGGTATTTGTGCATCTGCACTATGCTGCGACCTACAGGCTATTCTGCATGCTGCTTGTAGCACGCTTACCAACTTGCAGGATAACGGCACGAAATTTCAATTTTTTTGTTACAAATTTAAGGTTTTCATTTGACTCACCCTCGTATAAAATATCTTTGACTTCACTATGGCAGATTTAGTTCCTGTATCCTATTCCAGTCATGATTTTGTTTCATTTGATTAATTTTTTGTACTAATTTTATTTCCATCAGTTAAGTAAAGCATGAAAAATGATGTAAACATCTACCATTCCAATCTGATTGCTGATGTAGTAACTGTTACTGCAATATTTTTGAGGTCTGGAGGGACTAATGTTTAACTATGTAAAAGTTTGGTCAAAGGTATTTGTGACATTGAGTATTAACAAAACTTACTCATGTTTCTATCTGTATCAGAACATCAAATTCCTCAGATAATGACTGTACAATCTGTTTCTGTTCTCAAACATAAGAATGGAAAGTCAGTCTTGAAACCAGAATTCTGCAGTTATAATGTGGCAGGATATAGGAACAAGTTTTATTTACATTGAGCTAGTGCCATTTTCTTGGGTAGTGCCAGAATGTTGATAATTAAAAATAATTATATCAGCATGTAATTTGACTTCCATGGCTAATTTGCATTCGTGTGATAGGCAAAAAGAATTACTATATGTAATGTCTACTCACTTTTATTTATCGGAATCATTAAATTATCTTACTAAACACAGAACTTCATTCATTTTAAACTTTTTAGATAAAGTTGTTAGATAATAAATTCTATTAAAATTGTCAAGCTATTGAGCACTTGGAAAAAAGTGTACTGTTAGTACCTGTTCAACAACTCTGTGAAACCATAATGTTACTTAGCCAATTATCTACTATTGATATTCTTACATATTAAGCATGAATTAAAGCCATGATGCTGAAAGTAGGTGCAATGACTTTTGAGATATGTATGCATGTAAGTAAGTATATTGGAAATATTTAAATCAGGAATTTCTGCGGGTTCTATGCTTTATTGAAATTTCTGTAACTTTTAATTTTTAGATCACATTTAGACTTAATCATCTAAAAACGGTTAATTTATTACTAGTGACCCATCCTGGCAATACAGCAGTACATTATGACTATCTATTACTAAACAATGAAAATCAGATGCATTTTTAGACAATTTTAATCATTTTGTCACCAGATGCCAGTACGAAAAAAATTCATTTTAACATGGCCCATAAAAGATCCACTTACTGTTTGTTGTCAGGGGAAAAAGAACATTCCCTACTTTTGTCGAGTCTGGCCCTGCAATTTATGTATGATCATATGCAAGAAAATTCTTGTGGGAAACTGGGCTTATTTAAAATTGAAATTCAATTCAGAAGGAATCATTGGGATTCCAGGTATTAAAACTGTCTCTGTATTTCCACCACAGGTTTAATAAAAAAAACTTTATCAAAGCTAATAGAAACAGATTACCTAATGTTTTCTAGGTAAGTGAAATGAGAAATGATTTAATAGAAAAAAATGCTGATGAATATAAATTCTACAGAAAAACAAATTTTATAAAATTATAGAATTTAGTGAGTGCAGTTGTAGAGAAACAAATTGGCATATATATCAAAATGCCATTTCAATATGTGCAAGCGCTGCATTCCTCTTTGTTGTATATACCCTTTACAAGTTGACTGATATACTGCACACGTGTGTATTTCTTGGTCTTCCAGCTCACTTGCAATTCTGCTTCCCAATTTATAATTATTTTTTATTTACTTTTTTTGTGAAACTCTTGGCATATTCCAAAGAACATACACATAGTGCATGCTGTGAAGGTCATTTTGTGTGTGTGTTAAATAATGAAGTTACAAAATAATTTTAGTAAAGATTAGATAATCAATGGGAACAACTTACCATAAGTTATATTTAAATTGTGAACACATTAACTGTGTGTTAACTCTTATAGCTAGATATATGCCACGAGATTTTCTTGTTGAATTTTTTGTTCTCTAAAATCTTGCCATACATTGAATAGTATTATTTTTAGCCCTTCAGGCAACGTATTCCTGGAAAGAGCACTGAATCCCTACTCTTCTCTGACTCATTTTACCAAAATAATTACTGTTTGGCTCCCATGTTTAATATTCATTACTACCATAATTTACTGGAAAGTCGGTGATGGAGGGTGACTCTCTTAATGTGCAAAAGTTTACACCTGTAGTAGTTTAGGAAATCTATGAGAAACTCTGACAAGGATGTGTGGAGCATTTTCTTAATGTCTACTTCAGCCAGATTTTAAGTTTTCTCACTTTATAAAGCCTATCTATTCCATTCCTTAAAGACTCAAAAAACAAATGGGCGTAGAAGAAATTGACTCTGGCCCTGATTTCTCTTTATTTTCTTGGTCATTGCTGGATATGAATGTAGCTGGTAGTAAAATGTCTTTGCTGTCACCCCTCCAGTTATGTGTACCTGTCAAAAATTGGGTGGCTCTTATTTGGACCTTTTCTATTAAGCTTTTTAGATGGGATCCCAATACAGTAGAACAGTATTCTAAGCGAGATAGTACTAGTGCTTTATTTGCAATCGATTTAACTTTTGGTGTACACTGTTTTAAATAACTATCCAGGAAATGGAGCAAATGCTATTCCTTCCCAATTACCTTTGCAATATGTTAATTACACAACAAACTATTACAAATTATTAATCCTATATATTTAGTGGAATCTACCCTACTTAAGGCCGTGATATTAACTGCTTATTCAGAGCTAAATAGTATCTGCTTTTTACTTATATACATGACTTGATCTTTCAGAGTTTTGCTCCATCTGTCTGTTGTTACATCAAGCTATTAATTTCCCATCGGCTTGTAACAAAGTACACCTTGACCTGGGTTTTTATTTTGTTATAAATAACATCATCACTGGAGAATAGTCTTTTCTTCCCATGCATTACATCACACAAATCATTGATGTATATGATAAACATAGGCCCTATCATGCTTTCTTGAAGACCCCAGAGCTTACTTGGGTCAGTGATTAATATTCTCTAATGAGAATTAAACACTGTGTTTTAATCTTCATGAAGCCAGAAATCCAACCGTATAAATGTCTAGAAGTGACATAGCTATCAAGTTTCTTTAGAAAGTGTCAGATAAAACTGAGATCAAAGGGAGGAAGGATCACCAGACCTCCTGCCTCCATCTGTGGTGCCAGGTTTATGGCATCCCATGCCTCCTGATTTTTTACTTTTGTGTTAGATATTTGTAAACATAATTTTCAATGCATTCAAAAGAGCAACTGCATCCTGCTAACTACCAAGCTTTCTGTTGTTTTGATTCAGAGTAGGTTCCACATACATGGCATAATTAATGTAAAATATGTAGCCAGTACAATATGTAATAATATAATTATACAGTAATTCATAAATATCTCACTTTGCTAACCATTCTGTTAAAAAGTTTTATTTCTAAACTATTAGCTTAAAAATTTTCATTGGTTTCTGGAGAAACTTATATTTCATGCTGACTTAATTATGTGGGTGCGCAGACATCCACGGTTGTTGCCCATTTTGTCTTGATTGTCTGGGTTGAACTGCATCAATTTATGAAAACCTAATGTTTCAGCCATCATTTGAGGCCTTCTTCAGAGGACTATCAAGACTGGAGTTGCTGTTGCCTTCATATAGCTCCAGAAGAGTGCACTAACCATTTGGAGTGACGTCACTCAAGCTACCGCCACCAACATGGCCTGTCCAACAGGGGCTTGCATCCCACGCTTTCCTAATCAAGCATGACCATATTTGGTCAAGTTGTAGCCCGCTGTCTCCGTTCATATTATCAGATTTTTTAAATTTCTAGCGCTTCTCTGATATGCCTAGGCCACCATCTGCTTTCATGAACCAGTACACTAGTGTCACTCAATAAAATTGTGTGACCACTCTCAGCAGAATGTTGTGCTACAGCTGATTTACTGATGTCGTTATTTTTAAGATGTCTTATCAGTTCACACAGCCTTTCCTAGACTGTCCATCCAGTCTCGCCGATATACACTTGGACACAGCTACAGGGTATTTGGTACACACCCGCTGTCCGCAGTTTCTCCCTCCTGTCTTTAACCTTTATGAGCACATCAGAAATCTTAAGGCATTCTGTATATCAGATGGATATTTTTCATATTTAGGAGACGGCCAACTTTTTCCGTCACCCCCTGTATGTAGGGTAATACTGCCATGGGTTCATCTGTTTGTCTTCTGGCTTCAATTTCCGGTGCTGGAGCACAAGGTAGTGCTTGAGGTTCAAGCCTTGCGGTGGTATTATTGATAATGTTAAGTCTGTAGCCGTTGCCAGAAATGTCTCCTTCAAAATGTCTCTTTCAGCGGCTATGCTCGCTACATCACGAACGGTTAAAGTTTTTAGAATTCCCAATTTCACAGCTGGATGGTGGTGAGAGGCTGCATACAAATATTGATTCGTGTGCGTGGGCTTGCGATAAATTCCCTGGCCCAAGGAGCCATCTTCCATCCGCCTCACGATCACGTCCATAAAGGGAAGTTGTTTGTCCACAAACCGTTTCCAGAAGATTCAATGTAATCTTGCAACTAAAATATGAGAAGCAACCTCAATAAACTGGAGGTCAAAGGAAAATTAACTACGTCTAATCACCTGACGCCTCGTTTGTACTGCCTTCCCAAGATACACAAGGACAGGGTGCCATTACGACCAATTGTCAGTACTTTTCAGGCTCCTACACATTCGCTGGCTATATATCTGGCAGATAAGTCTGACTTACTCTACTTTTACAATTTGGAATTCTTTTGATTTTATAAATAGGATCAAGGACAACGTCTGGATGACAACGACGTGCTAGTAAGCTTAGACGTCACGTCATTGTTTACAAACATGCCAATTGACGACACCATCAACATCATCAGGGAACGACTAGAAAATCTCAGCCTGCTAGAAGAATGGGCATCACTAACTGAATTCTGTCTTAGGACTACTTTCTTTCAATAGAAGAATGACATCTGGATCAGTGATGGGTCCAATCATGACCGATGTGTTTATGAAGGCATTTGAGGCTGAAGTGGTCAATAATCACAATCTAAAGCCTTCTTAATAGCTGTGTTACGTGGATGACACATTTGTTATCTGGCCTCACGGGCGAGAATCCCTCCAAGCCTTCTTCCAACACTTAAACTGTGCTCACAAGAAAATTAAGTTCACCATGGAAGTTGAGGTGGACAAACAACTTCCCTTTATGGACGTGATCGTGAGGTGGAAGGAAGATGGCTCCCTGGGTCACGGAGTTTATCGCGAGCCCATGTGGTGAATTGATATTTGCATTCAACCTCTCACCAGCATCCAGCAGTGAAATGTGGAAGTCTAAAAACTTTAACTGTTCGTGCTTCCATAGTCAGTAACGAAGCGAGCATAGCCGAAGAAAAAGAAATTTTGAAGGACACATTTCTGGCCAATGGCTACATGCTTAACGTTATCAATAAGGCCACTGCAAGGCTTGGACCTCAAACACTACCTTGTGCTTCAGCACCGGAAGTTGAAGCCAGAAGACAAACAGATGGACCCATGGCAGTATTGCCCTACATTCAAGGTGTGACAGATAAAATTGGCCATCTCCTAAAGAAGAAAAATATCTGTCCGATATACAGAGCGCCTAGGAAGATTTCTGATGTGCTCATAAAAGTTAAAGACAGGAGGCAGAAACTGCAGACAGTGGGTGTGTATCTGTGGCCAAGTGTATATCTGCGAGACTGGACGGACGGTCAAGGAAAGGCTGTGTTAACAGATAAGACATCTTAAAAATAACTACATCAGTAAATCAGCTGTAGCACAACATTCTGCTTACAGTGGGCATGCAATTTCATTTAGTGATACTAGTGTACTGGTTCATGAAAGCAGATGGTAGCCTAGGCGTAACAGGGAAGTGCTAGAAATTAAAATAGATAATATGAACACGGACGGTGGGCTTCAACTTGACCAAATATGGTCATGCTTGGTTAGGAAAGCGCGGGATGCATGCCCCCATCGTACTGGCCACGCTGGTGGTGGTAGCTTGAGTGATGTCACACCAAATGGCTAGTGCGCTCTTCTGGAGCTATATGAAGGCAAACAGCGATTCCAGCCTTGACAGTTCTCTGAAGAAGGCCACCAAATGATGGCCAAAACGTTAGGTTTTCATAAATTGACACAGTTCAACCTGGACAACCAAGACAACATAGACTTAATTATGTTTGCAATAACCATATTTTGTAATAAAAATACTTATTTTACTTCTTAATTTCAGATTCCCAGGTGCATCCTGATACTCTTCTTCACTGGTTGAAGAAACAAGTGGCTTTGTACAGTGATTTATATGTAGAAAATATGACATCTTCCTTCAAGAATGGTTTAATTTTATGTGCAATAATTCATCGTTACCGACCTGATCTCATTGACTTCCATACCTTAAATCCAAATGATGTTGCTGCTAATAATCAGCTGGCATTTGACACATTAGAAAGAGAACTTGGTATTCCACCTGTAAGTACTAAATAATAGTGGAATAATTCAATGGCTTTACTTATGAGTCAAGGCTTTTTAAATCCTCACATTAACTATTATTTTTATCAGGGTTCTTTAAAGATTTTATGTACACTTTGCTTTATGTAACTCTGCTGAAACTAATTGATAAATTTTATTATTGTACATCATCTTCTGGAATTAGGCTATTAGCTCAAGTCTGAATGAATACAGGTTCCATACAGCAGTTTAATTCACATTTATCTATTATGACCGAGCATGGTGGTGTAACGGATAGCGTTCTGGCCTCGCATTCGGGAGGACGGCGGTTCAAATCCCCGTCTGGGCAGCCAGATTTGGGTTTTCCATGGTTTCCCAAATCACTCCAGGTAAATGCCGGGGTGCTTCCTTAACAAGGCCATGGCTGAATTCCTTCCTATTCCTTGCCTCCATCGTTTCCCGTCTCTAAAGACCTCGCTGTTGAGAGATGTAAAGCAGTTAAAAAAAAACAAAACTATTATGATTGTTGAATAGAATTATTAATGACAATAAAGTGCATGCTGGTCGCAATTTCCCTGTTCATCTAATTACTTCTTTCCTAATTTTCTAATTATTGCCTGATATACTGTAAATGCTAAAATTCTCCAGCAAATCTACTTTTGTCATTTACAAATTTCAATTTTAAATTCCTTCGGGATTTTTGATAAATTATTCATAATATCCCTTGGTAATTAATTCCAACCCCTGATTCCCTTATGCAAAAAAGAAGGAAAAACCCACTTTATTATGCATGAGCTTGAGTGCCTTCTCATGCACTTTGCCTAATTGTTCAACCAATATTCCTCCAAGACCCATCTCCAACATATGCCTTGTACCTTCTCTGCTTTCTCTCCACCCTCCTTCTGCCTTCCAGCGCACCGGGGCCCTCACGCTCAGGGGGCCCCCAAGGGCCCACGAGCCTTCACAACAAACTGGCGACCTTTTTTATCTCTACCGTTGTCTAAGGGGCCCTTCTGAGAACACAGGAGCCCCTCACTAAGGGCCCTCGCTGCTCATGGGGGGCCCCAACCACTGCTCAGGGGCCCCTAAAGAACAGTTCAAGGGCCCCTACCAGCACACAAAGCAAAAAAAAGGTCGCCCGTCTGGCCTGAGGGCCCAAAATAAATTTTTTGCACCGGGGCCCTTGTTGACCTAGCTACGCCACTGATCCCGGTTTCCAAAAGTTTGGAGGAAAGCACATGTGGTGGCACTGCTAAAACTGGGCAAAGAGCCAAATGAACCAAATAACTTGAAACTAATATCCCTAATCTGCCACACGTATAAAATTCTGGAACAAATTATGCTAATCAAAATTGAGTAAAAAAAAATAGATGAAAATTTGATACAAGAACAGGCTGGTTTCTGACCAGGAAAATCATTTTTTGGACAAATACTCGACCTTGCACAACATATCAAAAATAGTTTCGAGAATAAATTAATAACTTGAGCCTTCTTAATAGATCTTTCCACTGTCTGTGATACCATTAACCACTGAAGACTTCTGGTAAAGTTATACGATGTCACCAAAGACATTAGGTTGACCAGCATCATCAAAGGCATGCTGTAAAATAGAAGATTCTATGATGCAGTCAAAGGAGAGAGGAGTAGATGGAGAAGCCAGAAGACTGGACTCCTAAAAGGAAGTGTTTTATCACCTACTCTCTATAAAAGCTACACTAATGGGCAACCACATAACACTGAAGGCAGACAGGTATTTTATGGTGATGATACGGCAAGCACTGTACAGGGAAGAACTTTCAAAAACGTAGAAAAGAAACTTACAGCAATGCTGGAAAAGTTTGAATCTTATTATGAAGAAAACCAACTGAGACCAAATTCAGGTATATTGTTAGGCATCTCTGAAGAGGATTGTTTTTTTTTCTTCGAACAGTAGAATGAAAGATCGGACAAGTGTATCAGTTGCAATGGAGAGGACTATGAAGGTCATTGATTGTATTTTCTCAAATGTGAATTTAAAAAAAATTAGTTTGGTGTATTTTGGGTACCCCCTTATACCTAGTTCTTTGTTAGTAGAATTTTCGAACAAAATTAGTGTAAAGGGGTAATGTAAATAGAAAAAATGTTAATGCTTCTATAAAATAGTACACAATTTGTAAAAAGGAAAAGAGATTTGAAAAAAATATTAAATATTTGTTTGGATAATTAATGTTTCATATATTTGACATTCAGATTATCGATGCTCTACTGAATTAAAAAAAAAAAAAAAAAGTTACAAATATTCAAAATGAAATAATGGTGTAAATTGTAAAATGGAAAGTAGATTGTCTTATGATATCGAAAATTCAATAATTTGTTTCAGTAATGTTTTCCTGTATGTCATTACTGAAAAAATATATTTTATGTTGATTTATACAAGTTTAAATGATTATGATTTATCTTTTTTCCATTTACATTTTACTTATATGCTCTCTAATCCTACACTGTCATGCATATTGTCCTCTTTCTGTACCTATGTGAAATATGTAACAAATAATGTTAAAAACATTTCATAAAGTTGCCACAAAAATCAGTACTTTTTAATATGAAAACTACTAATTATTAGTATGAACATAGGATTGAGTCACCTCATACAATGATATTATTTGTAAAACTTAATATAAAATTATGATTAGAATAAATAAGGAAATTAACCTGCATTAAAGTTTCTTCAACATTCATTAAGGGAAAGGACAGGGATTGAGAAATGGAAGATATCTTCTTATTAACAGTTAGAAATACTGGGAAGTCCATTATTGCTGCTGATATAATGGCTTAGTCCAATCTGTTGTATGGGTAAGGGATTTTTTTTTTTTAATATGGCAAAAAATGGAATATTTAACAAAGCAAATCAAGAAAAGGAAAAATGCAATAAAGAGCTGGTACCAAAAAAAAAAAAAACCTGTTTAAATGGTATGTGCGTAGAAGTGTAATTAAATATGAGACAGCTGATGTCATTCACATGTGGCGCTGTAGATGGCCATGTAATGGAAAGGTCTTTGTGTATGCATATATCCAGCAAAATAAGGAATGATGGTCATGGTATCATTAAAAGTCAACTGCACTGTGAAATGATCAAAGTGCATTTGATTATCTGCATTGGCAAAAGTTGTTGACTTGCTCTTTACTGTATTGTGACTCCTTGGGCAACTAAGTGGTAATTCATTTCTCTGAAATTGTAAAATAACTCTTTAATTCTTACATCATTTCTGTAGCTGTGCAGTGAACACCGTTGTGTTGATGTTGAGTTTTATCAGTATTTTTTTGAAAGCCTGCATACATCTTCTAGGCAGAATCTAGGTTCTCTTGTAACTTAATATTTTATTTGACAAAGAAACAAACATGCTAGACACATAGCAGAGATATTATGATTGTAGTCTGCACTATGGGTGGTGTTATTCTTCTTTTTAATTTACAGTGGGGGATTTTCCCCGATTCCCCAACATGTGTTTGCATGCTTCACTTTGTCCATAACTCTCCGTCTGTTGATATTTAATAGTTGTTTAAATTTTTCTACCGCTTCCTTGATTAACAATAACAAATAGCCTTTTGGTTTTGGTAATACCTTTGCCCCCAGCCATAACACCTCGTGCTGTTCTCGGAAAATGTGTTCAGCGACAACCAATTTTGAGGTTTGACCTAATCTTGTATGTTGTGTTATGGAGCAAGGTTAACTCATTGCCGTAAATAGAAACATGTGTATGGGACATATCCATCTTGTTTGTTTAATTGAAAACCAATGTATTCAGTTTGGAGAGGACTTAAATTTGGCCTGGAAAATGTTTAGCTGCTTGGCACAACATTTCCATAATTGACAATGCAGTTCAATAACAATATAAACGATCAGGATATGAAATTTGAGTTATGAAACAATTTAAATTTGTGTAACTCTTATTTTTGCATCGTTAAGTAAAAAATGTGTCCTGGTATTTTTGTTTGTTAGGTCATGACTGGAAAAGAAATGGAGGAATGTGATGTTCCTGATAAGCTAACAATGCTGTCATATTTATCTCAAATTTATGATACATTTAGAGGAGAAATTCCTCATATAAAGCATCCAAAGCTGGTAAGTATGAAATGGTAAAAATTCAATTCATAATTTGATTAAATTATTTCTTATTACAGGAGAATAATTCTCATAAATGTTTCTAGGAATTAGATGCAGAAGACAGTCCAACAGCACCTAGGCCTATAAAGATCCGACAGTTGCAACATTTAAGTGCTTCCCAAAAAGTTAATATCATTGGACGATTGACAACCAGTTATAATCACAGCCGCAACAATGTAAGTCGGAAACGTTTCTCCACAGACAGGGATGTCCAGATTGGTACAGTTGGGACTCATGGTGCTAATGCTGATAGGAGAAGTGATACTTCTCGAAAATCTCGTAGTAAAAGAAGAAGCTTGGAAAAAGAAAAACAAAATGCTGATGTAAGTTTGCAGAAATTGAAAAACTTTTTGGACATATAATTTTAAAATAAAAAAAATAAACTCAGGTGTTAGGATGCCAGCTGATCATAATGTTTATGGACTTCAGTAAGCCACTTTTGAGTATTTGTTATCTAATAACCAGTTGTGTGTGGAATACTTCAGTGTATGAAAATTTTCATGTCTAGGTGATACTTAGTTTAGATCTGGTTAAAAATTTTGTGTCTATGTATTCATTAAGATTGAAAAATTTACTCTAAATCTATATATATATAAAGATGAATGTTTGTTTGTTTATTCTTCATACAAATCCACAGTTTTCATCCGATCTTGATGAAACTTCGCACACTTATCCTTTGAAACATGGAGAAAAATACTGTCTACATTTGGTTGAAAAATTTTCTGTATAAATAATACATGTTGTCTTATAATTTCGAAAAATTACTGAATGGTGATAGACAGACATGTAGGATGTGTAGGTCTCTGTACTGTCTTTCCATATAGCGGTCTGGTAGCTCAGTGTTTAAAGCGCTTGCTTACTGCTGCTTGGATCATGGTCTCCAGTTCAAATCTCCTTGCAGACAAAGATTTTAAAAAATTTTCTTTTATCGTAAGAGTCACGACTGGAATGTCGGTTATTCGGATTGAATGTTAAACTGTAGATATTACAAATTTAGGGGTTCAATGTGAGGCAAATCGTAGATAGTCTTGCAATGTTGTAAGTTTACACTTCATGTTGCAATGATCCCTCAGGGGTTGTTCGCAGCTAGTGTGTGCGTGTGTGTGATCTGCAGTAATAATGCTATAAATGCGGAAGTAAGTCTCTATCTTTTTGTTATGTTTTGATGAATAAATGGCTATATCGATATTGATGGAATTTGACAAGAAAATCTGTAGGAAGGGCACAGGACATCTTTTCCGGTTTGATTAATAGTTGTAGTCACGAAATTTTGAGACCTTATTGAATTGTGACAGAAATATGTTGGAAATTGATTCTCTTCAAGACATGTTCAATGGTAGAATAATATAGTGATAGCTTTCCTGTCATATTATGCCGACTTGGTGTTTGGGACCAATCATTCGTTAACAACAACTTTCTATATTCAATTCTGGCAAAAAAATTCTTAATACACGCATATGAAGTCGCGGGTAGGAGCTAGTTTATATATAAATCAAACGATTCCTTTTAATTTTCTGTTTTATTTGATGTATGTTTTAGATACATAGTTATTTTAATTGTGCAATATTTAAAAAGTTCTATTGCATCTCATCTTTCTTCTCTACAAGTGAGTGCTTTATATTTTAAAATACTACATCTTTCTTGTTTAAATATGATTTTAAATGATGTTTTTACTACTCTTCCTTAAATCTTATCCTCTTTTATGAATTATTACTTTGTTTTCAGAATATCTTTATTTCATAATTTCATTTTAACATTTGTTGTGTCTTTTGAAACTAGTCATCCTAAATCCATTTTTTCATCCTTTTTAAAGTATTTTTATTCATTGTCATGAATTTATTTTAAATTAGCTTTCTTTTTAACCCATTTTTAACATTATAACTGTTGTAGTTTAGAAGTTGAATTTCTTTACTATTTGGAGAAAAAAATAATAATTTATCTATTAGCTCAAAATTTTGTTCAGTAGTTTGTTTACATGTTAAGAAGACATTGTTGTTAGTATGTATTTATCTGTTTAAATAAATTTATTTTTGGTTCGAAACCTATTCTTCTTACACATGTGCTGGCCAGTTGCATTACGTTTTCTAACTGACTCAGTTTTCCTTTTTCTGGCCACTTGTTTGATACAACCTTAATACTTAATTACTATCTTCAATAAAATTCTTCAATCCTGCATTCTTTACATCAAAATGCTTATTTTTTCCTCATAGAACCTGTAGAAATGACAGTAATGTTTTTTGTTTTTGTTTGATTTTTGGTTAAACTTTCACACGTGATCAGCTACGATTTTGACTCAAAAATTTCTGCAGTATTAAGTTTATGGTTATGTAATCTGTTTACAATCTTAAAGGCTTTACTTTACATGTTCCTTCAATTGCTAGGAACCTATTGCTATGTTATCGAATCAAGTACAGCATTAAATTATATTTCACGAGTCACTTGTAAGCAGTGCAGTCATTCCTAACCACAACAAAGCACCTGCTCACATAACCACGACTTCGTCTGTGTTCCCTTCTTCCCTGTCTATTTTACATCTATTCCTTTAGACAGGTCGATGAGTACCCTGAGTGAAATGTAGCATGTTTATTCTCTGTTATGTTCTCTTGAGCTTTCGTCACAGGGGATGCAATCTGCTAATTTTTTGTACAGATATGATTAAATATTTCCTGTAGTTGATTAGTGCGTACTGCACTTTCACTTCATAGTTGTTAATATTATGGATAATTGACAGCAATTAACAGTTAAAGAAAACATATTTATTTATAAAGTGAACTTGTCATGATATTACAGGAAGCTGCATGATGGTTATGCTATGTACTTAAATCTGACCTGATTCAAGTAATCATTGAATGTTATGATTTTTGAGTAAAACTTATCACGCAGAGAGGTACTGTTAATTGTAGATTCTTTTTGACAAGATGCCAGCTAAAATTATGGTCACAAACAAGATTTAATTACTCCTCCCCAACCACAACTTCTTTTGTTAAACTGTTGTGAAGAAACAGATGATAGGTATGTTTAAATAACTTATCTATTTTGCAAAACTTGATTTCCTTTATTGCTTTCTGTACCATTAGTAATTTCAGTTTGTGAAATTAGTTTGTTGGAGAACACGTATAGGTGTCATTTAATGCAGATGATGTGATATTTATTTTATTATTGAATCAAAAGTTACATATGATTCAATGAACTTGCAAAATTGTACTAAATTATATCAATTATAAATGGATATCATTTCGAGTGCTATTCCTACCATGTGTAATAAAGAATTTTAATTTTGAATCTGGAGATGTTTATACATTTTTGAGGTGCTTGGATAGCCATTTGGCAGTCAGTCATGTCAAGTTTGGTTTTTCTCTTTCTGTTTTCATTTAAATGCATCCTACAGCCAATCTTTTTGTCTCCATCTCTATTTTCCTGTTATTTGGTGTTATTTTTTTATCTATTACTGTTACAAATGGAAGTTTCATTGGATGCATGTAAGGATCTTGGAATTTTGGCAAATTCTAGTTTTGCTTAGGCGGGACTTAGAAATTTTGTGAAGTACAGTTTTCAACTTTAAGTAATTTCCCTGTAATCTTGCTCACAGTTGCAATTCGTCATAATAATCATTTTAATGTGTAATTATCATATCGGGAAACGTTTAGTTTAAGAGTTATTCCCGTTTGTTCAAGTTTTGAAGCACGCGATCAGAATAGTGAAATTCTAAGATTCGCAGTATCTTTAAATCCAGTAAAGCTACAACCGAACTTTTATCACCAGCTGTAGTCAGCACTATCCCCGATATTTTGGTAATAAAATGAAATAATTTGGCAAAGTTTAATTAGTGATTTTAATTAAGAGAAAATAATGAGCTTTTTTATTAAAAGAGATATCAATTTAAATTTTACATTAGCAGATAGCCCTAATTAAGACGATTTCAGACATATATGGGTTTTCATCAAAAGTTTAAGCATTTGTCCGGAAATTAAGTTTTTGTAAAGTAGATTGTCGCGGATTGTTGTGCACGCGCGTAAAAAGTTCTAGAACACTTAGGGATTTTACCCAAATTTTGAATGTATCACTACACGGAGTCTTAAACAGCTAAAACTCTAAAATTAATTACTCTAAATTTCTCACGAGACTGCCGTCGGACTTCTAGTGGATAAGTCCAGATACTATCAAAGTTTGAACATTTTTAATAGTCGGGATCTTCAAATAAATTACACATACTTTGAGCTACGCGGAAGCAAAAAGATGTGATACAGTTGCTGACGTCACTGGTTCTAGCCGTGTCTATAAAAAAGACCCCGTAGCCATTATGGTCTGTCTGTTCCGGTCGTCTGTTCCTGTCTAGCATTATGTTAGTTCGTCTCGGTTGGTCGTAACTTGCCATGCCGGCTAGTTCGAACATGTTGAAACTTTGGTGTCGTGTTATATCATAACTTCAAAGACTGTTAAGAACTTTTAATTTTGCTAAAAGGGGGTTTCGGTCGGTTAGATTTCTCTCCACAATCTGTAACTTCTGGTAAAGATAGTTCGATATGCCTGCTCAACTGTAAATGCTATTTTGAACTATTGACTTTGAAAATAAAAACTTTGAGTTTTCCAACAGTGAACTTGTGTGCTTCAGTAGTTAGCATAAAACCCTTTCCAATATTTGGGGTTGAAATCAAATATTGTGGCGACCTAGGCATTTAGTTGAGTAATCCTGGCTACATGGTCAAATCAAAATTATTTAGCGAGTTTTAAAGAGAACTGTGAAGTGCGATCAAGAGTTTAAGTTAAGGCACTTAGGCGATACTATAACCCCAGTATCGGCCTGGTTCCTTACATGCAGCAGTAATTATTGATGTCCAACCACATTTTTAGGACAAAATTCTTGAGATTGTTGACCTATATGGTAATGTAGCATATAACAATAAGAGATTGTCATCCATGTTATAGTTTATCTCCTCAATCAAATATTCAGAAGTTTGATTAACATTGCTCATCTAATGAAGCATAACTGGTAACCATTAGCAGTTTCAAAGCTTTTAAGCTCAGAATATAATCATTCATCCTCAAAAATTCTTATTGATAATTTTTATTTGCAAGATTATATTTTTATCAAATTTCTTTTTTCTCCAAAATTGCTTTGTGATTGATGTAGATAGTGCTATTCTCCTTAAAATGGCTCCTAATTAGGAAATAGTTGTGAGCTTGTAGAAAAAAAGCTGAAGTCATGGAGATTTGATAGAACTACCGTGCTTCTAACTGACCACGTCATTTACTGTAACTGACTCGATACTTCACTGTCTCTCTTATAGTGTAAAGCTAGATTCAAGTTGCCTAGTTCATCCGCCACCTTCATGGGAAGGAATAGTCACAAAAGGAATCACATAAAGTCACAGTTATTCACTAACTATTAAATGAAAATCAAAAGTAATAGGAAACCTTGATTTATACTCTGGAACTTTTCAACGGTTCTGATATCTGTTACAGTACAAGGTTTAAAAAATTGGCTTTGATCGCTATGAACGATAGCAGGTTCAACTGATGATAATAAGCTCTTGGCGCAACCAAGAATTGGTTGCTTAGAATCCCTCTTAAAGTAGATTAGTTCACTAAATTTACTCCACAACACCACAAGTTCTACCCAGGAAAATCATGATTGCCTTGCCAGGGATTTGAACTTTACATCTCATAAGTACCCACATGGTTCCTGAAACTGGTTCTGCTCCACACTACTCATGGTTATTAATTGTATTACTTTGCACTCAGAGTGATCCACACACATGACCACACTAGTCAAAGGTCTACCTTAAATTAAGTGCCCAATTGTCTGACACAGCTACCTTTAACTCTTTGTTCAGAAAGAGACCAAAAGTGTATCTGGATTTCTTTGTTTTTTCCTTCTACTAAACATTTCAAATTCCTTAACTTTACCGAATTATCTTTGTTTGTGATCAGACATTTTTAAATCCTCCAACTGTATAGTAATTTAAATTTTCCCTCTTTCTTTTGACTTCGTTGGTGGTTTGCTGTTGATATGGTAACCTACTCATTATATTGTAAGATTAGGTTCTTAGTAAATTGTTCTGAAACTTTACTAATCTATAGATATGGGCTTTATAAACATTTTCTCCCTTAATGACTTTTCCCAAATAGTTTTACGATAATTAAACTCTAAAGTCTACTCATGTTGTGATCTTATGATTTCATCTTTCTTTCTTGATTATTGATCTAAATTAGTACTTTTGTGCTTACTTTATTTCTCACATCCTACCCTATCTTTTTGATTTCTGTTTTATGGATTAAAGCCGTCTATTCATATTAAATTGCAAATAAGAATAAACAATTAACACGAGTCTTTGTCTCGGGTCAGTTAACTCACAAATTAATGTTTTATCAGCTTAAAATTAGTTGATTGTAATGTTTTATTTCCTATCCTATATCCTAGTTTATGATGCTTCCTGATTTACCATTGGATTAAAGGTTTATTTTGATGCTACATGAGATTGTTTGTTAATGAAGGTACTACTTTCTCACTCCACACACTTCTAATCCAAATTTCAATTAAAGTACTCATTTCTGTGCTTATTTATATCTACTCGTATCATTCTTTGGACTTTCTAGTTTTACTCAAATGTTGCTTCACTCTTCTCCGCACTATATTAAGGGGGGTAGGATGAAATATTTTTTTTTGATTTTTCAAAAATATGCCTATTTTGTAGCACACATCTTCCTGAATAATTTGATGTATAAAACATTTATATTTGAGGGATTATAAGGTACGTAATTTGATCTTAAGTGTATGAAGGTGCAGCGCCAGCCCCTTTGCACAGCATTCTTCCGTCATACAAGCAGAAACTTAACGGCCATTTTCCGCAAAACACATATTCCTGTACATGTAGCATCCAAAATAAACATCCAATTACTTTCAAACTTGGCATGCTTATTAAACACAATCTCCTTAATGCAAAACTCTAGAATTTTCCAATTCCATTAAAAATTGAGATAATTAACTATAAAATTTGAGCTTTTTCTAAAGATGAAGTTTAAAATGTAATAGCTCATTCATTTTTTCATATATTAAATAAATTCTAGAGTTTCATACAACTGTAGGCAAGGTTTGTATGCTGTGCAAAATTCATTGAAAAATCTCTCTTACTTATGAAGAAAAGTGTACCTATAGCAATTAATGCAACCAATAGTAAGTGAAAAATGGTGGAATTTCACATGTAAAAAAAAAAAAAAAAAAAAAAAAAAAAAATTGGTTTTGCTATGTTTTTGATATGTCTACTGCTATTAGTGTGAATCCTGAATACTTCCTGGCCATGCTGAGAAATTTTTATGAATTTATTTGTAAAAGTATAGACAATGGAGATTAAAATGTCCTGTGGTGCTTCTCCTGCTCTAAGTTGGCCCCTTTGACGTACTACCCCCCCTTAAGAAAATTATACCAGTTTCTTTTGATATTGTGCTCTGCGATCACCATTGAAAATCATTAATAACTTTCAAAATCCTTATCCTTCTGTTAAAAATGGCATTAGTTCTTTCTATTTGCTACTTTTACTATCTTTTTAAAATGTTTTTATTAACTCGCTTTGGGCTTTGTCTGTCAGGGTGGAATTTAGTAATTGAATTTAAGCTAACTTCTTGATTAGCTAGAGACTTGAAATTTGGCCATAGCTTAGTATTGGATGACAATGCATGAAAACGTGAAAAATGGGAAAAAATAGGAAAAGTTGTTCACAAAATTTCAAAATTTGGGAAAAACCGAAAGTACTCTTTTCTATGGACCGATTTGGCTAATTTTTTTTAAATGCTCATAATAGTATTAATAAATGTTCATGATAGTCCAAATAGGGTTTATAAAGAAAGAAAAATTGTATGGAAAATTTGGGAAAAACTGAAAATACCTTTTTGTATGGACCAATTTAGCTATTTTTTAAATGTTTTTAATAGTCTGAAAAAGGTATTCAGAGAAAGAAAAATGGAAAAGTTGCCTGGAAAAGTAGGAAAATTCTGTAAGAACTGAAAGTATGTTTTCTAGGGACCGATTATGCTAATTTTTTAAAAATGTTTGCAGTAGTCTGAATAATGTTTTTAGGGGAAAAAAATTATAAATACACCCTGAAGAATTCAGGCAGAACTAAAAGTGCTTTTTTTCTGTTGGATTTTTGTTCACATTCAAGAACATAACTTATAATTCAAATGATGGATATGCAAAATTTTTGTTTTATTCTGTTCGTTATTTCTCCGGGATGGAAATAACTCAAATGTTTTCTATTTAAAAAACTGGAATTTGTAGCATGTCTCTGTGATTATGTCATCAAAATATTTAAAATCAGTTACAAATTTTTACTCTCATAACTGGAAAAAGGATAAAATAATAATAATAAAATAAAAAATTAATGTTCCATGTTTTTATAATGGACTAAAAAGTTTAAAATTATTTATCTAATCTTTATGAAGGATAAAACCTCATTCAAAATTCTAACTTCTTCAAAATTGTCCTGAAAATTTATACTTGGATTTTTTGATAGCTGTTAAAATATTTGTAAGATTAATTACGAAAAACATTGTCGCATGGAATACATAACTATAAGAAGTGTAGATAGTAGTTATCAATGGAAGAACTTACTTATCTGTTCACATTATTTACAGTGCAATAAAATTGTTAGTAGAGCTATTAATGCATCAATTATCTGTTGCATGCGCCAAATGTTTTTCATCATCAACCTTAGAAGTATTTTAATAGCTATCAAAATTTTCCAAGTACAAATTTTCAGAACTAATTTTGAAAAAGTTAGAAATCTGTATGTGGTTTCATTCTTCATAAAGTTTAGATAAATTATTTCATACTTTTCAGTCCGTTATAGAAACATGGAACATTAAAAAAGTTTTTTTTTATATTATTATTATTTCACCTTTTCTGACTTTAATTCATTTTACTATTGTTTCCTGAAACTTGCAAATGAAACCTACGATTGTCATCCTTAAAATTCTGCTAACCTGCTTTTAAGATGGTTTGGAAGTTCTAGGTTTTTGTTACAATGATAATTAGGCCCTCTTCATAGTTGTCATGACATTACATTATCTGAACTTGGTTTATTTACGTTTTGTTTACTTTACCTAACCTGCTTTCATTACAGACTCGATACCACTGTAAGCTTTTCTGCATGTATAGGAAACGGTTTCATCACAAGCTATATCTTTTTTTGGTTGATATCCATGATGAAATTGAGCTTAAATTCTTCATTGGTCCTTTATGATTCTAACAATCATCCACACTACTTCCTGTTTTACAGCTTATGTGCAGATGTTGTAAACATACAATTTCCCTTTTTCTGTTTGAGTAATATTTAGCGTTCTTGTGGATTACAGATAGAAGTTTAGAATAGTTGAACATATATTGTTATTTATAGACTTCCTGCCCACATAATTTGGATCATTGCTCATCAGCTTAAAAGAATTGATTTTTTTTCATCTTTTCAATAAGAAAATGAATTACAAACCAATAAAAAGAAAGTATAAGCATGTAAATCTATCACTCATTACAGATCCTTCTTTAGTTTTGTTGCCTAACTGCATTTTCAGTGTCATTATTTTTGTACGAATTACGCTTCCATAATATTCATTTAACTTGGTCTTCTTTTAGATTAATGGAATAGGTAGTCAATTAATGATCTTACTTGATAACATTACTTTTATCTGTGGAATTAATGTATATATTTTCACTAACCAACAAAACTAGCAACTGGATCTTAATTTTATTCCAGAGTTTTACTATACACCTTGAGTATAAGTAACAATTCTTTATGTAAAACTGGCTGTATCTATTTTATTTTGACCGTACTTATATTTTTATAAATATTCATTTATAGATATGTAATTTGTTGTTGATGGCATCTTAAATCTTTGTTAAAATATTTTTGTGATGTTGTCCAAGATCATTTCATGTGACAAATCAGTAATTGTGGTGGTTCATTCATTCGACTGGTGGTGTGTTGTACTGTTCAGGAAGAACGTCAGAAACGTTTGGAAGAAATTCACCAGAATAGACTAGAAAGAGAACGTCGTAAAAAGTATCTGAGACATTTAACAACACTACAGTTCTTTAAAAGCATGCAAATGCTTCAGACTAATTGCAGAGATGATGATGCTGAACCATTTGAAGATTATTCAATATTCCTTTACCGCCAGACTGCTCCAAGTTTTGAAGAACGTGTAAAAGATTTGGAAAGAAAACTGTATTACCCAGTAAGATAAATGTGTCTAAATGAGCATGGTGTTTCCCAAATGTATTGCCAAGTGAAAATATTAGTGCTTTTAATCCTAGGAAGAACTAATATTGAAAAATAATAATTGTTTTTTGACAATAACAAATGTAATACTATCTAAGAATTTGTATTTTGCAGTGAAAATGTAACCCCTTTACATTTTTTTAATCATCTAAGGCTTTTAAGTCCTTGAAGAGTAATTAAGAAGTCTACCCCTTTTTTTTTTTTTTTTAAAAAAAAAAAAATTGGTAACGACTTGGAACCTTGATTTAATACTGTATAGATAGGACTCTTGTGCATTTCCTTTAATAACACTGTATCATATTTTTGTGTTGATAACATCCAATGGCATGTTCTCAGATATATTTGCATAGTCGGGACATGAAGCAGAAGCTTTTATTTAATTGAATAATGGCATTGATTATTAAATTTTCATGTAATTTTTAATTCTTAAAATAAATCTGTTGTAATTTGCAATAAACTTTTTTCCATTACTAATTTAATAGTATGACTTCATTTTTTCATTTAATTATTTATAATTATAATAAAAATTTATATTTTTTTGTAACGAATGCTATTTTCCACTTATATGTATTCATTGTCGATCATTACCTATAACTATTAATCAGCAATAGTGCAAATTAGTAGCTGCAATTTGATCACAGATGCTTTTAAATACCTCTGTGCAAATTGTGCTTTTGATTGCTCAATAGATTAAAACAATTTATGGTTATTGCGATTGTAACCATAACAGTAAATTTTAAAATCAGTTACATAGGTATTACTAGTAAATAAGTATTTGAGAAAAATATATCTTCTTTTATTAAAAAAAAAAGTTAAGATGATTTTATTCTTTATATGGATTGCTATATTTTACATTTATTCCTACAGAAATAATTAATAAAATTGTTATGTAAAATATGATATATGTATTACTTTAAAATGGTTTAATAGTTGGTAATAGGAAAATATCATTTGTTAAAACTCTGTGGACTACAGTCGTGCAGTATCTCACATGAATTAATTACAAGACGAACAAGGATTGAGGAAGTAAACTCACAACTTGGCAGAATGATAGGCAGTAGAGCTTTGATAGTAAAAATGTACAAATGTATTATAATTTCATAGCTCTCCTGCCTTTAACTCTGTCATAAACTTACATTCTGTATGCATGTTTGAATTTATATTGGCTTTTACCATTTTTTGCTTTTAGACTGAGTTTATTTTAAAACATGCAACATGTCAATTCAGTGAGCCTACATTTTGATCAAGTCATGCAGCAAACTCTATACTGTTTTTGCTTTCTATACTTCATGTACTTTCATAGTGTGTCAAGCCATTAATAAATTGCAATTGCATTATTTCATATGTCCTTCTACTTATTAAATAAAATTTGCTTCTATCTTACTGGTTTTGTTGTAGGATCGTGAAGCAAGATTTCTAGAAGAAGTGAAAAAAGGGGGTACAGGAGAAGAAATGTCAGGAAGAATAAAAACACTTGAGGAAAAGTTTAAAGGCACTGCCCATATACAAAAGAAACCAAAAGACTTAAATCGTGCGATAGGTTAGTAACTAATTACATTCTTTATAATCTTGTTATGCTTTGACATAAAGTATTAAAACAAACATTGTAACTCTTCCTCTATTTTACAACTCAATTTATTAGTGTTGTAAGCAAAAATTATTATTCTAGTTATTTAAAATAAAACTTTTTGCTTCTCTCTGAACTGTGCTTTAGTACAAATATTCTCCTGGTTTCTAGCATTATTGTTATATTTTCTTGAATGGGATAGACCATACTACATAAGCTGCTGTTACAGGAAAAATTGAGAAAAGTGATTGGAATGTCAAAGAATTGGAAAAGAAGATTCATGAAAATAAAATGGGGAGAGGTGTTAGGCAAGAAAATCCTGAAAGAGTTCCTAAATGGAGTCGTGACCAGTTTGTGGACAAAGTGAGTAATTAATCTCAAAAGACACCATTGTAAGTAATTTATACTAGCTTCTGCAGTACATAATTTTTTTCCCACCAGTTTGAAGCAGTGAAGTCTAAACTTGAAACCAAAAATACAAACAAAGAACAGGGAGATAAATATTCAGATATTGATACAACTCTGAAGATTATAGGAAAGAAACTAAAAGAGGGTAATGCACTGGATGCTGGCCCAAGAGGAAGTAATAAAGTTTCTGCAATGGCTGAACAGTTCGCTGTTAAAACCACAGAACCAGAACGACCTGTGCAGAGATCGGCAAGTACTAAATTTGTTTTATGAATTTGATGTTATAAGTAGGTTTTTTAAAAAAATTATAAATCATTAAATATTAATTTAAAACATTACAGGATTTTGTAATAGCCTAGTTTATTTTAAGCCAAGTGGTAATTAAGTGACAGTGAGCCTAGGGAGTCTAAAAAGTTGTACCTCAACTTCTGCTTGAAGTAGCTCTGAATGAACTGCTATGGTTCATGGCTACTATCTTCTTGCGATCTTGTGCCTTATGTCTTGAATTTTGGTCCTTTGCACAGTCTCTGTTGTATTTGTGAGTTACTTGAATAATGTATTTAACAAATATGTTATCAGTCCAGTTACGTTGGGTGACAATGTAATGAAGGCTAGTACTGGGAGAATGGTTAGCTGAGATTACCTTCATCATAACCTATTTATTGTGATGCTATACTAACAAGGTGCAAGTGTGAGCATTGCATGTCTAGGCTAAACCTGATATCACTGATGTAATAGCTTTATTATATTACTGATGGCTAACATATTCCCCATGGTGCCTACATGATATTACTACTGATGGCATGTTGCAAGACTAGGCTAAGATATTAATGATTCCCAGCATGATGCAAGACCCAGCTATGAGAGAGTCGATTCTAACTATTGTGATTTACCATTATCTCTCTGCTTATACAATCTGTAATACTTGTTGCAGGAGTATAAGCAGCTCAATAGAGTGCATATCAATCTATTTTTATCAACTAATGTCAATATACAAGTGCTCTGGGCTGCAGAGGTCATAAAATAATCCTATGATAACTGTCCTAAGTCTTCTAAGAGTGAACCAAATATCCTTGCCTTGCTGGTAAACTATTCCTGATGTTGGCTGACCAGATTGAGCTGGTATTAATCCTTTGACAAATAACCCAATGCTGACACTTGGTTAGTGATCTGCCCACTACTAAATAAGTTCATGCAATATTCTAACTAAAATCCTAATTTTTCCTGATAAATATATAGGTTCAAAAGTGACCTTTGCAAAATTTTTGGTCTGACTGTGTTTCAAAGAAAGAGAGAATGCTCCTCTTTAAGGTTTAACATAGAACTGCCTCTGGGGTGTGTCAGGGACTAGCGGGTAGTGGGGGTTGGTACCCGGCTAATGCACCTGAACCAGATGTAGTCCAAAAATATTCTGAGTCCAGAAAGTTCTGTAACCGTGTTAAAACCTTGATGCTAACTGCTAAATTTGACCACAGTCGCCACTTGTAGTTTTAAACCCACCACAAGAAGGGTACTAAAGTATAAAATGAAAGTCGAGTTGAAATCACTGAGTTGTATTTTCCAAAATCTTCAAACAAATAATGTCATTTTACAGTTAGCAAGGCAATCGGATATTATCGTCACAAAAAATTACAAGTTGAGAATCCAGAGCACAAACCGCTTCTCCCCCATGTGAAACAAACAAATTTCGAAATTTACATGTCCAACAAACTTCCAAAGATGGCCGACACTATGCGTCCTAACAAGGTACTCTGACCACACCCGACGCCATGATGTGTAGATTACCCATGACCACCTTCATCCAAACCGCGCCGGACCCAGACGTGCGTTCACGTGCACTTTATACTCGAGACTGACCACTGGTTCCCCTAGGTTCTAGCCCAGCCTGCTTATATAGAAGTGGCTCACGTGATGCCGTATTTCTACAGTGTACATCCGCGCTCCTACACATACCCTACTGTTTGATCTAATAACTTTCTTGTTACAAGCTTAATCTCGGCGAGGAAATGGGAAAGTGATGTGTGTTACTAGCTGAAGTGTTTAATGCCTAAATATCACGTTAATTTCGTCTCTCCGAAAACTTGTCGACATGGTTGATTTTCCCAAGTCTTACGGCATTAGTCAAAGTTTTGTTACTTTTAAAATTGGCTGTAATTATTTACTCGAAAGTAGGCTTAGAATATTATTCTCGATTTTAGATTCTCCCAAAATGTGAACTTTATTTAATTCCATAGTATCTTGTATTTTATGGTTTAAAACTACTTGAAATCTATTAAAACTGAAAGATTAATTTATTTACTGCCCATTTTTCTACTTTTTAAATCCTGAAATTACTTAAAAGACCTAAAATTATTTATGTGAACTGTTTAAGAAAATGAGTATTAAAAATCCTATATAATTACTTCTTGTGATTATTCACCTCTTGAAAACTATCAGAAATCTGTTAATTTATCTACTACACTGTCTCAGGGATTATTAAGACTACTTTTGGAGCTTTAAAATGGTCAAGTTTCATTACAATGTGATATCTTCATTCTGCTTCAGACTATTCTTTAATCATCCAGTCTATTTCTTTAAAAATCCTACTAAACTATCTTTAAATGTGAAGTCATGTTTATAATGGTTCTAGGCCTGTGTATTATTAGTTCTTTATTGTCTTTACTGTGTGAAAATCTCTTCAGAAGTACCAAAACTGGTATATGCCAAAACTTATGGGTTAGATTTTACTTATATTAAAATTGCTTATTTATCTCCAAAATAATGCGTATTAAACATGATAAAAGGTTTATTTAGTGGCTGTATTACTATTTTTAATCATTTCCTTCATTTAAATCGGTACAAAATGACTCGTTAAACAATGTCAACATCTGATATTACAAGTTTACTTTAACATGAGGTTACCTATTTTATATTGGAATATCGTTTATTTAATGCCATATATATGTTGTTTGCCTTGGTTAGGGATTATTTATTCACTTTAGTGTATGGAAAGTGTTGTCAACTCGATTTAAGGTGTGGTACCGGATACTACTGTTAACCCAAACTCGGCCCGATTCTAACCAAATATTGCAAATATAACGATGGATACCTTACAGGTGGTAGGGTCACACCACCAAATTAGTATTAGTCTTAGCAAACGCAGGTAGTGTTGTGGTACTCTCGTCTTTCTAACTCAACAGATTTACATGCATGCAACATTTGGGTTCGATTGAGAAGGTATTTCTGCTGGTTGCTACACCTCCTTCATTATGGTAGGTTCTACCTCCACTCCAACCTCCACTGTAGACTAATTACATACAATGTGATTCTTAATACTAATACTAAATGCAAAAATAAGATTCTGTTGCCCCCCCCTCCCCCCCTACCCAGAGTCTCCTGTCTACTGTTGCTGGTTGGGATTTATAGTGATGTCTTACTACAGGAATCAAATTTCAGATTTATAGATCAAATTGTCTTCTCTACTAAGTGCTATGATTATTAATGAAGAGTTAAAAGCTCTTCTTCTTTCTCATTTTTTTAACTTTTAAATGAAAGACATGCACAACAGTGGAGTGACTGTCTTGCTTTTTTGGCAGTTGGAGCAGGGAATTTGGTAAATGTTATTTTTCTGATCTAAACAGTTAATAATTATTCCTATGTTGTCTTATATGCTAGTTCATGTTTTCCATGGAGAGGTTATCCTTATGAACTCAATGCCTTCTGGTGGTGATATGGTTAGAAGACACACTCTCAGGGCTGGATCTGTTGTCAGCAGTGGAGTGCTGGTGCCCCAAGCATTTTGCAAATTGCCATCGTGGATGTGAAGGGCGATAAAGGCTTTGTCCATGCTGAGTTAGCATATACAATCTGTAATACTTGCCACAGAGGTATAAGCAACTTAATAGGGTGCATATTAATAAACTGATAACTAACGTCAATTTTCAAGTGCTCTGGATTGCAGAGGTCATAAAATAAATGGGTTTCTGCTCTGTGGTGAGTTTTTTAAAACTGGGACACATTTTCTTACTGTCTTTATAAAGTGTTTAACTATTTTTCTAAGGCCTTGGTAGATATATTTGATATGAGGTTGGTGATCTCAAGTTATAGGAAATATTGAAATTGCAGTTGAATCTTATACTAATGTTTGGTAACACGTCTATGTTGTAATTATCTGTTTTTCACACACTCAGACCGTTAAAACACATTTTCTCCATAACATTTGAAGTTTCAGTGTGTTCTAATTTTCAAGTTCTGTGAAGCTGTAAATCAATTTTCTTTTTTTGATCACATTTAATTATGAGACCTTCTGGTTAAGTTTCATGTTGATTTTACCAAATGCTGAATAAAGTCTTTAGAACTTTCCTTAACAGCTCGCAACAACTGGAACTTGCACTTCACGAATGTGTGTAGGTCTGAGAAAGAAAGTTTGCTTACAAAGTTCGTTTTAGAGTGTGATTTATTTTGATTTTCACAAAACTCGACTTTTCTGTCTTTACTGTCTCTTTGCTTTATCCCTACTGTTATAATCAAATATTGGTTGAATATGCATGTGAATGACTACTTGCAAAACTTGATACATCTGAAATTATGGACTTTTCACCAAAAGGATGTTTAACATGTAACTAAGAATGTGACTGGGCAAGAAAGCTGTGATGTCGACTGAAATCTAGCGTCATTGGTTAGGCCATTGGGAAACTATTTTCTATGTACATCACCCTAATTATCTTAAGGTAATGCAATATCTGTGGTAAGTGAATGATATGTGGTTCACTAACTCCATTTTTAGCCTGATCTATTGTGCCAAGACAAATATCATATCACCTCTTTATGTCTTGGTGTATGGTTGTTGAACGAATTAATGGCTCTATTGATCTAGCGGCTTATATGATTGACAAATTACTGTTACATCTAAGTAAACAACTGGTTATGAGTGAGTGCATCTGCCTACTCTATTGTGATTATTTGAATTTTGCTCTGCATTTTCTTAAAAGTTTGGGTGATTATTTGCTGATGTTGATTTCTGTATGCGTTGAGATGAGCTGAATTGAGTTTGTGTTCCAATGTTTGTTGTTTACTGATATCCTAACCACCATGGTTGGCACAAATAGATATGGCAGTTTCCATTAATAGAAAATCTTCAACTGATTTGTTTGCATCATTATATACTTATTGTTTTTAATCTTCAACTGATTTATGTGCACTATTATATACTTATTGTTTTTGTTTTGTTTTTTAGTCTTTTTTAAAAAAAATTTACACCAATTGTTATATTTGGTGGATCAACACACAAAGCAGTGTATGGTCCTTGATATGGAACATGTGACTTTTTGGATCTCTCATGACACAGGGCTGGAAATAACATGCATTTTCCTTATCCTCATAAATATCATTGACTGAATTTTAAGTTTGCACTGTGTGAGAGTGTGGCAACACAGTTGTAATGGTCATATAAGGAATGGAATGGTTTCCTCCATATTTCTCACAGAATATCCACTGCAGTTTCATAAAATGAGACTTGGGGGGCATACTTCATAACTGTGTGCTGTGTTCTGTTATAGAAAAGCCTGAAAATTTCAACAGCTCATCCCAGTGGTCGTCTGATGTCAGATATAGTGATGTAGATACTCAACTAACTCCCCATTTGATTCTGGGTGGTGAGAAGTACCCAATACCTAGCAGCTTCATTACATCACTTTTTAAATTGCTCCTGTAATGGAGTACAATGAGACGGGGGATTCCATATCTCCTAAACTTGGCCTCTTGTCATGAAATAGGTACTGCAACTGAGAATTCTGTTAGGGTATCTTGTTATGTTGAAACGTATCAGTTACTGCTGTCTCTGATTGATCGTAGCCTTATGATATCCATATTACATCAGTTGAAGATATGCATATGTGTTTGTGATTTTCAGAGGCATTTTGGATTTTAGACTATGTCAATTTGTAGAGTTGACACTTATGCATCTCATGATACATTGCTTTACAGCTTTCTATATTCCCTGCCAGAGCAGGTTTTCCTCCAAATGGTTATTGGTTCTGGAAACTCCCTGATCCCCTTCTATTGGTGAGTCATCAATTCAGTTTGAGATCTCCTGCTTTTCTTGGACTACAGGCTTTCATAGTTGCTCACTCATAGGTAGGCTACTTGCATCATGGGTGGACTGATTTTGCAGTGGCATATGCTGCTCCCTTCCATGTTCTTTGTTTACATGTTGTATCTAGTGCAGAGCAAGGCATCTGCAGAGTGGCATTGTCTTCCCTCTTGGTATAGAATGGTAGACTCATACTCTCTCTCTTCTTTCCATTCAAGGATAAGGCCTGCAGACCTGTTCTGGTTTCAGGAACTATTCACATCTCTCCTGTGGTCTACTAATATTTTTTGTACCTTTAGGCCTTTATTGATTTACTATTTTTGGTAATCTTATATCATTCATTCTATATAGATGGTCTCTCCAGTTATTTCTACATTCCTCTCTCTATCTTGTCCTTCATACTATATATTTTCAACTCCTCTCTTATGGTCTCATTTCTTATTAGATCTAGCCTTGAGCATCCTTTCACATATCTTAGGAACTTCATCTCTGCTGCTTGTATGTGACTTTAGTTTCTTCTCTTCATTACCCAAGACTCACTTCCATAGAGAATAATAGGAACTGCCATCACTTCATTTAATTTCATCTTTGTGTCTTTGTGCATCCCATTTCCTTAGGTTTTAGCTATTGTTCTAAACATCTTGTGATACTTGCTCACTTTATTATCAATATCTTTGCTTACATTATATGTAATGTCACAACCGAGGTAGTAATAATGTGAAAATTGTTCCACCAGGTAGCCATTTATAACTCTCTTTGCTATAATAGGGTTGCAACCACATGAAACCATTATTTATGTTTTGCTTGTGGATATCTCCAGGTTGTAGCACTCTGAACATGTTTGTAATTTGTGGAGGACTTTTTGTAATCAATTTTCAGTATCCCCTATTACCAGTAGGTCATCAGAAAATAAATGTATATTTAAGGACATACCTTGTCCTAAGTCTACACCCCTCATTGGATATTCATTCTGTCACATATAAATGGCATTGTTCAGATGTATGTTATAAAGTGTTGAAGGATTACACCCTTGATACTTGGCTGTCCAGGTGGCACCGCATCATATTTCTTGTATCCGACATTTCGACCATCATCTGTGGTCTTCTTCCAGTGACAGAAGGATGTTTGAAATGTCGGCTAAAAGAAATATGTTGCAGTGGCACCTGGATAGCCAAGAACCAACTGACTCTGCCCGCGGAAGCCTATGGTTACACTACATCCCAGTCTCACATCTTGATTAGTTTGCTAACATTTGCTATTCATTCCTTTTTTCGAGGAGTATCATTGCATTAAAATATAAACTCTTTACTGATTCTATAATAAGGTTTGGATAGCCATTCCTATAAGGATTTAATGTATTTAATTGCGAAGGAACACATGCTCCAATGGCAATTTTCCTACACACCCATCTTCCCCCTTTCTTGCACACACCTACATTTGCCCTCTGCAAATTTTAGCTTTAAATTATTTCAATGTTTTTAATAAATTATTCATCATTTCTCTTGGTAATTTATTCCAATATCTGACACCCTTACCCAAAAAATAGAATATTCCTACACCCTTGTGCCTGAAATCGAGTGCCAGATTTTGGTCATGATCATCTTTTCCCTTTCATGCATTACTTTTAATTCATACACAATTATATCTCCATGTCTCATCACCAATATACAACTTGTACACTCCCATGTCCCTCTTTGCTCTCCTCCTGTCTTCCAATGAATCCCATTCCAGCTCCTTTATCATGTCTGTTACCGATTGCATTCTGCGGTAATTTCCAGAAACAAATCTAGCAGCCCTTTTTTTGCACCCTCTCCAACTACTGTATTTGATACGCAAAATGTGGGTCCCATACTACACTACCATATTCAAGCAATGGTCTGACCAAAGTTTTGTAACCCAATTCCTTTACTTTTCTCGTATATCCCTTCATTACTATCTCCAACAAGTGCAGAATTTTGGAGCCTTTTCGTTCTACATTACCAGTGTGTCCTGCCCAATTAAGCTTGTTATCAAATGTAATGCCAAGATAATTTACATTTCAAGTCTTCAACAAGCAATACTTTTCCACTTTTCCCATGTTATAATTGTAATCAACCTTTAGTTTTTTATTTGTGTATCTAATAAGTTGACTCTTCTTTGCATTTATCTTAATCCAATGTTTACAAACCCAACTAGATATCCTGTCCAGATCACCCTGTAGCTGTTTACAGTACTATTTTGATCCTTTTATATAGCATTATATCATCTACAAACAATTTAATTTCTGATAATAAACAATCAACACAATTATTCATTACAATAATGTAAAGCAATGGTCCCAATACTCTACCTAATGGCACTCCCATTTTTATTACCACCACTTGTATAACTGCAGTTCCTACGTTGCTTTCTGCCTTTTAAAAATTCTTCAACCCAGCAAATCACTTTCCCATCCACTCCAATAGTTTTTACCTTATTTACTACCATTTTATGGCTCACTCTATCAAAAGCCTTTGAAAGATCTAGTGCTACAGTATCAATTTGGCCTCCCTTGTCCATTTCATCTGAAATATCTTGGATATATCCCACCAAATGAGATTCGCATGAATATCCTTGCCTAAAGCCTTGTTGCATACTTGAAAAACCACATACACTCCTCACATATATTTCTGATGTGGTTGCATATAAATCTCTCCATTAATCTGATGTTGAACCGTTCGGCCTGTAATTTTCGACTCTATTTCTCACCCCTCCTTTATGTACCTACACTACTATCGCACTGTTCCAGTCCTGTGGTAAGCAACAAGTATCCGTACTCAATTTAAATAATATTTCAAGATAAGGTACAATGTCACATCTGGCTATCTTTAAGATATCTGTAGTAATACTATCTACACCAGCCCCTTTGTTTTTTCAGCTTCATTATTTCCTTCATGATATCCTCAGGATGAATTTCAAATTTTTTGGCCTGTTTATTTCTAATTTTGTTGTTAAGCTTGTTCTCCGAGTTAGACCCTCCCATTTCTGATTCACTGTTCCTAATGCTCTTACTAAACCAGCATAGCAATTTTCTGTCAACTTTGTCAAAAGCCTTCTCGAAGTAAACAAATGCAATGGTTGTCGGTAAGCTATTTTAGTTTTCTCTATAAATCTGTGTATAATATGTATGTTGCCTGAACAAGAACATCCTAGGCTAAATCCATATTGAAATTCAGATAGTTTGACTTTGCTATTGGTTCCAAACTAGCATTAATTATCTTGGCATAGATTTTATGAGGCCCGTCCCAAAAGTAATGAGTCACATTTTTTTTTTTGTTGTTGTTTCTATATGTCGCAGAGTGGCCAGACCAGTTTGAATAGCTTGGGTGGAGGCTAAGCTTTCAAACAGTTCCTCACTCAGTTGTCTCCATACCCTGGGAAGATCACAATGTGTCATTTTGTGGACTCCTGTGTAGCAATTGCGCTGTACTTATGATGGATAAAATATTGAATCAAAGACACGCAATCAAGTTTTTGCATGGAGTTGGAAATTTTCGAGATGTGTCAGTAAGCATTGAGTGATGATTGCCTGTCTAGATCGCAGTCAGACAGGTGGTACAAAATGTTCAAGGAAGGGTTATGAGGAGGTCACTGACGAATCCTGCCATGGTTGCACTTCAGCGCTGCGAAACGATGATAGTATGACTCAAGTGCAGCAGTTGCTGGATTCTGACCATCAAATGGGTTTTCAGTTAATGTCAGATTTATTGAACTTACAGAAAATGACTTTTCATTGGATTGTATCAGAAGATTTGCTCATATGCAAGGATTGTGCCAAACTTGTCCTGAAACATTTGACTGGTGCACAAAAACAGAATTGAGTGTAAGTGTGTGAAGAACTCGAGCAACTCTGTGCAGATCATCCTAATGTGTTTGATCAATGTTATCACTGAGAATGAGATTTGGATCTCGGAGTATGATCTGGAAACAATGAAGCAGAGCACGGAGTGGTGTACCTCGATGTCTCCGTACCCAAAAATGAGCAAATCGTGTGTGAATGTCGTGCTCAATTTTTTTTTTTTTTTTTTTAACACAGAGGTGATCTAGTACAGTGAGTTCATACTTCCTGGACAGACCGTAAATGCCCAGTTCTACTAAAAAAAGGACTCCAGAGACTGAACAATAGGGTCACCCATGTCAGAAAGGAGATCAGAGCTTTGTGGAAGTTTCACCATTGCAACACACTTGCCCTCACCACCTGCGTTGTCGCAGACTATCTGAGCAGCATCCATGTACCACTGCTATAATGGCCATCCATAGTCCTGACCTTGCTCTGGCAGATTTCTTTTTGTTTGCCCAACTGGAAAGTGTCATGAAAGGAAGGCATTTCAAGACTTTGAACAACATCAAAACAAGAGTGACGTGGGCTCTATTGGATAATATTCCTGTTTCAAATGATACTACATTAATCTTGATCTTTTGTAGGCAGTAACCAGTTTGAGGGTTTGTGGTCACTACATATGATAAACTTCACCAAATGTGATGGGTGAGCTGATCTGTCATTCAGGAGGAAGTAGATTGGAACCCTCGTCTGGCCATCCAGCTTTAGATTTCCCAAGGTTTCCCCAAATTGCTCAACTTCCTCGAAAAAGCCATAGCCGAATTTCTTCCATTTCTTGATCCCAGTCCTTTCCTGCTACTGATGACCTTGACATCAACAAGGCATAAAGCCAGAATAAAAAAAACTTTCTACCTAGTGGCTATGGCCTAAATTGTTTAATTGTCCAGGTTATTTTAAGTAGTTCCTGAACAATTGTGGGGCCTTTCTGTTCTGCTTGGTTTATTGTTCTAGATACATATGTGATGGGTGCATCTGCCCCTGGCTGAACTTGTCCAAGATGTCCTCAACGGAAAATTGACAGGCATCTGTCAAGATAGTGAGCTTTTTTTCAAAGTCTGAATACTGTGGCACTGGCAGTGTTATTAATTACTCCTTCAGATGTCAAAAAACTTTCTCTTTAGTTTCTCCCTTTTGAAGTGATCTTTCCTTCAAGAGTTGTGTAATACTTCGGCCGTCTTGCTTAAATTCTGGATAAATTGAGGACAATATCCCACTTATCTTAGTAATCTCCATAGCTGTTTCAAGTAGTGGGTGCAGCAAGTTTTTTTGTATGAATCTTAACTTATTTAGACTGGGTTACATTCTGTCCTCTTTTAATACATGTATGTTTGTCACCCATTTGCTTATAACATTATTACATCTGAAGACATAAATTGCACTCATAGTTTTTCGAATAATTCTATCTATCGCTTCATACGCTCATCTAAAGCACCACTAAATATATATGTTGTCTGGGTGTATCATAATAAAGAAAGAAAGGTGGCTTTGCTGTCTTCTAATCTCACTAAAATAATATACATGAACTACTGAAGCATGGCTAGTATGTCAGTTGGTACCATAGCATTTGGCTATGTTTAAAATTGACAAATATTTAGCTTTCCTTAGTTGAACCAAGATTTTAGATATTAAGGGCAGAGGAAAAGTATTGTTTACTGTAACTTTGTTTAGCTTCTGGGAATCTATAACAATTCTCCATTTATTTTTCCTATCGGCATCTTATATCTCGGAAATCATCCACTAGTACTCTTCTTGCTGTAAGCTCTCCATTTCTAACTGAAAATCATATTTTTGACTCCAGGGGATTTGATAATTCTTCGAATGGCTTCTGTTGCATTGTATTTGAATAAATCAGTCGTTCACCTGGCAGATGAAACACAGCATCATAGGATTTCATAATTCCCTTTAACTCTCTGTTGAGCTGCGTTTAGATGCTCCGTTCATAAACCTTCAGTGTCCTTCGTTGACCCTATGAATGTGTTTCTGCATTGTGGCAGACTTAGATTTATCATATATATTCTCCATAATGATTCTACAATGTATGGGTCGGTCTAAATGCAGAGAGCGGTTAACATGACTGCCTTGTCTGTGGTGTTTAGTACTGTGACTTTTAAGAGTAATTCCAACACAAATGCTCCTGCCTTGCTTAAGAACCCCTACCACACTCAACAAATAGCTGATCCTCCTCCAATATTACTACATTTATTTTCAAAACCAAAAATTGAATGCCTAAACATTATTCTATTTTATTTTTCATCGTAATTACCATTTCAATCAAAACATTTTTGTAGATGCTTCTCAAGCTTTTGTAAGTGCCATATCATAAAATTTTGTCACCAACCTGTTGAAATAGTGATTCACCTTTTCTTTAACTTTGTTGTCATTGTTGAAGCATTGACTAACAAAGTATTCCTTCAATTTCGGAAACAAGTGGTAATTGCTAATTGCTAGGTCTGGACTGTATGGAAAAGGGTGGGGAGTTATAACAGTCCACCCAAACTGTTTCAGCAGGTCCTTGGCTTTGTTTGGATGTGGAGTTGAGTGTTATCATGAAGCATCATGACACATACTTAATTGTTGTCACAAGAGGCATTGAATCAATCAGTAATATCCCATTTTGGTCCCAAAAGTCTGCTGTCATGACTTTGCCAGCAGACTTCATCTATTTAAACTTTTTCAGCTTGGGCAAAGTTGAATAGTGGCTCATGCGTGAGTGTTGTTTTGTTTCAATAGTAAAATGAAACTCCCACTTCTCATCACTGGTGACAACGGAAACCACGAAGTCCCCCTTCTTGCCTTCACATTGTTGAAGAAAATGGTGGGAACAGTCAACACATTGTTGTTTTTGATTTTCTATGAGCAATAACAGGACCCAGCGCACACACACCTTCCCATGCCCCAACTTTTCAGTATTGACTGAATTGTGTTAGGAGATACCTGAGGAACCTGAAGAGAACGTTCACGGATAGTGATCATGTAGTCTTCCAGCAGTATTCCCTAAACCTTTTCAGTTGTAATAGTAATAGTAGATCGTATTGTGTAAAATCAAAGGTCTTCCACCCTGTTCTTCATCTTGAATGTCCATACAACCACCTGTTCACAGCCAGCAGATAATGTTGGTATGGTGGGTAACTACTCACCTGAAAAATTCCAGTAATTTGAGAGAGAGAGCAGACCAGTTGAGCATAGATTTATATATTACTGGGTGTACTTGCGACTTCATCCATGTGGGGTTTCAGAGTCATGCTGTTAGTTCACAGATAACCTATGGAATTTTTTTTGGATATTGCCAGCAACTTCTTTCACATAGGATTTTAAAGTATGGACATCGCTCTTAAACTCATTATGTCACAATTAACACAGTACCAGTGGGGGCTAAGAAACTAATACAATGCCTGGATCAAGTTCAACAAAAAATGTTTACTAATTTGAGAAAATTTTTATATTTAATATCACAGCTTTCCCTCTTCACATCAAAGTGAAACATACTCTACTTTGAGAAACAAGGCTTTCCTGGCGTATCTTTGACACAAATTCTTCAGTTTTGCGCTGGCAGATCCGTCTGACCCCATCTACAGCTGGGTCCGTGGCCGACCAATTACCGGCAAGCATAATAGAACCGGGGTTGTAGTCAGCCAATCAGAAGACCGCTTGGCTCCCTATGGATTCTAGAAATAAAACATCATGATTAATGGTAGTAGAATAATGTGAACGGTGATGTGATGTGAACAGTGACGTTATGTGAACATTGATGCATGTAAACCATCTTCTTTCCATTCTATAACAACCACGGCTTTAGCTGATGGATAGTAGAATGGCGCTCACGGTGCTGGCAGATCCGCCTGACCCTATGTACAGCTGGTTCCAGAGCCGACCAATTACAGACACAGAATGGAGACAGGCATTGTAGTCAGTCAATCAGAAGATGATATGATCGTGGCCAGCTTTGGTTCCGCCATACAGTTCAGTTCTTGTTGTTCTCTTAAGTACAATGGACCCGATGATGGCGGCAGTGCAAGCCGCCGAAAGCTTGACCTTTGAAAATATCATCAGGCGGCAAACCTGTGAAGAATTTGTGTCATACTCTACTTTACCTACAGAATGACAAGAGCACTAAAACAATTTCTTGTTGACAGTCAAAAATTTACTCTTAACTATGAGCAAAACCAGCTCAATAGAATTGCAGTCAACAATACATAATTACATGTTGCAGTAGAATATTGAAGTTAGGCTATAACACCACATATTGGATTGAAACATAACCAAAATCTTTACAATCCACCACAATAAAATACGGTGTGAATATGGTCTGAATAAGCAAGTGTTTTGTCAGTGATGATACTATTTACTCATGCATAGAATTTTATAAATGAAGAAGTTAGACTGTAAATTATTACTTATAGCCACACCACACACCTTCAGTGTTTGTACTGCTTATTAACTCTAACAATCTCAAACCCAAATTTTAATTATCCCTAATACTAAGCCTAAGCATCCTTGAAAACCACTTGTTAGATGAATTTGCAAATGTTTTTGGTTATATAATTTGTAAGAATATCAAATGACATAACACGTGTAGTTGTAATGAAGAAAATTATATTTATTTATTTAAAGTGTATTTATAAGAAAGAACCGCTGACCATAATCTCATTTTCTCACGTCAAATTCTTACCAAAGATTGTTAACATCTATGTTTCTTTGTTCATTGTAATGCAAAACTTATCATCTACTCGAATGCATGTGTGCTAGTGTCATTTATAGCGATCTTTTGATTTCTGTTCAATATGCAAGATTTTGTGTGAAGTTTGATTAAAGTATTTTTTTAAAGGCTTTCTAAGAATTTTGAAGTGCACAGTTCCTTGCTCTAACAAACAGAAGCCTAACTAATTTCAGTAGGCTTACTGGTACCTGAAACTTCTAAGAGATGAGTTTAGAATCATTTCCGAGGTACCAAATACAAGAATTGCCTGTTTTTTTTTTTTTATTATTAAAATTGTATTACAAACTTGAAAAGCAAAATATTATCTATGTATGAAATTTCATGCAAATTGCTAGAGCCATTTTTGAGATCGTCCTGTTTACCACCTCATAAATGGCGTTTAAAGAAAAATGCTATTACTATCTTAAATAGAAAGCCAAATGCCAATCAGTGATTAACTGATGGTGCAAGATTAGTGATAATTCACTTAGATGAGTACATCAGCATTGATAAATTCTTTCATCCTGATGGAACTATGCTCATACCTTGTGTTAACCTCACACCTTCTGATCCAACCGTGCCTTTCCAAATGATAAGAAAACAATTCCCAATAAAAGTAACCTTCACTATGACAATTAATAAAACACAAGGTCAGACGCTTCAGTGCGCAAAATTGTACTTAGCAGAACATGTTTTTCTGTATGGATAAGTGTATGTGGTTTTTTTAAGAGTTCATAGATTCAGTAATATGTTTTTGTTAAAGACAAATACTGTCAAAAAGTAAACGATGATCACATTGTAACTGCTAATATTGGTTTCAAAAAAGTTTTGTATAGTAAAGAAGTTTGAAAAAATCATATCTTACAAATCCAATATCTAATTTTTGAATGTTTTACAATTAAACATGTAGTATTTAATGACAATTACTTTTTACAATAAAAGTGATATTTATGAGTACTCTTCAAAGTAAAATACCTATCATTAATAAATATACTTGCATTTACTGATTTCCACATTATTATGTTACCATTTGGTGACTGACCATGATACTGTGTGAAATATTTGCATGGGTTAGCTAGTATACAAGAATTGTTAGTTTAAAGATGTAAGAGTTCCTTGCTCTAACCAAAGAGAACTAACATCAGTAGGCATACTGGCACCTGAAACTTCTACAAGATGGCAGCAGAGTTGTTTCCATAATAACAAATACAAGAATTGCTTTTTGTTTGTTTGTAAAAACGTGTTTTAGCAGGAAAGACACCTATTTATATAAACTTGAACAGCAAAATGCCAAATCATTAGATCCGTGTGGAATTAAGATTGGGAGAACTAATGCCACAGCAGTGTTACTAGATTTTATCTAAAACCTCTCCCTGAGGCCCCAGTCTTTTGGGAACCTTACTTTACAAACTGCCATCATACCTTCTCATGTGGATCCTAACTCTTCTCATACTACTTCCATAGTTACCCTTTAAGAAATTCTCTTGGAACACTCCTTGTATTCTATAATCCTTCAGTTTCTTTGCATTAACCTCCTCCTGCTCCTGTCATTTCCCAACCTTCACCATGAAGCCATCTTTGGTGTCACCTTTCATTGCAATACTCATGCATCTGATGCTAAGAATTTCCCATCTTTATTCAACTATGGCATTCCACTATATTAAGTCATTTCCTAGAACTCATTCAGAAGAGAAAATCAATTTTATTGATTATCACATGTGGGGTATGTTCAGCTTTCATCTCTCTCTTTACCTGTAATATCAACCTGATTATTCCCTCATTATGCATGGCTCTTCTAGCCATTGCCTTTTTGTCTTCTGTATTTAACTTGTACCTTTAACCCTCAAATATTTATTATTATAAACTAGCCATTGCCTACAAGTTTGTTTGCATTAAATATTACTACCACCTTTAACAGCTAAATGAACCTCATTGAACACTAATTCTTTTTATGTGAAGGGTTTACACAACAAACTATAACTTCATTCCTCCAAATAATCATTTCAAATGAGGGATATAATTTATCTTTAAATGGATACTATTATGTGGCAACTTTTATTTCCATTTTTAAATTTCAAATCCTTATTCTATTTGTAGGGCTAATGGCTTAATATTAATGGAAATGCCAACAAAAATAGATTAATAGTTATTTTTTGTGTTCAACTAAAAATTATTCTAAATTTGTCAGCTTTTTTAAGTCACATTAAAAGGTGTCATACCCAAACTTACCTGTGGGACCACTGCCATACATTAATCGAAATCCTATCAATAGTTTTCGCGTGAGTTGTGTTCAGCAAAAATTATTATAAATTAATCGGCTTTGTGATGTCATGTCTAAATGCAGCATACCAGGTTGTATCCATGGGACACAGGACCACTCATAAATTGACACTCCATGAAAATGTGACAAGTGAATTGAGTTCTGTGAAAAATTATCTTAAATTTCTAAGCTTTCTGATATCACATAAAAAGAAAGCATATTCTATTTTCCCAAAGGACCAGATGCTGTTCACTAATCGAAATTAAGTTAAAATCTGACCAATACAGGGAAACATTATCTTAAATTTGACAGATTATTGAAGTCACGTCAAAACAAAATGTACCCCATTTTTCTTACAGTGTCAATGATTGTACCTTAATTGAATTTTCATTAAATGTTGACCAATAGTTTTTGTGTGAATGATGTTCAACTAAAAATTGATACTTTGTGTCCAGTTTTATCTTAAATAGATCAGTGTTTTGACATCTCACCAAAATGTTTTTGTGTGAATACCTTCTATCCTGAACAAAAATCCCAGATAATTATGAAAATTTAAATAAAATAAAATAAAATAGGATTCTTTCTAGCTTGTTAATAATACCCTCCCCCCCCAAAATTATATATATATATATATATATATCATCTAGGCAAATTGTCCACTCTGTATCTTTCCCATCTCAAAGCAGGACAACCTCTCCCCTGCAAATTACCAGGACACAAACACAGGTGTCAACCACCCCTCATTTCCTCACAACCATCTGTTGCTCAGCTACTCAACATACCTCTACCACCTCCCTTAAAACCCACACCTCACCCAGTCAGACCGAATCAAGCTGCCAAACCCAAACTGGCTGTTATTAATCTGTCCTCTTCTCCGCTCTCAGAACCACAAATCTCAGTACTCTCCAAGGGTCTCACTTTCTCACCCACCCCCAAATTTGATCAGACCACCCTAGTACGTGACTCCTTAGCTTTCTGCCGCACACTCCGCTGGAGGTATCACTTTGCCTCAAAGAGCAACAATATTGACAGTCAGAATGACCTGGAGCCCAGTCTCCAAAGGTTCCAACCACCCTCAATTCTTGATCCACCAGCTCTCCAACAAAACCACCCTCTCCAATTGTTTCAAGATCTTGTTTCCACCAGTTTGGCTTCTCCTAGTTTCCCAAAATCACTACCCTGTGACACCAACCTGACTCGTGCAGAAACCAGGGCCATCAGGGAACTTTCCTCTGATCCAGACTTGATCATTCTACCGGCAGACAAGGGCTCAACTACGGTGGTCATGAACCGTTGTGACTATGTCAGTGAAGCACTGCGTCAGCTGTCTGATACCAACACTTACCACCCCCTCAACCATGATCCCACACCTGCAGTGAATGATAAAATAAAAGTGTATATACAGGTTAGTGGACCCCTCCAAGGACTCACTCCCCATTCTGTCTCACTCCTCACTCCAAAAAAGCCACGCACACCTTCACTATACCTGCTTCCCAAGATTCATAAGCCTGGCAACCCAGGACATCCCATAGTTTCTGCATATGGGTCACCCACTGAGCGTATCTCTGCCCTGGTTGACCAGCATCTACAGCCCATTGTCAGCCAGCTTCCCTCCCACATCAAGGACACCCGGCACTTCCTCTCACGACTGGCTACAGTACCCACACCTCTTCCCCCTGACTCCCTTCTAGTGACAGTAGATGTGACTTCCTTATACACAAATATTCCCCATTGCCATGGGCTCAGTGCCTTGGAACATTTTCTTGACCAGCATCCGCCCAATAGCCTCCCCACCAGATCTTTCCTGCTCACCTTGGCGGAACTAATACTTAACAACAACTTTTTCTCATTTGAGGGGAAAATCTATCACCAAGTGAGTGGCACTGCCATGGGCACTCGTATGGCTCCCTCATACGCTAACTTCTATCTAGGCCGCCTAGAAGAATCATTCATAACTTCAGCCCATCTGAAACCCCTCTTGTGGGTCAGATTCATTGATGATATTTTCATAATCTGGACCCACGGAGAAGACAACCTACTCAGTTTCCTCAATAAACTTAACACGGTCAGCTCCTTGAAATTTACATGGACTTACTCCCATACACAGGCCAATTTCCTGGATGTCGACCTTTCCCTCACAAATGGCTACATACACACAGCTGTCCATATCAAACCCACCAACCTACAACAGTACCTTCATTATGACAGCTGCCACCCTCATCACATCAAACGTTCCCTCCCCTACAGCCTAGGCATTCGAGGCAGACACATTTGTTCCAATCAACAAGCCCTTCAACAATATGCCAGCAATATCTCTGAAGCCCTGATTTCCCGCAATTACCCACCAATTTTAGTTCACAAACAGGTTTCTCGTGCCACATCACAACCTATCAACAATCCACAATCCTCTAAAACCCACCATAGCCCTGTTTTGATCACCCGTTACTTTCCAGGCTAGGAATCGGTTAACACAGTCTTGAGACAAGGTTACGACTTCCTTCGAGCCTGCCCTGAGATGAGAAACCTCCTTCCTAAAATCCTCCTTCACCCACCCAGAGCCTGCTTCAGCAGACCTCCAAACCTCAACCAACTCTTGGTCCATAAGCACGGGGTCCCCCAGCCTGCAAGACAGCCTCAAGGTTCATTTCCTTGCAACAGATCCCGTTGTAAATTATGCAGTATGCACCCGCCTTCCACCACCTTTACCAACCCCGTAACTGGGGAAAGCTTTCCCATCACAGGATTTGCCACTTGTACATCCTCCCACCTCATATACCAACTCACTTGTAACCATTGCCCAGCCTCCTACATCGGACTCACAACCAATCCACTAGCCATCAGAATGAATGGACATCGACAATCAGTACATACCAAGAACCCTGACCACCCTGTATCTCATCATGCCACTATACATGGCACCAACGATTTTAATACCTGTTTCTCGGTCCGCGCCATCAGAGTCCTCCCAGATAAAAGCAGTATTTCAGAACTTAGAAGGTGGGAACTGGCCTATCAGTACCAACTGGGGACCAGACAATCTCCAGGTCTAAATTTAAGATAGCACCAATTTTCTTCCCACCCATCCCCCTCACTTCCACCTTCCCTCACAGAACCACCGCTCACCAGAGCCTATCTTTATAGATTGTGATTTCGAATTTTAGTTTTAGTTTCAACTAAAAAATTTTTTTCCCCCCCCCACTTGTGTCCATTACTTGATTAACTGAGGTATACTACCCTTCCGCGTCAGGACCTTGTACAGTTTTGCTTTATACTTGCCATTCATCTCCATTTTCTGGCCTGTACTCTTCTACCCCCTCCCTCACTTCCTGCCATGATGTATTTCCCCACCATGAGCCACCGAAATTGTGGCTCACGCAGTTGGCTGCCAGCAGCACTTGCGTGCAGCCATCTCACTTCTACTGAGGATGAGCCATGCTCGAAAATTTTATTCTTTGTGTGTTCGTGTTTTTTTCGTGTACCAACGCCGCTGGAATCCCCTTCTTTGGTAAGCGGTGGTTTTTTATCCTATCCAATGTTCAATATATATATATATTTACCTGTTTTATATATAGAGAGATTAGACTCCCCTGTTCACTTTTATGTGGGCATAATTTTATCATGCTGTACATCAGGGGTGGCCAACCAAAATGATACTGCGGGCCACTTTGGAAATGAGCCATAGCTCCACAGGCCACATATAAATTATACATTATAGTAGATGTTCTAAGATGCATGTGCATTATGAGTTCACAGAATATATTATAATTATTCTGCAAACTGATAGCTGTAAACTCATAAATAAAACAGGCAATACATGTCATATAGTTGTAAGAATGTTATTTTAAAATCAAAGTTATTTCTTCCTCATAATTTCGACAGTTAATTTTTTGATATATGGATGCACAAATAATGTTTTTGTTAATACATTAGTTTTAACTACTTTGGCTATTATGTATTATATATTTCGTAAAAGTGTGATGAATCTCATGGGCTGGAAAAAAGATCACTCTGTACACATGTCTCTGAACATATTAGTGTATCTTTTGACTGTAAATTTAATTGGTCACATTAGGCAGGTGGTAGCAAGAGGTTTCAAACTCCTGCATTTACTGTAATGGATGACGAGGACAAGTACCAGGGAAGTGAGAGAACTGGGTTACAAAAAATTGTGAGACTATTGCTATAGTATGGCGGATTGTATGGAAACCATATAATCACATATAATAATTGAGAGGATATAAAGAAGGATATATGGATTTGTTTGTGAAAATTACTGCAGAATACAATTGGTAATTATTGAGATGGGAGTCAAGAGAGGGAGCATATAAGTCATATGGTGACATTAAGGCCTGGTTGGGTATTGGTAGAAGAATTTTTAATAGTCCACGGGGGGAAGGGATGACCATGATTACAAACTACTACTTGATTTAAGGCGTTTAGGGATCATGGATTGGAATAAATTACCAAGTGAAATGTTCAACAATTTAAGTGAAACTGTGAATGAATTTAAGATAAAAATTTGTGGAATTTGAGGGTGTATGGTGATTGAAACTAATACTGTTGTGCTTCATCACACTTAAATTTATAATCAAGATCATTTAAAATACTGTCTATATCTGTGTCTTAAGAAGGAGAAAGCTTTAAATATGTTGTGCTTTCAGTTATTTTGTTTATATATTTTTCAGAATTCCAAAGCAGCTCTTATTTTCCCTACACAAGGTGGTTCAGAGACATGCCACTTCTGTAAAAAGCGAGTGTATGTAATGGAACGTCTGAGCACTGAAGGTAGATTCTTTCATAGAGGCTGCTTCCGATGTGAATACTGTGGGACAACTTTGCGAATAGGTTAGTATATAATTGCTGTATTGAGGGGAAGGAATTTTTTATTAATAGATAAAATTTGCTTAAAAAGGGGTTTAAAGGGCTAAAAAATTTAATGTGTATAAAAAAGTTGTCAAGTCAACATATGTCTAACATTCCTTGTATTTAGCAATTGATTTTTTGTTAGGAAAGTGTTAGCACTATTTTTAAGTATTTTCTTATGTGCGATTTCATTTAAAGAGGGGAAACTTAAAGTAATATAAAATCAGTGCATTGGAATTAAATGTTTTACTTTTTCAAGCCCAAGTCAACAGTATGTGCTTGCTAATTGTTTACTTATGGAACATTTAGTTACACTTTTAATATGAGTGTTTTGGTAAATAGGCTTTCATGGAGTTCATATTTACATTCGTCTTGCAGGTAGCCATACTTTTGACAGAGACAGTTGCCGTTTCTATTGTGCACAACATTATGGTATGCAGGGTATGCAAAAAATGAAATTAATGAAAAAGGACCAAGAATTAAAAGCAGTATCAAGTAAAGTTAAGCAGACTGCACACAACAATCTTTTGAAGAATACAGATGCAGTAAGATTTTTGTTTTAATTTTCTCTCTCATAATATACAAATAGTAAATTGGTTTAAACTTGTTGCAATTTAACATTTTCACTTCAATGTTACAGAATCTTGCAGGAGTGATTGCATAACTACTGTTTTTATAGCAAAATGCTTTAGATTATCTTTATCTTCTATGTGCAAAGCAGAGCAATTTTCTCAAGTTTCTGTTAGATGCTACTTTCTTGACGAATTGACTGAAAAGATGTAAAATCAGATTACTTTGTTTCTATTAAACATAAAGTTATAGCTCACATTTTGATTAAGACTTCAAACAACTGTGAACATATGTGCAATAAAGCAAAATGTTTGCCTCTACAGAAGTGTAATGTGCAGGATTCTGTTGTAATATCATATTGTGTTAATCATGTGCTTTCAAAAGATATTTGGCAATTCTCTTTTACCTGTTCCAGAACAGATATCTGTTTCATTCTATTTTTGGAGTATTTAAATTCTAAGTGAATATTTTTTATCTTCCAAACAGAGAAGACGTGTTTTTTTAATTCTACATGCTGTTATTTGTTTTTATGTTCTCTGCGCTTTCTAAAAATGATTATTTGTTGGTAGCTCAGAATACTAAACATGTTGTATGGCCTGTTCAGGTATTTCTTTTGGAAAACATTCATTTCTATAACTGTGATATTTAACAATATTTCACTTAATTGAAAGTGTAAAGAGAGGAAATGGATGTGTTAATCATTCTACAACAAGACATTTCTGAGTTAGAAGTATAATGTCAGGTAAATAAGTTGCACCTTAACATAAAAAAATGTGCTATCATGGTGTTTTCCCAACGTCACAACCTGCTGCCAGTTAACTACTCATTATGTGGTCAAAATGTGGAAATAGTTAACTGAATAAAAGACTTGGGAGTGATGATTGATGATAAGCTTACCTTCTCTGATCATATTAACTACATTACTCTGCGAGCATTTCATGTCCTTGGATTCATATGTAGATCTGGGAAAGAATTCAATAACGTTAATACACTGTTTCGATTTTTCTCTGCCTTTGTCAAATCGTTACTGAGACATGGTAGTATTGTCTGGTCACCATTTACAGATCAAAAAATTTGCTGTGTTGAAAAAGTTAAGCGTAAGTTCCTGTTACACTATCCTCATGGTGAAAAATGTGCTGACGTGTGTGATGTGTATCATTATTATAACATTAACAGCCTATGAAGTTGGATGCAATTGACAAACCTATCCTTTTTCTACAAAGTTGTCAACGGACCTATGGATACACCAGAAATACTTGAGCAATTCCAATTAAACTGCTCTAGAGTAGAGCTTCGAACGAGAAGACTGCTGGATGCTGTAAAATCTAGCAAAAACTATGTTGCTTTTGGACCATACCATAGAATAGTAAGTCTAGTTAACTTGCATGCTACCAACATCAATTTCTTTGTAGGATCTCATGCTGGAGTAATCTCCAACATTAAAAAGACTTTTATGAAATAAATAAATATAACTGAATAATCACCAGCTCAAAATAATCAGGTCACAATGTGTGGAGATGAAGGTAGAGAAATTGTAGACAGAAGTAATATATATGTGTGCTCCAAAGAATTTAATTGTGAATTAATTAATTTATCATTACTCACTGTTGCTCATGACTTCATCCACATGGATTATTGAGATATGGCTCACTCCTTAAACAAATGATTTGGGTTAAGGACTGTTTCTTCATGCTTGAGCTGCACCACAGAGTCATATGCAAAATAATGGTAAACCTAGAACAGTTGACATTTATTGCAGCCAGAGTAGAAATTTAATATTAGAAAATTTGTTTTCAAGAACTGTTTCCAGATTTTAAATTGGGAACAAAAATGTGGTGATTTGCAGGCTGCCAGTATGAAACAACTCATGACTGTCCAAGAGAAAAAAACATTTGGAATTGAGGACAACAGTTGCAGCACAGTGTGTCTATCTTTGATTTGTATATCAACATGAAATGGACACTCTCAGGAAGTTACACTCTTTTAAACTGAAAATAACTTAGAATGAAAAGCTTGTATCATAATTGCGCAATGTTTGCTCTTTGATCGGATTTCTTTTCACAGATTTTGCTTTTGTCAGATTGTGTTGTACAGTTCCATAGAAGTTATGAAGAAGCATAAGAAGAAACTTACTATAAGACTGTTTTAAGTGCTGGAAGTGCAACTGTGCTTGGAGAATTCAGAAATTCTACCTTGTATTTTTTTTAACTGCTTTACGTCTCTTAACAGCGAGGTTTTTAGAAATGGGAAAGGATGGGGGGCAAGGATGGGGGCAAGGGTTGGGAAGGAATTCGGCCATGGCCTTTTGAAGGAAGCATCCCAGCATTTGCCTGGAGTGATTTGGGAAACCATGGAAAACCCAAATCTGGATGCCAAGACAAGGATTCGAACCGCCGTCCTCCCGAATGCGAGGCGAGAACGCTAACCGTTACACCGCCCACTCGGTTTCTACCTTGTAATTGATGGCATCATTTTGATTATATATCAAAGAATGTTCCATCTTATTTTCATCAATTTCAGGCGTAATTCTCTTGCTGATGGCTGTTATTTGCTCAGTTTAGTATTAAAATGGATAATTTGCAGACTCTGGTTATTTCTGTGTCTTATTTTTGTATAATGTCTGTTAACGGAGAGGAAATTGGGTCGTCTCTAGTAACTCACACAGATGATTTTGTTTAACTGTTAGCAGATACAATGAACATTTCACCAACAAGAAGAAAGAGATGTTAAATCAGTATATCTCTAACAGTAGTCTTTACTTATACCTCTGTTGGTACAGGATAACTTCATTTTGAATTGGCTAGTATGCCAAAACTTGCACATGGCTTGAGATTTCATTACATTCAGTCACACTAAAACTTTGACTGTGAAAACTAACACACGCATTTTTTACAGAACTTTCAAAAGAAAACTCGCAGCATATCAAACAGAAAGCCTCTGTTTTAAAAAAGAGGATGGACAACTGGCATTAAACAATAAAGAAAACTGTACCGTGCTCGCAAAGTATTTTGAAAAACTCTTAAATTGTCCTGAACTAATACAACAATTTGCACCACAAGAACCTAAAGAACAAAATACAAATTCATCACCACTTGATGAAAATGAAATTGTTAGGCAAATCAAAAGATTCAAAAACAACAAAGCAGCTGCAGAGCTTCTAAAATCAGTGGGATCAAAAACCATAAAAGAGATCACAAAAATTATCAAGACATTTGGCAAACAGAACAAATTCCAGAAGATTGGAAACATGCATTAATCCACCCTTTACACAAAAATGGAGACAGAGCAAGTGTTAATAATAACAGGGGAATCTCACTACAGTCAATGCCATACAAAATTATCTCCAATTGTCTCCTCGATAGGACTCAACAACAACTAGAACCAAGGATCAGAGAATATCAAGCTGGATTTAGACCAGGTAGATCTTGCACAGAGCAAATACTCAACCTAAAACTTATCCTCAAACATCAAAGAATTTGTAGCAACCGTTTAGTCTGCACATTTGTCGATTTAAAAAAATCATATGACTCAGTTGATCGTGAGTCGTTATTACAAATATTGAAAGAACAAGGCTTAGACCGCAAAACTCTTGCTTTAATACAACAAACACTAACAGATACAAAGTCCAAAATAAAATTTTTAGGGGAAATATCAGAACCCTCCATTATTAAAACAGGAGTAATTCAAGGAGACGGACTTTCTCCGTTACTGTTCAATTGCGTCCTTGAAAAAGCGTTACAGGAATGGTGGAAACTAAAATCAATCCTTGGAATTGACCAGCCAATTATATTAGGCAGAGGAAAATTAATGATAGATTGCCTAGCATTTGAAGACGACTTAGCAGTCTTAACCTGTGACATTCTAATAGCCCAAAAACAGATCGAACTCTTCAAAGAAGTAGCGGAGAAAGTGGGTCTACAGGTTTCATTCGAGAAAACAGCAATAAAGAAACACCAAAATACATGGAGACATAATATGGAAAAATCAAATGAGTCTCATACTTCAAGTATCTCGGCGAAGCAATCCAAGAGAATGGAACTGAAGCAAAAGCTAATCAAATTAGATGCCAAAAGATGGAAACAGCTTATCGCCTAACACAAAACATCTATAGCAAAAAATGCATCTCCAAGCATACAAAACTGAGACATTACAATACGGTTATTAAACCAGAATGTCTTTATGGATCAGAAACACTTATTTTGAACTGGAAGAAAGATATAGAAAACACTGAGAAAAAAAGAACGCAAAATTATAAGAAAAATTTTGGGCTCAAGACTCATAGCAGACCAGTACAGACTCAAAAGTAATCAGAAAATTTTACAATATGCAGACAGTCACTGTTATATTAGAAAACGCTGACTAAAATTTTATGGACTCATCAAAAGAATGAATCCTAACAGAGTGACAAGACAAATAGTTGAATTCTATGAAAACCGACGTAAATTAATATCGGATGCAGTGAAATGGGTTGGAGAAATCAAGAAAGACCTCAAATTAGCAGCAATTGCTCCATAAGATATCGAAAACAGAGCCATATTTAAATCAAAAATTCACAAGTGGCAAGTTGACCGGGGGGAAAGTTTAAAGAAAAGACCTGGAACAACATGGTCAGATGAAAGAAAAGTAGCCCACAGCAAGGGTATTAAGGAAATATGGGTGCAAAGGAAAACATACAAACGCTTCTGAATACTTTGCATAGTCCTAATGGGCTTATCTGCAAATAATAATAATATGTATATAACTAATGAAGGACGGGGAAATATGATCAAACACTTACCACAGGTAAAGTCGGCTGGGATGACAAGCAAAGAGAAGTGCAATGTTTCGGCATACAGCCTTATTCGTGCGGAAGTGAGACACCAGGCGGAGTCAGATGTATACACAGAGACCGCGGACTGGTGAATGGCGCCGCCAGAGCAGATGGTAGTGTAGGAGGGGGGGGGGGGAAGCGAGCGAAAGCTCAAATATTGGATCGATAATCAATAGTGTTGACACATTGAAAGTGATAGACCAACATAATAACTGAGTGAGGATACGTATATAAAAATCGAATTTTGAAACACAATAAGTGAATAGTAAAATATCAGAAATCTAGGAAATGTAAATAGTAGAGATAATAAGTGCTGGGTCTGGTGGAAGGAATTTATTGGAGATTTGAGGCCAGGAGGATGTCTGGTGTCCAGGATATTCTGATAGGCTAGTTCCCATCTACGTAGTCCAGAGGAGGTTGTGTTGTCAGGGAAAACACTGATCACCCTAACTGAGAAACAGATGTTAAAATTATTCACATTGTGGGAACTGGCATGTTTTGCAACTGGATGGGCCTCATTGTTAGTATATACTGTCTGCCTGTGACCATACATTCTGATAACTAGGGAGTTAGTAGTGAGGCCTATATATGAGCAATGGAGGCATGTAGGTTGATATTGAGGTGTGTTGTCATGCAAGTAGCATGGACAATGATGGTGAATGTTTCACCTGTGGTAGGATTGGAGTAAGTGGCAATGGCTGAATGCATGCTGCATGTTTTACAATGGAGTCTGTTGCACGGGAATGATCCCTGTGGTAGTTTGGGGTAATTAGAGGGTGAGTACTTGTGAAACAAGATATTTTTTAGATTTGGTGGTCTGCTAAAACGTGTGTGGGGCAGTGGGTACGATTTTATGGAGAATGGTATGCATCCCAGGGAAGGAATGTAGGAAGTGATGCCTACGGTGGAGGAGTGGGTTAATATACTCGAGACCAGGGAAGAACTGAGTGATGAAAGTGGGGCTGCGGTTAGTTTTAAGGGGTACAGCCTTAGAGTGAATGTGTGCAAGAAGGGCTATGGCACGAGAGATTTGTTTGTGTACCAAGTAGTGTTGTAAAAAAACGGTTTTTTTTAGCCTGAAAAAAAACATGTGAAAAAAAAAACATGTTTTTTTTTCTGGAACACGTTTTTTTCACAACTACTAAATCTCAATTTTGTAAGGCAGTTATCGTTTAATATGACTGTTTTAGAGTTTATACTAAGTACTTATCTTAATTTTTAAATGTACTATATTTTTCTGGTTCAGTAAAACAATAATTACGAAAGTATTGGCGACATTGACTGAAAATTTCCTTTTACGAACGGTGCCAGCGCATAGTGATACTGATACCGAGTCATAAAATTGTCAGTAATTATGAATCGTTTCCTTGCAACCGTTTGCGTAAACCAACTATTGAAAAGAAATAAAGCTCATATTTTGTATGTTAATAGATTTAAATTCAAACTTAAAAGACCGTAATACAGAACTATCAGCGCAGTCTTTATACACAGTGTGTACTTTGCTCACAATTTAAAATTGAAATCTAAAAATCGTCTGAGAACAATACAAGAACAACCAGGAAAAGGAAATGCAAATGTTTCTGAAGTGATGGAACTAGAGGAAACAGAAGGAGAAAGTGAAAACACCGACACCGACCAAACTAGTGTTGGTAGCGCTGATTCCAGTGAATGTGATACTAATACTGACACCGATGATGAATAATATTATGTAACCTATAGAGATACATTTATCAAACATTATGTAATAATTTATATCATTCAGTAATATTTAAAACAACAATGTAAAATGTAAATAAAACTATAATTTATCAAATATATTGTTTTTCTGAAAAAAAACCAAATTTAGAAAAAAAACAACGGTGCCATGTTTTTTTTCATGTTTTTTTTCAAAATTTTGAAAAAAAAACAAAATGTTTTTTTTTCAATTTGCAACACTAGTACCAAGTCAGGAGGGTAGCTGTGGGTGATGAGAGCTCCAGACAGGTTTTATGTGTACTGGGTAAGAGATTCTTCATCAGAGCAGATGTGCCTTCCATAGACGGCCAGACTGTAAGGAAGGGAGCATTTGATGTGCGAGGGATGACAACTGTTAAAATGAAGATATTGCTGCAGATTTGTAGGTTTGGTATGAACAGAGGTATGCAGGCACCTGTTATGCAAGGAAATGTCAACATCAAGAAAGTTAACATGTCTGTGGGAGTATTTCCAGGTAAATTTGATGGAGTGGTTATTTAGGGAGTTGAGGAAGTCTATTAGATAATTCTCTTTGTGGGTCCAGATCAATTTCATCTATGTATCTGAACCACACAAGAGGTTTAATGGAAAGATTGTTGAGGAATCATTGTTCCAGGCGGCACAGGAAAAGGTTTGCATAGGATGGTGCCATACGGGTGCCCATCACATTGCCACGTACCTGTTGGTAAATTTGAGAGTTGAAAGAAAAGTACTTGTTAGACAGGATGAGGTTAGCCAAGGAAACAAGGAAGGATATCTTTGGGAGGCTGTTGGGAGGTTACTTTTTCAGAAAGTGTTCCATGGCACTGGGCTCCTGTCAGTGAGGGATGTTGGTGTAAAGGGAAGAGACATCTATGGAGACAAGGAAGAAGTCGGGTGGTAGAGGAATGGGGATTGTGAAAGTCATTCGAGGTAGTGTGGGGTGTCTTTTATGAATGAAGGGAGGTCCTGTACAAATGAATGAAGGTGCTGATCCTCAAAAGCTGAAATCCGTTCAGTAGGAGACCCATATGCTACAACTATAGGTTGCCCCAGATTTCCAGTTTTGTGGATCTTGGAAAGAAGGTACAAGGTGGGGGTACGGGGGTTCTGCGGGGTAAGGAGGGACAAAGAGTTGGGAGAGAATCCTTGTAAGGGGCCTTGGAAGTCAAGGAGAGTGCATACTTCTTGGCATATAGTATAGGTGTAGAAGGAAAATATAGGAAGAAAAAGATTCTGCTGCTAGGTAGTAGCCTTGGGAGAGGTGTAGGTCCTCTTCTGCACGATCAATTAGGCACAGACATCCAGGTCACAAGCTTTTTCAAACCTAGTGCAACATTAGGTCAGGTAATAGAGGATATAGATTCACTTTGTAGGAATTTCACTAATGATAGAGTAGTGATAGTGGGAGGTGCAGGAAATAGTATTGATAGAAACATGAGTTATAGTATAGAGAGTGACCTGAGCAAGGTGGTGAAGGAGGCGCAGCATAACAGGGCGGAAGTCGTGCAGGTTCTAAGTCACTATGATCAGCCAAAGTTGAACCATGCTGTGAGGTGGGTAAACGTGGGAACAGAGATGTTATTTGGAAGAGGCATTAGTTCTGTTTTGGGGGTTGTGCCTGTAAACACCATTGGTAGGTTTGGTTTTACTAGGCATGGCCTACACCTAAATAGAAGGGTGAACGGAGTACTTTCTGAGTTGTTAGCTAAAGCAGTAAGGGAGCCCATTTCCAGTGATGATGGGGTCAGGGGCTGCTGGTGATGGGATAGAAATAATGATCAAAGGTACACTGGTTGTAGGTGCACTATGGGAAAGAATACAAATGCTAAAGAAACAGATGAAGCTATTGAAATAACAACCGAATTGGGTACAACTGGAAAGACAAAGGTTAATGCTGAAAATCCCACAAATCCAAATATAAGGGTGTTATTGGTGAGCTGTAGAAGTATAATGAACAAAGTGATAGAATCTGCAAACTTAATAGAGATACATGAACCACAAGTGATTATAGGGGTAGAGTCTTGGTTGAAAGAAGGAGTACTAGACAATGAGGTTTTCCCTGAAAGTTACAGAGTGTACCGCAGAGACAGAGGAGCAATTGGTGGAGGGTTATTCATACTGGTTAGCAAATATTACTATAGTTCTCCAGTGTTCGTAGATCATGACCATGAGTACCTAGGGGTAGATTTTTGGTGGGATAAAAAACAAAAAATCAGGGTTTTGGCTGTTACCATAGTGGAAGTATGAATGATGAAGATTAGATTCTTGGAGATAAATTAAATCCACATTCACTGTCAAAAGGTGAGCGTAGAATAGTTATTATTGGAGGGGAGTTAAACTCACCAAGTGTCAACTGGATGGGAAATAAGATAAATAACACAAGGGAATAGAGATTTGCAAATATCTTAATAAGAGAAGGAGGTTTTGCACAAGTGGTAGAGCAAAATGTGAGGGAACCAGGCATGTTGGATATCTTTGTAATAAAACCTGATGAACATCTTTTAGGGTGTCAAGTAACTGAAGGAATAAGTGATAACTGTGTGGCACTGATGGATATTAGGAGATTCAGTAAACCAGTGGCCAAAATAGGAGGAGGAAAAAGGTATAGTTACAAAAAGGCACAGACTTTAGAATTGAACAGATATTTCAGGGAAAGGTTCAGCAAATGGAAGGATTGCACAAGTACTGTGGAGGCAAAATGGGAAGAGTTTAAGGAGACAATAAAAAAGGCCAAGGAAATGTTTATTCCAAAGCAGAAAATAAAGATAAGTACAGAACCGACATACTACAATAGGAAAGTGAGACGGTTGAAGAGGCTAGTGAGACGTGAACACAACAGAGTTAAGAGACAGAATTGCAGTAGGAAATGCTTGAAACAAATAAACAGGCAAGTAATAAGAGCAAAGAGAGTAGCAAAGGATGCATTTATCAAGAATATTATTGGTTCTGGAGGACCAATGAACGATGCATCTAGAAACTTCTATTGCTATATTAGAAAACTGAGGGGAATGGAAGGTATGAGGATTTTAAAATTGCAAAGATATTGAATGACTGGTTTGGCGATACAACTATGGACAATCATCATATGATGGGAGGAAATGAATCAGAGGAGAGTCTCCCTAAAAGTATAAATGAAGAAACCACAAATTTTGAAATAAATTCTCAGGAAATTATGAAGAATCTCGGAAAGCTAAAAAAAGTAAAGGGGCTGATGTAGATAATATTACTGCAGATTTATTAAAGATTGTGGGATACAATATTGTACCTTACTTTGAAATTTTATTTAATATGAGTTTGGAGTCTTGCTGCTTACCAGAGGATTGGAAAAGAGCGATTGTAGTACCAGTTCATAAAAGAAGGTTTCCAAATAGGGTTGAAAATTAAAGGCCAATTAGTTTTACATCAACGATAGGCAAAATGATGGAGAGATTGAGATGCAATTATATCAGAAATGTCTGTGGGGAAAGAAACAGGTTTTTAGACTGACAACGTGGCTTTAGGCAAGGATATTCATGTGAATCTCAGATTATGGGCTACATGCAAGATATTTCAGATGAATTGGACAATGGAGGCCAGGTTGATAGTGTGGCATTAGATTTTTTAAGCCATTTTACAGAGTCAGCTATAAAGTGGTTTTAAATAAACTGAAATCTATTGGATTTCATGAAGAAATCACTTGCTGGGTAGAGGAATTCCTAAAAGTGAGAAAGCAAAGTGTTAGAGTAGGAAATACATTATCAAAAGAGATGGGAATGTCAAGAGTAGTTTATTGGGACCGTTGCTGTTCATTATTCAAATGAATAACTGTGTTGATGGATTACGGTCAGAGTCAAGGTATTTTGCAGATGATATAATGGTATATAATACGATCAAAACAGGTGAAGACTGTGAACAGCTGCTGGGTGACCTGGATAGAATATCTAAATGGGATGTTCAGCATGGAATAAAGATAAATACCAAAAAAAGTCAGCTTTTAGGTACACTAATAAAAAACAAAAGATAATTTATGATTATAGGGTGGAGTCAGAATTACTTGTTGAAAGCTTGAAGTGTAAATATCTTGGTGTAACGTTTGATAACAAATTCAATTGGGCAGAGTACATTAGGCAGGTGGTAGGAAAAGGTTACAAAATCGTTCATTTACTGGATAGGGTGATGAGAGGATGGACCAGAGAAGTTAGGTAATTTTGTTACAAAACTTTGATCAGACCATTGGTTGAGTATGGTGGTGTAGTTTGGGACCCATATTTTGATTATCAGATATAGGAGTTGGAAGGTGTGCAAAGAAGAGCAGCTAGATTTGTTTGTGGAAATTATCGCAGGACTAAGTCAGTAACTGATATGATATTGGAGCTGGGTTGGGACTCATTGGAGGAAAGGAGGATGGTGAAAAGAGTGCTGGGAATGCACAGGGCACATGTTGTTGATGGAGCTTGGAGGGATATTGGTCAAAGAATTAGGAATAGTGCTTGGAAGGGGAAAGGGGACCATGACCACAAGCTTGCGCTCAATTTCATGCATAAGGGAGTGGGAAAATTTTCTTTTGTTGGTAAGGGAGTCAGGGACTGGAACAAATTACCAAGTGTAATGATGAATAATTTTCCAAAAATGCTTGAGGAACTTAGAATTAAAATTTGTAATAGTAAATGGGGGAGGAAATAAACATTGCAATTATAAAAGAAAATTTATTATATGTATATATATAGGGGGTAAATGGATAACTGCGGCAATTGCCAATGAAGCGTTAGCTCCATTGCAATTAAAAATTAATAATAATAATAAATACCACAGTTAAGAGAATAGTATCTATTATCTATCTGTACACAATTCTCACACATCTCATAAATGTTCCTCATTATTTCCACAGTTTCTTTATTAATATCTCTCTCCTTTTTAGTCTTTGCCCTATTCTAACCTTTGTACTTTATTATAGACCATTTTATGTCTATAAAAGCAGTTATTGTATCCTGTTCCCTATCTTATTCCCTATTATTTTTTGAATGTAAAAATTGGATCTACTGTTGATCTTCTTTGATTAAATCTGTGACAACTTATTAAAAATCTTTTTAGATGCAAGTGAATACCTAATTTTTACAATTACTTTTTTAAAATGTCAGGTTTGTCTGGAATCAATTTTTCCTCTTACTGATGCAAAGCAATGATTCTTATTTCTGTTGACAGCTTGGTCTGGGAACTCCTGAGGGAACTAAAGGATCTGGAGTTGATGTTCCAGATCAAAGGACAACTCCTGAAAGAATAGAATTTGAAAATCTAGTGACATCAGATGTAGAAGTTGTACCTGGTGAAATGGATGGACTGACAGAAACTTTGGAGCATCTGCAGCAGAGGGATCAAGTGATTCTGCATCTGATATGAGGTGATTTAAAAACTTTATTCTGTTAATTGTTCTATAAAGTATAAGTATAAAATAATCAGCATATAAGTTGTGGCAATAGGGTTCAACAGTCAGGAAAGATAGAAAGGGCAAGGCTTCAAACCAAAGACATGATGATTCAAATTTTAGTCATTACCATTTGATTAGAAAATTGTCATACAAGACTGAAGGGTTTCATGCCATTGTATATTGATAAAATGTAAGATATCTGTGCGTGGAGCAGCTGTGGATCAATAGAGTATTCAGAAAGTGCATATGTTTAAATCTGACGAAATAAGGATTTTAGATAGAGCAAAAAATTCTGGGAAAGCGTTGTCTCAATTGCTATTGAATTTGGAACATTTGAGCACTTAGTGAACAGTGACACCTGCATTTTGTTTCCATATAAAGTTTTAATGATTTTTTACTGTTGTAACAGCCCTCAAACCTAGATTTTAAGTGGAATTGTGTTTTATGAAGCATTTTTAGCAAGCTAGATTTTGATTGAATATGATCTTGTATGTTTGTCTTGCAATTTACCGTAAGTCGTTGTAAATGGACTTTGTTTTATGAAAAGAAAATATGTAAATACTATCTAAGTACAGAATTATGCAAGAGAATTCTTTAAGGGTTGGTAATTCCAAGTAATAAGGTGAGCTACAATGCTTAAAGGATGACTTCCTACAGTTTAAAATGATTTATGTGGATAATTTTGTGTTTACGTATCTTTAATTTTCATTTCTGAGCATTTTGTAATGATTGCGAATGATTATATATGGATTTTGATTGTTTTTAATATGTTTTTAATTGTTTAAGTATTGTTAAAGTTCAAGAAATTTCTGTCTGAAGCCTTTGCAATGTTCTGGATCTTTCTATCAAACTTATATAAAGTGAGTGGCAGAGACTCACAGACAGTTTTACAGTAACAATTCTGAAGCGAACAGTTTTCCGTGTTCTGTGAGAGTGTATGACAGTATTGTCTTTGGAAGCAGTATTGAATATAATCTGTGGAGTTTGTGTTTACATGTGACCAGTATCTTGAAGTACGATGCCTTAGGAGCAATAAAAACAAGTTAAAATTTGAAACTGTATCATGGACTAATTTATTTCATATATAATTAACCACGAGACACCTAATACTGTTATGGCACTGATGAAAGGACTTAAATCATTCATAATTTAAATTGAATGATTTGAAAATGGACAAGATCAGTATTAACAAAGCAAACAACAATTTATGGAATCATATTAGTGAAATTACTGCCAGCCAAAGAAAATAAATATATTTTGTTGTTTAAGAAATAAATCAACTATGGTCACAGGAAAAAACTGAGAAAGACAATAGAACGTATAACGGGAAATGGAAAAATGTTGGTTGTGGAATGGTTTCATGTTGTTGAGATATCTTTGTAAAATGAATTACAGAAAGAGAGAAAACATAAAATTTGATTTTTCATTGAAATGGAACATATTTGTATGAAGAAAGGGAACCTTTTTGATAAAAATTCATCCAGTGAGTGATTACATTGCAATTTTGAGACCCTGAGGGCTGGTTACCTGAATATTTATGGGGAAAAACATGTAAAAAGCCCCAGGAACCTTAAAATAATTGATGTGGGTGATTGTAGACTAAGGAGTAGACTGAGGAGTAAGTAGTAGCAGGACTTTAATCACAGTTGAAGAGTGATGTTGACTAATGATGTTTGGTGAAGGTTGCTTTTGGGTTTTATTACAGAAAAAGAGAACAAGTTAATGATGAAGTATTTATACTTAGGATACATAATTGACTAAACAAGGAAATAGCAGCAAGGGGCCAGATAAGTGTGTATCAGTGAAGAGAGTCTGGATAATGATCATTCAATGATGACACTCAACATTTTATAGGTACAGTAGAACTCCAACTATCCAAATCAATTGGGACCGGACCCTATGCAGATAATCAAAAATTTGGATAGTTGGTTTTTTTCTGAAAAAGGGTCATACTCTATGTATGTTGAAAATTGGAGGAAAAAAAATTTCTTTAAAGCTAGAGAGCTTTTAATTAATTAAATGAAAAGGCATCACTTGTACATTAAATGTGGTCTTCACAGGTTCTCCACCAGATAAAATTGATAATGGTCACAGATCTAGCCGCTGAAAGCTTGTCTTCTGTCAGTTCTATCCGGTGGAGAACCTGTGAAGACTACATTTCAGCAAGATGCTGGGAAAGTCTTAATTCTCACAACACTTTTACATGTTAAGCGTACTTACAAGTGCTGTGCATTAGTACAGTATGTACTATATGTAACGTACTGTAAATAAAAGTCATTGTTTGCTGAACAAAGTAAGCTGTTTTACTATTCATCCATTTTCGGGCAGCCAAGTCACACATCTGCTTGACAGTGAGAAGTTGTATATGGTCACACTCAGACTGATGATCCACAACACAGTTTCAAGGCTGGCAAATGCTTGACTAGCTGATGATCCCATGTCTGCTGTAACTTTGATTCTTAAGGTCATCTTCTTCCTCGACACTTTCTTCTCTCACACTATCAATAAGTTCATCGTCATCTAGAATTTCATACCCACGGTCTGACGAATCGCACACCACCCACTCTCCTATATCTTCAGCACTAACTTCTGAACGTTGAGGAATTTTCAAAAGTATATTTTTGAATTCCTCAAGTGACATGTTATCCCAGCCTTCTCCTGTCTCTTCCCTTTCCATTTCTTGAGCTTCTTTTTCCTTTTTCTCCTTTTCTTTCTTGTGTAGACATAATCATTATTTTGTGAATTGCAGTACATGTCTGTCTTGGTTAAAACAAGTGATTCGGATATTCAGTGATTCGGATAATCGGAGTTCAGATACTTGGAGTTCCACTGTATGTTAAAAAAGTGAGAGGGAGGGAGATCATTAACACAGTTATGAATAAGTTTATGCAAGAGGGTACATTTAATGAGAAAAAAGCTGAAATATTAGTTATTGAGGAATGAATAAGATTACTGTGGAGGGAAATGCTAGAGAAGGAACTTATTATTCCAATGATTTGCCAAGTTAACAATAAATAATTTCTGGGGGTGCCATGAAAGTGCAGAATAGACTTAAAAAGTTAAACTTAAGTGCAATAAGCTATACCTTCTGGCACATAATATATTACCATTATAAATAAATAAAAATGGAGGAATGATAGCTTATGACAGGAGACAAGACAGAAATGCAGAAAACATGAATATATATTGATGAGCCAAAACATTATCACCACCTGATTAATAGTGTGTTAGTCCAGCTTTTAAAAACAATACAACAGCAATTTGATGTGTTGTGGATTTGACACATATTTGGTATGTTTCTGGAGGTAACTTGCACCAGATGTTTGCCCACATGTCACACAATTCCCTTAAATTATGGGCCACACAATAGCATCCTGACATCAGGTGAATTTGATGGCCAAGACATCCTGAGTTCACAATCATGTTTCTCAAACCACTGTAGAATTATTCTGTGCTTATGATGTGAACATTTATCCTGCTGCAAGATGCTATTACTGTCATGGAAGACATGAAGAATGAATTGATGCAATGGTTCCGTAATAATTTTCATATAGACCACAACTGTCATGAAGCCTTTGATCACTACAACAGGTCCCATGGTAACTCAGGTGAAAGTTATCAATAGCTCTGCCACCACCAGCCTGTATCAATGGCAGTGTGCATGTTTTGAGCAGCTGTTCACTTCAAAGCTAGCATATCCAAACCACATCATCAACCTGATGTAACAAGAAATGTGATTTATCTTTCCAGGCAACTTGGTTTAATCTCGATGATCTTGAGCCCACAGCAGTTCATAAGTTGATCTCGTTACATGTAGTGGTCATCTGCTGCAGAGCTCCACATTCAACAAGCTATGATGAACCTCGTGCGCCGAACTCTTGTGCCTGCACCAGCATTGTGCTCTGCCTTCAGAGCTGTCACAAATCACCACCTATCTTGCTTTACAGATTGGGCAACACTCTAATCTCCACATTGTGTGAAGAGGTGTGGACATCCACCACATTGTCGGTTTCGCTGTCCTCTTTCCACTTGAACTACCGACCAGCCTCGCCCTTTTTGTGATGCTTGTTCCCAAGTAACAGGCCATAATAATCTGCCTTTTGTCAAAGTCACTCCACTCAGTGGATTTCCCCATTTGCTACATGGCTCCCCATTCATCTCTGCTTTGCTGTCATACTTTCTTTACCACATGACCTACCCACATCACAAGACAACATTCAACTCGTGGTGGGTAGTGGTCATAATGTTTTGGCTTATCAGCGTAGAAATATTCAGAAATTTTTGGTGTTATATCCTAAGTCAGCAGTAGAAAATAAATTGTTTATGGTAGGTGTCAGAGATCAAGTAACAATTCATTGCTAAATTGTGCTTCACCATGGAAAATGTAGAGGTCAAGTGGGGTGTAGATATAGGTGTGGAAGAAGGGTTGAAGGTGAGGTAAAAAATAAAGAATAGACACAAATAAAATACATGATAAGTGGTTTAATTTGTATTACAATTAAAATTGAGGATATAAATATGCAAAGAATATAAAAAACACATATGAATCCTACATTTCCCGCTGTACCTAATACTGCTGTTAGAAGTGTTAAAAATAGGTAGAAGCAGTTTATAATAATTTAATGTTAAATCTCTGACTTAATTCTTTTGTAACATTTTTTTGTATAATTAATGTTACAATAACTATGAACTAAACTTGTAGTGTTAACAGTGACTTATGTATATGCGTATTAAGTAAGCTTTTATGTCAATGTAAATAAGAAAAGAAAGGGAAATTAACCCACCACATACCAAAGTGGACGGATGCGATGAGAGAACACTAATGCTGACAAAGAAACAACACAATATTTCGGCATATGCCTTGCTCACAAATAGAAAAAAACGGGCCATTAGGCTCGGAACGTGTGTGCACACTGAACGTTACCTAATGACTAACCGTGTTGTGGTGAGGGGGGGGGGGGGACGGATAAGGAGTAGACTATCGATATCGGTATACAATGTCTGAGATAATATATTTAATATTTTGGCAGGCGATGGTAAAATGAGCAAATGTAGTAATGGTATGGTATAAACATAGCAAAAAAAAAAAGGTAGTGATGGGTTAATTGGAATTTAACGGTGGTTAAGTCCAGGTGGGTGTCTTGTATCCAGGATATTCTGGTACGCTAGTTCCCATCTCCGGAGTTCTGCTGCAGTGGTGCTGTCAGGGAAAACTCTGACTGCTCTCACAGTGAAACAGTCGTTGAGGTTGTTGGAATCATGGCTATTGGCATGTTCTGGTACTGGAAGGTACAGGTTACGAGTATGGACTGTTTGTCTGTGGCCATTCATTCTAACAGAGAGTTGCTGTGTGGTGAGGCCTATGTAAGAACTGGTGCAAAAGCGGCAAGTTAGTTGGTATATAAGATGAGTGGTTGAACAGGTGGCATGTCCAATAATGGGGAAAGTTTCTCCTGTGGTGGGGTTGGAATATGTAGTGGTGGGTGGAAGCATGCTGCAGGTTTTACAGCGGGGTCAATTACAAGGATAAGATCCATATGGTGCTTTTGGAGAGTCTAACGGAGGGTATTTGTGGACTAAGATGTTCTTAAGATTATGTGGTCTGCTAAAACATGCACGAGGGACATTGAGTAGAATTTTGGGTAGGAGAGTACGCATTTCTGGAAATGAGCGAAGGAAGTCATACCCCTGTCGCAAGATATGGTTGATGGACTCGAGGCCAGGAGAGAACTGAGTGACAAAGGCAGGGCTATGGTTGGTTTTTGTAGGAGACAAGTGAGAGTGGTTACGTGGAGGGTGGTTGATCGTGCGGGAGATCTGTTTATGTACAAGATCCCTGGGGTAACAATGGGAAATAAGGGCTTGGGATAGGTTTTGTGAGTATTGAAGGAGAGAATGAGCGTCAGAGCAAATGCGACTTCCACGGATGGCAAGGCTGTATGGGAGGGAACGTTTGGTATGGAATGGATGGCAGCTATCAAAGTGTAGATACTGCTGTAAATTAGTGGGTTTGATGTGGACTGCGGTATGAAGGACACCGTGCCTGAGCATGATGTCAACATCGAGGAATGTGATGTGTGAGCGGGAGTAAGTCCAAGTGAAATTGATGGAATTGTTGCTATTGTTAAGGGAGTGGAGGAATTCAAGGAGGTGGTTTTCGCTGTGGGTCCAGATCATAAATATGTCATCTATGTATCTGAACCACACAGTGGGTTTAAAGGGAGTGTTGTTCAGGAAACGTTCCTCCTGACGACCAAGGAATAAGTTGGCATAGGATGGGGCCATGCGGGTGCCCATGGCGGTACCGCGGATTTGGTGATATACTACAGAATTAAAGGTAAAGAAATTTTTGGAGAGAACTATATGGGCCAAGGTTGAAATGAAGTATGTACTAGGCAGGCTATGTGGTGGTCGTAGGTCTAGGTAGTATCGTAGTATTCCATTTTCCTTCCAAAAACCAGAACATCATCATTCTCCCTGCCGACAAAGGCTCAACCACAGTAGTGATGGACCGCAATGACTATGTGGCTGAGGCCCTAAGGCAACTGTCGGACACTAACACCTACCTTCCACAAGCTACAGATCCCACTACCTCCATATGCCAGGAAATAAAAAATCTTCTTGACCTTCAAGGCCCCCTGCAAGGCCTCTCTCCTCAGTCCATCTCCCTCCTGACTCCCCAGAATCCCCGCACTCCCACACTGTATCTTCTTCCTAAGATCCACAAGACTGGTAAACCTGGGCGACCTATAGTTGCGGCATATGGATCGCCTACTGAAATGATTTCAGCTTTTGTGGATCAACATCTCCAACCCTTTGTCCTAAATCTTCCCTCCTACGTGAAAGACACTCCACATTTCCTTGAACGCCTATCCACAATCCACACACCTCTACCTCCAGACTCCTTCCTGGTCACAATTGATGTAACTTCCCTTTATACCAACATTCCACATAGGAGTAGACTATCGATATCGGTATAGTCGGTATACTCCTTATCCGTCCCCCCCCCCCCCTCACCACAATACGGTTAGTCATTAGGTAACGTTCGGTGTGCACACACGTTCCGAGCCTAATGGCCCGTTTTTTCTATTTGTGAGCAAGGCATATGCCGAAATATTGTGTTGTTTGTTTGTCAGCATTAGTGTTCTCTCATCGCATCCAACCACTTTGGTATGTGGTGGGTTAATTTCCCTTTCTTTTCTTATTTATATCGCCTAGAAGCCGCTTCCATTTTCCTTAGTTGCATCTTTTATGTCAATGGGCATATGTATTTATATATATAAGTGTAACGTCCCCTGACTGTATGGCTAACAGTACAACTGTCCAAAAAAAAGAAAAAGAAGGTTGTACTATTTCTAAAAGTGCATCTATTGATTAATGGCTCTTTTCGTATTTGCATTTGCTAATCAAAATCTTGTATTTTCTATCAAACTTAATATTACCATTACATGTTGTAAAGTCACTGTAAGCAGTATTATTATTATTATTTCCGATTCGACCACTGATGACCATGTGGACACTGGCTGCAGCAGTGTGAATAACTAGGGGATGGAGAGGGGTGAGGAGGAACTGAGTTTCTACCTGAAATCTCACCCAGCCTGAGACGAGGTTTTCTATATTTTCAATATGATATTATTTCAAGGTAATTGTCAAAAATAGTTAGCTCACAAGATACACAGGTATGAAAATAAATGTTATGCGTGATTGTATAGTTGATGGGGAGTAGCTGTAGGTAAATATGAAATGTAAAGCTCTTGACTGGTTGTTCAGTACTAAGTTCGGTTATGCTGGTGACATGTCAGAGATTGTAGGGAAGGAATTTAAAGTTATACTTCTGATTGAGAATCCCCCCTCCATCTGTGATGCCTTGTATTTGAGTGGATGGAAGTTTGAACCCCATCTGGCCATCCATATTTGCATTTTCCATAGTTCCCCAAAATCACTCTGGGCAAATGCCACGATGGTCCCTTCAAAATATCTTTGGTGAATTCCTTCCTGTTGCTTGCCCTCAGCCCTTTCCTGCCCAAATAATCTCGATGAGGTGTAATCCAATTCTGTGATCTACTGGAACTCCTACATTTGTGATTTATGCTCTTCTTGACTGCTGTTAGGATAACTTTGACGTAGATGTCATGTTCACTAAATCATGTCTTTGCTTGTCACAATTTTGCTAAAGCCATTAATTAATTTTCACTCTGGTTGGCATTTCTTGTTGTTATCGACTTATTTAAAACTCACATTCCAGACATTAGTTTGCAACATGTATTCTTGGGATATAAATATTTAGTCATTAATGGACCTGCACTACCAAAGTTTGAGTATGGCAAGGTGGTATGGGAGACACATTTTGCTCCAACACACAGTTAAAGGGAATGAACTATATTTGATTGTGGAAATCATTACACATTAAATTCAATAATGATTATGATAATGAAGATGGATGGGAGAAGTTGAAAGGAAGATATTATCAGTAGCACATGAGTATTAGGTAGTTGGTACAGTAAAAATTAGTTGTAGTTTGTTCACAATTGTAGGATAACACACAGACATAGTGGGGTGGAAGGTTTTAGATTGTACATAGGGAAGTCAGGGCTTGGAATTAATTTACTGATGGAAATTGTGAATCCTGTGCTGCCTGTAATGAAATAATTATAAAACAAGACCAGGAATTGACCATAAATAGGTGGCTGAAAATTTCCAAGTCAGTGGTGTTTTTTTTATATATAAGAAAAAAAATTCTCATTTGATAAAGGACAGTGAACAAAATTGGTATATTTGATTATGATTTTGATTCTGTTCTTCATGTGTTTTGGTATTCACAGAACTTTGAAAGTAAGAACCTATATTTATTAATGCCAAAGGCAAGATACAATCTTAACAAAATGTTACATCTGTCCTTACTACAGTATAAGGCAGGTCTGTTTTTTTTTATTTAGTTTAAAAAACCATTTCTTAGTTACTAGTGACTTATTAAATTATATTTTGGATATTTAAATCTGTCTTTAAAAAAATCAAAACTTGTTTTTAGTGGTGTTGATATCAGTTGCAATTTGTTGTAAGGAACCTGGAACGGGTTCATATCAAGATCTCATTGTTTCATGTTCGCAAATATCTCTCAAATTTTATGATGATTGATGCAGTTGTCAGTTCCATTCACATTCTTGGTAATAATCCTAATGAACCCTTGTAAAGCCATTAGTAACAACACTATAAAGTATCATAAGAAAGAAAATAAACAAAATTTAATAAATTACATGTAATGATTTGTAGAACAGTTGAAGCACATTATTTTTTAAAAAACACTTGCCATTTTGTTAATTCAGTGATTCCGGCGATGAAGAAAATGAAGTCTTTGAAGAAGCTGTAGAGCAGCCTTTAACAGCTGATGAGACACGGCGACTAGCAGAAAACTGGAGTCGTAGGTACTCAAAGAAGTCGTCAGAAGATGTTCAGAATGGAATAATGTCCACTTCAGCTGAAAAGAAAAATGTTGAAGATGATGAGAGTATAAGTTTAAATGATGCTGATAGTGAAGGAGAGTTCAGCTACAAAGAATATGAAAGTGATGGTAAGAATAATAAAGACTCAGGTATTCTGTTAATCATATTTTTTAATCATCTTTTTCTCTTAAATGGTCCAGTCTTAATTTTTGCACCAATATATTTTCATGCCTTGTAACAGGTATACACCTTGTACATTCACCTGACACTCTTCACCCTCCTCCTGTCTTCCAATGAATCATATGTTACAGGTTGTGTTCTTTTGTGATTTTCAGAGATAAGTCTATCACTGCTTCTTTGCACCCACTACAACTGCTGTATTTGATACCTAAAATGTGGGTCCCATACTGCATCGCCATAGTCAAGCAGTGGTCTGATAAATATTTTGTAACCCAATTCGCTCTTTTCTCTGGTACGCTTCCTCGTCACTCTCTCCAACAAATGGAGGATTTTGAATTGTTTTTCTACCACATGCCAATATGTCCTGCCCAGTTGAGTTTTATCATCAAATGTTATACCAAGATATTTACATTTCGGGTCTACAACAAGCAGATCCTTGCCCTCCCTATAATCAAAATCACAGTTTAGTTTCTTACGTGTGTATATAATAAACTGACTCTTCTTTTATCATCATCCCATGTTGACCTACCTAGCTAAATATCTTGTCCAAGTCACTCTGTAGCTGTTTATTTTTCACCCATTTTGATTCTATTACACATCATTGTCATCTGCAAACAACCTAACTTCTGACTGTAAGCCTTTAACATAATAATTCAGTTGCATAGTGAATACGAGTGGTCCCAGTACACAATCCTGTGGCACTCACATGTTCACTTCCACTTCTTTTGATACTGCATTTCCTTTTTGCTACCAACGTTTAAGAAGTCTACTACCAGTAAATCACTTTTTTTATCCACTCCAGTGGTTTTTTACTTTATTTACCACTAATTTATGGATCACTCTGTCAAAAGCTTTAGCCAGATCCAGTGCTACACTACCAGTTTTGCCTCCCTTGTCCATTTCATCCGAAATACGAAAACCATGCTGTCAAGTTTCTTTTCTCACAAACACATCTGCACATAAATATCTCCATTAATTTCCCTACTACTGATGTCAAACTGGTCAGAATAATTTTTTATGCTATTTTCACCCCTCCTCTAAGGAGCAGTTATACTATTGCACTTACCCATTCCTTTAGTAAACAACAATGTATCCAGACTCAATCTAAATAACATTTTAAGATAAGGTACACTGTTGTATCCTGCTATCATTAAGACAAGTGTAGTAATATTATCTACAACAGCCCTTTTATGCTTTCTTAGTTTTCTTAATTCCTTCATAATATCCTCAGGATGAATTTAAATTTTTTTAATCTGCACATTTGAGATTGTGCCTAAGAGCTTGTTCTCTTATTTACCCCTCCTAATCCTGAATGATAGTTGCCAGGGGTCCCATCTCTGTCTTTTTCAAATCCTCAGCAACTTCTTTTCCATACATATCTATAATATGAATACTTTGCATTCCACTCAGTCTGCTAACATAGCCATATAAATGTCTAGATGCATTATTTGATGTTCCTCCTGCACTGATAATATTCTTCATAATGCTGTCTTTAGTTTCCTTCTTTGCTAGAGTCCTTGTTCTGCTTCATTAAGTGTTTCATACTGCCTTCTGCCATTTTTGTGTTCTCTTCTTACCAGCCTCTTTAACTTCCTAGCTTTTCTATTATAATATGTGGTTCCATATTATTCTTGTTGTTTTGGCATAAACATTTCTTCTCCAATTCGTATCATTTCCCTGAATTGTCACCACTTCAGCTCTACTGTCCTTGTGCCTTTTTTCCATATACAGAATCTTTCCCCGTGATATCTGAAATATATGCCTTCCTGTAACTGTACCTCTTACCATTTTTAATTTTGAACCCTCCAACATTCCATCATAACTGCTTTGTGGACACTTATTCCATCAGTTGCTTGAGATTATCATCATGGCTTATTAGGAATATATCCAACATGTTGGATCCCTTTGTGCTCTGCTCTGTCACTTCTTTAAAGACTCCTTTCCATACTAAAGAATTTGCAAATTTCTTTTCCCTTGTGTTGGTAATATTACTCCTTCCCAGTTGACACCTGGTGAATTTAAATCCCCACCAATAATGACCATTCTACATTCACATCTAAACTCTGAATATATATTTAGTTTCTCCGAAAAAGCCTCACTGTCATCATTAATTCTTCCACTCTGATAATTTATTTCTTTTATCATCCCGGAAAATGACCCCTAGCAATTTATTATTATGATCTATGAAAACCAGTGCACTATAGTATTCTTTGCTAACCAATATGAATACCCCTCCACCAATTGCTCCTCTGTCTTGGCAGGAACACTCTATAGCCATCAGGGAAAACCTTGTTCTATTGCACTCCTTTATTTTACCAAGAATATACTCCTGTAACAACTTGGCATTTGTGTATCTGTTATGTTACCAAAATGTTTCTTCTGTAACTACTTGTGGTATGTATATCTGTGTTTCTTTGTAGATTATACTGCTATAGGTCACAAGTAAGAGTCTTATAGTATGTGAAGGGTTTACTTTTCCCTGTTCTTATATGAATTCATAAAAATTTAATCATTATAATTAGATTTTAGGTTTAGTCTTCATGAGGCTGTTCCATCTTCAAGGATAATTCATCCTTCCATCTTTTCTGTGGGTGACGATTATCTTGTTCCCCTCGGACTTTATACCTATCTAAAATTTTTGCTATTCAGCTATTATCTGTTTTTTAGATATATTTAACCCATTTAATAGTCATGCAGTATATCCAGTAGGGCCATTACTCCTAATCTTTGTCTGACATCGTCATTATGTAATCTGTATGTGCTTTTTAATCTTGCACTTGACTTTGTAAACTTTTGTGAATTCATGTCTCCAGATGGGATGTGGTTACATTTGTCCCTCTGTCATATTTCTGACCTCCTACTTGACTGAGGGTATTAACTGAAATATTGTGAAGTTATTTGTGTTTTTTGTGTTGTTTACATGTTCATCTTGCCCCTTGCCCCTATCTGTGGTTAGTGATAGGGTCCAGAATTCTACTCTATAAAGCAACATTGGGCTCACAATAATTTTATAAAATTTTATACTTGATTCCTCATTGATGTTTACTAGTTTTAATTACTTTTAATTGTACAAAAATGTACAGAAGGTTTTATTTAAAAAAAATTAGAATCATTACCATTATTTATACCCAACATGCAGCCAAGGTATGCCGATTCTGAAATAGGATGTACAGGCGGGTCTGCTATTAAAATCTTTTGCTCCTGTATAAAAATTCTCGGGCCTTCAAGTGGGGAAGCGCATCAATCAGATGTGACATTTTGGTGCCAATCTCAGGCTCCATCTTCTGGCGAATGTTGGGCTCCTGGAGGATTTGCTCTTATTTGGCCTCTGCTGGTTGACAGTTTCCACCTACCGTCTAGTCACATGTACAGAGTGATGCTGAGGTGGTGGGGCCTGCAATGAAATGGGTAGGTACAGGGAGTGGGGGAAAGGACTTGGTGGGGACACATGTGGTGGAGGAGGTCGGTTGTAATTCACAGTTAATTCTCATTTTTTCTTGGCAGCTCTGTCTCATTACTCTTAGTTGGCTAATATCTGGGTTCAAAGCTGCATAAGTTGGTAGCCAGTATCTCTGTAATCGTAGGCTTCTGTGGTCAGAGTCAGTTGATTCTTGGCTGTCCGGGTGGTGCCACGTCATGTTTCTTGAAACCGATGTTTCGACCCTCATTCTGGGGTCTTCTTTCAGGGCAGAACTGCGTCTTTGATCAGTGAGTGGTCTTCATTTATAACAGAGGCCTGCGTCCATCTAGATGGTTCGATTTGCCCAGCCAATCAAAGGTCCGAGCCATCACGTGGTTCGTTGGCCTTGTGGGGCATGGCGCGGTCTGGTGGGGGGTGACACGTGACATGCTCCCTCTGCACCAGATAGAGCCAGGCGTCATGTAATTTGAGCATGTTGTCATCGTTAATATTGTTTGGGCGTTAAGCAATTTCTAACGCCTCCTTTACCCTCTTTGGCCACCACTTATCCTCGCGCACTTTAAATGTAGCGTTTTCGAAATCTATGGCGTGATTATCAATGTTATTAGATTTGTAGTTGCAGATATGCTCGTGCAGCCTGTCCCTTATAGTACGCCCCGTCTCTCTTATGTACACACGGCCACAGGTGCACGGAATCTCGTAGACACCGGCAACCTGTAGTGGAGGCAGGCTGTCTTTAACTTTGACGAGCTGGTTGCTGACTTTGCTGTGCGCTTTGTAGACAGGTTTTATGTCAACTTTTTTGTTCAGCTTCCCAATTCTGTCAGTAACGCCACTTATGTAGGGTAAAACCACTACTTGGCGTTCCTGAGAGGTGGCTTGATTAGATGTTGAATTAGCATCTTTATCTGTCATGGCTGCATGCAAAGTCCATCTAATACAATGATTGTGGTAGCCATTGGACTTTAATGTGTATTGCAGCGCCTCCAACTCCGTTGTCAAACTATTTGTGACACACACTTTTGTCGCTATTGTACACAAGGTCGTGAGGATGCCTCTTTTTGGCGCTGGGTGGTGGTGCGATGCACCATGTAGATATCTGTTTGTGTGTGTTGGCTTCCGATACACTGTCCAAGGTTCCTGTCGTCACGTTTGGTTACTAGCATGTCTAGGAACGGCAGCTGTCCTCGTTCCTCCGTTTCCATGGTGAATTTTATTTTTGGATGTGCTTTATTTCTATAATCCAGGAATTTGTCAAGGGCACTTAGTCCATGGGACCACACAACAAATGTGTCGTCAACATAGCGTAACCACAGACGCAGTTTGAGGGTCGCGTTATCCAACATTTCCATCTCCAGCACCTCCATAAAGATGTCCGCCGCTATCGGGAAAAGCGGTGAGCCCATGGCCGCTCCTTTCACTTGGGCATAAAATTTCCCGTCGTACTGGAAGAACGTTGATTTGAGACAAAACTCGGCCAGGTCCGCCCATTCTTCTGAGATGTTAAGGGCCGATAGCTTGGTGCGTATTATTGTCACTGCTTCTTCCACACGTACGTTGGTGTAGAGCAACACAACATCAAAGCTCACTAGAATGTCAGTTTCTTCAATTTTGAGTGATGATATGATTTCTACAAAGTGTGAGCTATTTCTGACGGTTGAAGCGATGGTTTTAGTTTGTCGGTGACATAGCGGGCTAGTGGATGAATTTGAGAGTTAATTGCGCTGACGATCGGCCGTAAAGGAATTTCTGGCTTATGTATTTTTGGCAAACCATAGAACCGAGGAGTAGAGGTTTTGTTTCTCTTCAGTCTAGCCTTGTTTTCTTGTTTGATTTCTGAAGAGTTATTGACAAGGGATGCCACTTCAGACCTCAGTTTATGTAGAGGGTTCCTATCTAGCGGGGCGTATGTCTCGTCTTCTAAAATCGTCACCACCTTATTGTGATAGTCTTCCGATTTCATCAGTACTGTTGCATTTCCTTTATCTGCAGGAAGTATTACAATGTTGTCTCGCTGGCGTAATCTATTTAATGCTAATTTTTCCTCTCGTGGAAGATTACTGGGAGGGAGTTTGGCTCGACTGAGGATTCGCACCATCTCGCATCGAATTTCGTCTGTTTGTTCCATGTTTAACTTCCCTATGGAACTCTCTACCCCTACGATGATGTCCAACATCGGCAGCTTTGTCGGTACCAGAGCGAAGTTTAGTTGTTTAGCCAGCATAGTGTTTTTGGCTGCATCTAGTTCTTCCCCATTTAGGTTTACAACCATGTTCTTTGTCTCCATCTTTGTTGTTTCTGGGTGTTGTAGATTTTTTAGTTTTTTTGAACTTGTGTATATGTCTTGTGTCCTTACTTTGTCTTGGATATTCACTGTGGATTTTACTGTGGCTGCGTCGAGTGTCATCCAATCGATGTAGGAAAGAAGACTGGTGAGTTCTTGGTGGATACAGAATATTTTGTCTTCAATATGAGCCACCTCACTTCTAGTCTGATGTATCCTTTCTCTCAGTAATGCAAAACCCGTGTTGTGCAGAATTCTAAGGGCGGCTCTTGTGTTGAGGTGGCGGCGAATCTTGAGGAAAGACGGTAGCACCTCTGCAACGAAGTAAAAGTTTTCTAAACTGCGTGAGACACGGGCCTGGAAACTTTGTCAACCTGGACAGCCAAGAATCAGCCAGTATCTCTGTTTACCAGGCCTTCTTCAAGACAAATTTCCACAGCCTTCTTGATCACACTGTCTCAGTATCCATTTGTGTGTACTAATATTTGTGTCCCCTAGCAGGCAAAATTGTGTCTCTCCTCAATGCTGAGTAGTGCTACAACTAATTTCAGTGCTTGTCCCAAGTGTACGCATCTCGCATAGAGTGCACTGTCTGCCCAATATACTACTGCCCACACTCGCAAGGTATGAAATAAATATCAGACTCTCTGAGACCCAAACCATTTTTTGCACTGTGTAATGAGTCCTTTATCTTCCTGGATGGACAGAAGAAAGTTTTCATGTAAGTTTTGCCTCACAATCTGACTCTTTTTTTAAAAAATATATATGTATATATCTACAGTGTAAGGTATAAAGCCTCTTGCCATCTTTCTCTGCTCCTCTCTTCTCTTTAGTCTCTGTTGATGAGGACTTTGCTGTATCCATTCATGTGGAAAGTTCATCTCAGGTGGTCTGGCTCTGCCAGAAGACTTGTTGAATCTCAGATGGCTCTGCTCCTGTGTACCAGGGTTCATAACACTAAACTGTGCTGAGCAGGACAGTGGTAGCTGTGCTGATGAGGTACAGGTCAGTGTGAGTTGGATTTCTATATACACTGTGTTCTAGCGTGCCATCTGTATTCCTTCTGAACAGAATGACCAGGAATGGCAAACAACCCTTTTGCTCAACCTGTGGACTGTGCTAGGTAGTTTTGATGCAGAATGAAATATAGGAACACACGTCTATTTTGATATCGGGTTGATCACTGTCAACCACCATATCTACCACATCCTCATAACTACTGACATGCAATCACCATAGTGCATAATTCAAGACTCCAGGCTACTACCACACACAAACACCAGTGGTCGGCACATGGTAGTTCTGGCTGCAAGTTGAAATATACCACACTCACGTCTTTGGTAGAAATAGAAAAATGCCACGGATCAACCGATTTTGACCACCATATCTCCCACACCTCCATAGCTACTGACTTCTAACCTCCGTAGTGCATGATGGGAGACTCAAGGTCACTACCACATACAAACACCAACTGTCTGCACTATGTAGTTGTGGCAGAAAAGTGAAATATACGGACACATTTCTTTGGTCAAAATATGACAGTGCCCCAGATTGACCACTTCGAACCACTGTATCTCGCACACCCTCATAGCTACCGACATTCAACCACCATAGTGCACGATGGGAGAGTCAATGCTACTACCATACACAAACACCAGTGGTCTGTGCTATGTAGTTGCGGCAGCAAAAAGAAATTTAGGGACACACATGTCTTTGATCGAAATATTAAAATGTCCCAGATCGACCACTTTCAACCAGCATATCTCCCACACCCTTACAGCAACCGGAATTTTGCCAGTGTTGTGCATGATGGAAATCCCCATACTACTACCATTGGTCTGCACAAGGGAGTGATGGCTGCAGAGTGAAATATAGGGACACACAAGTCTATATATTTACATTAAACTAAGGGAGGATAGGGAAATTCGACCCAACACTTACCACACATGAAGGTGGCTGGGAATAATGAACATAAATAAGAAGAAATACAAGAAATGTGCAATATTTCAGTGGTTAGCCTTATTCTTGCTAAAAGTGAAACACTAGGCGCAGTCAGACATGCACACGACGGTGGCTGTTTGGTAGAATGGCATGGCCAGCATAGATGGTGGTATAGGAGAGAGGGAAAGTGCAAATACTAAGTAGTTAATCAATAATACAAAAGGTATATTATCATTGAAATTTGGAGATTAGCATAATAACTGAATGATGATGTACATATAAATCATTTCCTACTTAAAGTTTTTCAAAATGTGATAAAAAATGGATAAAGGATTTTCTAACTGCTCAGTCACAGTATGTTGTCATTGAAGGAGAATCGGCAGTAATTGGGGACTGCCGACAGAAGTGAAAACTTAAAACTATTAATATCATACATTCAACGTGTCCTATTTATAGCTAGAGATATACTAGATAATAATAATTCCATCTGGATGTAATGACCTGGTGACAGGGTTTCCATTGCCTGTGCTTTTTGTCCCTGTCTTAGTTACCTTAACTTAACCTGGTAGTTCTACTAGGTACAAGGGACCTACAGTTTAACGAACCATGGAAACATTCTGGCATACTTCAGCTTGGCTAGAGGTGTAGGTCAGGTTAATGGTCTATGAAAATCCCCACTGAGTCAGAGATTCGAACCGGGGACTATTCGTTCGCCAGTCAGACACTTTAACAACTGAGCCATGAGACCACAAGGGATATACTGTTAACAATAACATGTTGGTAATGTGAATTCATAAGATTTTACCCATTCAAAAACTGCCTAGTGTGCATTAAGTTTTCACTTCAAAAGCTAAAAATCTAACTTAGTCCACAACCTGATGGTTTGTTGAATCTTCCCAAAGGAGATGAACCAAGTACCTTTTTGTTCACTAAAAGCATTACCACTAGCTACCCCCAGCAGTAAAATATTCTATAGATCGATTATAAAGTTGCTTATGTGGGGCTTAGAAATTTCGAGAAGAGTAATTGTTAACTTGAAGGAATTTCCCTGTATTCATTCCAACAGTGAGAATTCATCACAGAAATTATTTTAAAGTGTATTTGAGATAAAATCTAAGATTTGAAATAGCTTTGAATCGAGTAAAGCTACAGCTGAACTTTTATCACCAGTATTGTTACTGATATTTTGGTAGTATAATTAAATAATTTGGCAAAGTTTAATTAGCAGTTTTAATTAAGAGAAAAAAATGAACTTTTTAACTAAAAGGAATATTAATTTGAAATTTATATCAATAGATAGCCCTAATTAAGGAGATTACGAATATATAATGGTTTTGGTAAAAAGTTTAAGCATTCGTCAGAATAATTAAGTTTTTAAAGATAGATTGTCGTTAATTGTTGATGGAGCGCGTAAAAATTCCGCCAAGTTGGTCATGTGATGACTTCAATTTTAAGATTATAGAAATCCTTTTTAAATTAAAACAGATAGAACATGGTCATAGAAAGCCCCCTGTAAAAATTTCAAGTTGAACTATTTTGTACTTTTGGAGATATTAATTTAAAAAAATTTGCTGATGTCATAGGCTCTGATAAGTCTATAAAGACCATGCAGCAAGCACAGATTGTCTCATTCTTATGCCGGAAAATGATCGTGCAACTCCGCGCTAGTTACCAGAGCAAATTTGTTCCATGCGGTAGCTGTTTAGGCAAATTCCAACATGCCGTAATACTCACTAATGTTAGGGGGACTTTGTGAGTTTTTGTCTTCTCGTAGAATTGTCCTTAATCTGCAATCTTCAAAGAAACTGTTGTTCGATGCTTTATTCACGTATCTGGTGCCGACAATGTACGAGTGAACTATTATCAAGAATATAAGTATTTTGTTACTCGCAAGCTGTGTTAAGTGACTTTATTTAAATTACCCTTCGCATTTGAGGTTTAATACGAATGCGTGGTGACCAGGTTAATTAATATTATAGGTACCAGAAGGCTACACATGGTCACGAACTTAATTGTTCACAGTTCAGGTGAAAGTGTTGCATAACCCCATGCAGCCTTCCGCCTGACACAATCTACAGAAGGCTACACATGGTCACAAACTTAATTGTTCATAGTTCAGGTGAAAGTGTTGCATAACCCCGTGCAGCCTTCTGCCTGACACAATCTGTTGCGTCAGAGGCAAGAAAGCTGATTCCTTTTTCCAGGGGCCTGCAATTTAATGTGGAATCAGAACCACAGAATATCCCAGCATAGCTCATCTATACTATTATAAATCTGTAAGCAAGCTGCGTTTGTAGTGAGGCTTGATCTCTAATAACGCAAAAACTACCGCATCAATTTGCATGGTGTTTCCAAATTTTTAAAGCTAATGTTGCTGATCAACATCTGCAGAAGTAGCTAACGACTAATATGTACCATGGGAAGAAGAAAGTCAGTAAAAAACTTCAGAAATGTGAAACTGTAGACCACAGATAATTATACACATTCAGACGGTCACTCCTTTCATAAAGAGACCTGACAAAATTTAGGATTTCCTTTTTTTTACTTCTGCGATTCATTTTTCTGGACCGCAGTACTTCAAAATAAAAAGAATACGTGAATCAAGTATAATCAGCATTTACTTGAATCGTAACAGGTCTGTTGAATTACGAAAAAGTTGTATTACAAATATTGAAGACGTATTGTCTCTGGTAGACTGTTATACAGTTTGTCTCTGGAACAAAATTGCTACGTGAATTCTGTACAATACAGCCACAATACGAAATTCAATTTTTTCTCGAAGAGCGATGTCTGAAAAACAGCTATTATAAATATCAGCAAGTAATAAAACATACTTCTTTCATAATGACTTGTGCGGAATTGCACATATTTGGAAGTACTTTATTCGATTAATATGTCTCGTGGCTATAACGTGCAAATATAACTAGGCATCCGAAAATTCAGGTACATGCGACTGAAATAATTACATAGAAAATACGGATATATTGAAAGAAACTCAAATAAAAAAATTTTCAGATCCTAATGCTACACCGCGTAAATTATAAAGCTAAAAGAATCGTCCCTTTGGCCTATAACAAAGCATATCAGCTGTCATCACTGTCCAGGTTGCATTTCAATCGATTTACAACTTGCGATAATTTTGCCACTCAGAAATAATTGCTTGAGTTACATGCACATTAGTACATATACTGTACCGTGATCCATTTTGACATTTTTGAATTAATTATATCTGACTGAAATAATGACAATAATGATAGGACGCTTTGAAACCAAGATTAACTCCAAATTTCTATTTTAAAGCAGGAATAATTGATGGTGTGTCAACATAAAATAAAAACCAATATCCAAACAACAAAAAATAAATAAATCAGAAAAAATTGAGATGCTGTGATTATTGGTAACGAATTTTTATTTCAAATATAACTAGGCATCCTAAAATTCTATTCTACACCGTGTAAATTTTAAAACTAAACCCGTTATGCCTGATGCTAAACAAAACGAGTCAACTGTCATCTGGTCCAGGCGGTTGTTTCGCCAGGTACTTACATGCGACTGAAATAATTACATAGAAAATACGGCTATATTGAAAGAAACTTAAATTAAAAATGTTTCATATCCTAATGCTACACCGCGTAGATTATAAAGCTGCAGGTATCGTCTCTTAGGCCTATAACAAAGCATCATATCAGCTGTCAGGTTGCATTTCAAGCGATTCACAACTTGCGATAATGTTGCCACTCAGAAATAATTGTTTCAGTTACATGCACGTTACTACATAAACTGTACCATGATCACATCCCGACATTTTTGGATCTGACTGAAATAATGACAGTAATGATACGACGATTTGAAATCAAGAATAGCTCCAATTCACGTAAATTTCTATTTTAAAGCAGGAATAATTGATGGTGTATCAACATAAAATAAAACGAATATCCAAACAACAAAAAACAACAAAAAATAACAAAAAATAAATAAATCAGAAAAATTGAGATGCTGTGATTATTGGTAACGAATTTTTATATTTCAGCACACTTCCAAGAGGACTAAGTCATAGATTACTGCTATATTTACATAAATTTATGGCACCGTGGTTATGTTGCAATCCTCGGTATCCACATTTAAAAATAAACTTTTTTTAGTTAAGTATCATGGAAAGAATATTTTTCATTAAATCCACAGATACATCCTTAACAAAGCTTATACCTAGCTATATAATCTCAGGCAAAGTTTACACATAAAATCGCCAAAAAAAAATTACACATAATGATTATAATATCAGCTTTCTTAACGTTACAACTGTTATATATCCATTTAAATTTTCGGTACCACGGTTAACGTGGAATCCTCCATATCAGCATTTAAAAATATTATGTTTTAGCTGAGTTAAAAATTGCTTTCAGAAATAATATTCGGCTAAATGAGAGTGAAATAGACCGACAACATCGTCTGCAACGTCAAAGAGAACTAGATGAAATAGCTAGAGCAAATGAAAGTAACCTGCACCGAGAAAAGCGATTGACCTATAACGGGTTCTATACACTAAATCCATAGCTTCTGAAAGTGCACAGAAGAAAGAACGTCGTTTGAACCGTGAAAGCCTTTCTAAACAATAAATGTTTATACTTCGCACAATAATTACAACCACGAATTACTACTGTTAATTTTTCAGGAACCTTTTCTACTATTGAATCAATTGCATCATGTTAAAATATGAATAAAACAACTCTCTGACATCAGTATGAAAACCGAACCTAACGTATTAACCGAAACAAACGAAACTATTCAGAATACATTAACAGGTCATTGCCTTTCCACGTTAATGTCTGATAAGAGAATAAAATCGGTAAATAATTTCTACACCTGCCAAGGCACGCGCGCGTGAAGCAGCGGGCAAATGCTAGTCTATATATAAAAATCAATGTTTGTGGTTTGTTCGTCTTCTATGAATTCCCTATACCATTTATCAGATTGCAATGAAACTTTGGAGTGTTTTCGAGGTGAGCGTTCCTGCGAAGGTTCCTGTGACAAAAAATTTCCAAAAAGTCACCCCCTATTCCCCATAACACACCATAACTTTAGGCAAAACCATATTTTTTATCCGATTTAGATAGGAATTTGTACACTTATACTTTAAACAAACAGAAAAATACTGCCTACATACGGTTTCCGAATATAATCCCTCGCCCCCTTTCCACCCCATAATTTAGGCAAACCCACATTTTTTTATCGAATTTAGATACAATTTGACCACTTATACTTTAAAACAAACAGAAAAATAATGTCTACGTATGGTTTCCGAATATTCATACCCTCTCTCCCTTTCCAACCCCATTACGTTTTTTACCCATAATTTAGGCAATACCACATTTTTTATCCGATTTAGATAGGAATTTGTACACTTATACTTTAAAACAAACAGAAAAATACCGCCTATGTATGGTTTCTGAATATTCATCCCCTCTCCCCCTTTCCACCCCCAATATGTTTTTATCCCATAATTTAGGAAAACCACATTTTTTATCTGATTTAGATTAGAATTTGTACACTTACACTTTAAAAAAGAGAGAGAAATACTGTACACATTAATTTCACAAAAACCCAATCCCTCTCCTCTCTTTTCACCACCTTAATTACCCCCTCTTCCCCATAACACCCCATAATTTTAAACAAACCGCAAACCGTTTGTCCAATTACGGTGATGCTTTGGTGAGTTGTCGACGGGATGACGGAGAAGGTTCCTGTCAAAAAAAATTATAAAACCCACCCTTCCTCCCAATATTTCATCAGATTTCAATGGGAATTTGCACAACTATACTTTGAAACAAACGAAAAATACTGCCTGCATATGTTTTCCAAAGCGCATCCCCTCTCACCCTTTCCAACTGAAAATGAATGAAACAGCAGTTTAAAATTTATATGTAAACATTGTTTCGCTTAATCTATGTGCCTACTCGAGTCAGCAATAGTGAAGCATTGCCGGGTAAGCTAGTATCTTATATATAAAAATCAAGGTTTGTGGGTTTGTTCGTCTTCTATGCATTCCTATACCATTTATCAGATTGCAATGAAACTTTGGAGAGTTTTCGAGTGTGTGTCTACGAAGGTTCCTGTGAAAAAAAAATTTCCAAAAAGTCACCCCCTATTCCCCATAACACACCATAATTTAGGCAAAACCACATTTTTTATCCGATTTAGATAGGAATTTGTACACTTATACTTTAAAAACAAACAGAAAAATACTGCCTACATACAGTTTCTGAATATTAATCCCCTCACCCTTTCCACCCCTAATTTTTTTCACCCCATAATTTAGGCAAACCACATTTTTTATCCGATTTAGATAACAATTTGTACACTATACTTTTAAACAAACAGAAAAATACTGCCTACGTATGTTTCCGAATATTCATCCCCTCCCCCTTTCCAACCCCATTATGTTTTTACCTCATATTTAGGCAATACCAACATTTTTTTATCCGATTTAGATAACAATTTGTACACTTATACTTTAAAATAAACAGAAAATACTGCCTACGTATGGTTTCCGAATATTCATCCCCCTCCCTTTCCAACCCCATTATGTTTGTACCCCATAATTTAGGCAAACCACATTTTTTATCCGATTTAGATAACAATTTGTACGCTTATACTTTAAAACAAACAGAAAAATACTGCCTACATACGTTTTCCAAAGCGCATCCTTTCTCACCCTTTCCAACTGAAAAATGAATGAAACAGCAGTTTAAAATTTATATGTAAATATTTTTCATTTAATCTATGTGCCTACTCAAGTCCAGCAATAGTGAAGCATTGCCGGGTCAGCTAGTAATAAAATACAACTTCCAAAAATTCCTTTTGCTGTGGGATTTGAACCCGTGATCGGGGGAGAAACTTTCAGAAGTAAGTACTTTCACTTTTGAGCTACCAGAATGTCTTGTTTTGAAGTGTGTGTGTGCTAACCACTATCATAATCGGCTAAAAGCTATGGGTTTGTATGAACAATGGGGACAGAAACTAAGGTGGGGGGGGGGGGGAATGGAGGAGAGGGTTTAGGTATCTGTAAATGAAATGTAAACAGTGCTTTCTTATTCATTTTAAGGTATACGTATGCAAAGTCCATCTAAATAGGATAAAAAACGCTGTGTTGTATAAAGATTTTGCTCATCCGAAAAGCAACCAACGTGCATATCATACGGCCAACAGCATGACGATCACATGCGCAATACATGGCATGTCGGTGATGTGATGTCACGAACTCGCGGATTTACCATCCAAAACATAGCGTATTTTTTGTTGATTTTTACTGTATATGGGAATATTAATCTCTGAGTGTATTGTTTTCACTTCAAACTTTGTTAGTAGCGTTTGAACAGTTGCCGAGTGCAGTAGCGTATTTTGTTGTTGTATTTTATCTGTAGTGGTGTGGGTATTTGAATAGTGTAATCTCTGAGTGTTTACATTTTGTAGACAGTACTAGTTAGTAGCGTTTGAACAGTTGCCGAGTGCAGTAGCGTATTTTGTTTTTTATATTTTATCTGTAGTGGGTGTGGATTTGATTAGTGCAATCTCCGAGTGTATATATTTTGTAGGAAGTACAGGTTATTTCGAGTTTCTGTTCCTTTTTTGTTTCCTTTTTTTTGCGTTTTTCAAAAGCAGTATGTCTAGGGACTGTGATTGCTGTGTGCAGACGCGAGCTGAGGTGGCTGATCTGCGCGCTCAGCTTGCAGCTGTGTTAGCGAAAGTACACAGCTGGAAGCTGCCGTAAAAGGCTGCAGCAGATGTGATGTGGGAAACTGATATAGCCATGCCTATCACAGATTCTCCATATCGGACCGTCTGTACCTGCAACCCAGGCTGAAGTGTTGGATGCTGCTGTCAGCGGTCGCCTGTCGGTACTGGCGTATAGCCTCTAGACTTCGAAGCCGCACACGGGGCAGTCGAACAGGCTTAAAGGCCAAGACGCTGAACTTGTTCGTCTGTCCAAACCGGTTTGATGTATTGTCGGAGGCTGACTCAGTCCCACAATTGTCATCCTGCGAGTTGACGGCCCCCTCAGCCCGCCAGGTCTGAGCAAACGCAGAAGGGCATTCTGGTAGTTGGGAGCTCTAATGTTAGGTGGTTATTAGAGCCCCTTAGGGAAATGGCGGATTCCTCGGGGAAGAAATCCAACGTCCATTCAGTGTGTATTCCGGGTGGCCTGATCCGAGATGTGGAACAGGCCATCCCGGATGCCATAGAAGGGACGGGTGTAGCCAACTACAGATTGTGGCTCATGTCGGCACCAATGATGCTTGTCGCCTTGGGTCGGAGGTTATCCTCTCTTCCTTTCCGGCGGCTGGCTGAAAGGGTGAACTCTGTGGCCAGTGACCGCAAGATATCGGCAGAGCTAACCATCTGTAGCATCGTAGACAGAGTTGATTGTGGACCTCTGGTTCAGAGCCGTATTGAGGGGCTGAACCAGAGACTAACGACGTTTCTGTGATGACATTGGCTGCAGATTTCTCGATCTTCGCCATAGGGTCGAGTCTTGTAGGGTTCCCCTTAATAGGTCAGGTGTGCACTACACACGTGAATCGGCTACACGGGTGGCAGGGGCCGTGTGGAATGCACTGGGTGGTTTTTTAGGCTGAGGGAGGAAGACCCGAAACACGAAATTACAGTTACGGGCAACCCAATCAGATGCAACACCGGAATGTAGGAGCAACGTAAAGAATCTCGACAGTTAAAAGTTCTCGTAATTAACTGTAGAAGCGTTTGTAACAAACAACCGGAACTTGAAAGCGTTATTTGTAGTACAGAAGCGGATATCGTTATCGGTACAGAAAGTTGGCTTGAAACCGGAAATAAGTTCCGCCGAAACTTTTAAAGATAGCATGAACGTTTTTCGTAAAGACAGATTACATTCTCATGGAGGTGGGGTATTTATAGCTGTGAGTAAATTTCTCCCATGTAATGAAATAGACGTCGATACGATCTGTGAAATCATATGGATTAAACTCAACGTTGCTGGGTCAAAACTCATCATAGGCGCCTTCTACCGTCCACCCGATTCCGACATAGCTATCGTCGAGGAGTTAAGAAATAATGTAAATAGTATAGCTAGCCGTTTTAAGGATCATGCTATGATTCTAGGAGGCGACTTCAATCTGCCTTATATTGACTGGCGTAATTACGTTCACATCACAGGTAGCAGGGATAAGGCAGCTTCTGAAGTAATTCTCGAGTTGTTGTCAGATAATCATCTCGAGCAGCTAGTTAATGAACCTACGCGGTGTCATAACGGTAGCGAAAACATTTTAGACTTGCTGGTTACCAACAGGCCAGAATTATTCACCGACATTTCAACGACCACAGGAATAAGCGATCACAAAGCGGTAATTGCGACTATCAAATTAATGACCAAGCGAAAAAGGAAAAAAGGGCGGATTGTATACAGATTCAGTAAGGCCTCAAAGGAGTGTTTTAGAACCTACCTGAGGAATAATTACCATAACTTCAAGTCAACAAAGGACACCGTTGAAGAGATGTGGCATCGTTTTATACATATAGTCAGGGAAGGCATGGAAATACATATACCAAAGCGGACAATAAAGGGGGAGAATGATCCACCGTGGTACACATGCGAAGTCAAAAGATTACTCAAAAAACAAAGGAAAATACACGCACGCTCAAGAAGGAAGGGGTGTCGCAGCGATTTAGAAACCTTAGCTGATTTAAGAGGACGTATTAAGAATGTAATGCGCGAGGCCTTTAACGATTTTCACTCCAACTCTCTCTCTAAGAGTCTCACAGAAAACCCAAAGAAATTTTGGTCGTATGTACGAAAAGTTAATTGTACCAACAGCAATATTCCAGCACTAATTCGTGAAGGTTCCGAGGTTAATGAAAGCCGCGATAAAGCTAACGTACTAAATACTGTATTCAAAAATTCATTTACAAATGAACATAAGGATAGTATTCCCGTTTTCCCACGCCGTGGCGAGTCGGTGATGGAATCATTACGAATAGATACTGCAGGTATCATTAAGCAATTAGAGCTCCTGAAGTGGGGGAAAGCACCGGGCCCGGATGGAATTCCAGTAAGAGTATTTTCAGAGTATGCGGCGGAAATCGGGCCATTTCTGTCTGATATATTCAGTAAATCATTAGAAGAGCGAAAAGTACCTTCAGACTGGAAAATCGCGCAAGTAACTCCGATTTTCAAAAAAGGTGATCGAAGTGATCCTGGAAACTATCGTCCCATATCTATAACATCTGTTTGTAGTAGAGTTATGGAGCATATTATATGCTCGAACATTATGAATTTTCTAGATGATAATAATTTGCTTACAACAAATCAACACGGATTTCGGAAGAAAAGATCATGTGAAACACAGCTGGCCCTATTTACACACGACGTAATGAAAGTTATCGATGCAGGTTCACAAGTAGATGCAATTTTTTTAGATTTCCAGAAAGCCTTTGACTCTGTGCCACACAACCGCCTTTTAGCGAAGCTTCGAGCGTACGGTATATCGGATCAGCTTTGTGAATGGATAAAGGATTTTCTAACTGGTCGGTCGCAGTATGTTGTCGTTGAAGGAGAAAGTTCTTCTAATCTAGATGTTACATCGGGTGTACCTCAAGGAAGTGTAATAGGACCACTTCTTTTCTTAATTTTTATAAACGATCTCGGAGACAAAGTGAAAAGCCTTTTTAGATTGTTTGCTGATGATGCGGTTATTTATAGGGAAGTAAGAAATTTGGCCGATTGCTTAGAAATTCAGCGCGATCTGGATGTTATTTTGGCTTGGTGCGCTGAGTGGCAACTTACTCTAAATTGTAAAAAGTGCAAGACAATGAGCATAACTAACAAAAAGAATCCAATTGTTCAGAAATACGAGTTAAACAATACAGTTATTGATATGGTCGATTCTATGAAATATTTGGGAGTAACAGTACAAAGGAACATGAAATGGGACATACACATTAATTCGTTAGTAGGTAGAGCAAATTCTAGGCTGCGATTCATAGGTCGAATCTTGAAAAATTGTAATGAACAAACAAAGGAGATAGCGTACAAATCTCTTGTGCGTCCACATTTGGACTATTGTTGTGCCATTTGGGATCCGTTTCGTAAGGGGTTGATCGAAAGTATAGAGAAAGTACAGAGAAGAGCCGCTCGATTCGTGACCGCTTGCTACAGTCCTTATGAAAGCGTCACAGAACTGATTAGTAGACTAGGTTGGGAGTCTCTGGTAGATAGACGACACACGTTTCGTTTAAACTTATTGGTAAACATGCGTACTCCCACTTTCACTTTTGAGTGTAGTGAAATACTTCTTCCACCAACCTATTTGAGTCGGAAGGACAGGAAAGATAAAATTAGAGAAATAAGGTGCCGGACTGATTCTTATATGAATTCTTTTTTCCCTCGTACCATTAGGGATTGGAATGCACAGCAAAGAGATTAGCTTTGGTGCTGAGCACCCTCTGCCACCCACAATTTTGTGAATTGCAGAGTATATATGTAGATGTAGATGAATCTCTACCTCAAAACTTTGCTTCCTATCTCTTAGGAATTCTTCCATGCAACAAGTAACCCCAATGATTCCTTCCTTAGTTTACCATTTTATGATTCACTGTGCCAAATGTCTTGGAAAGATCCAGTGTTACACTATCAGCATAGTCCATTTCATCTTCTAAATCTCTCATATAGCTCACTCCATGATATTAGCATTAATAACCTATCCTAAAATCATGTTACTTATTTGAAAACTACTTTCTTTCCTCACAGACATTTGTGATGCATTTCTGTATTACTTATTCAGTTCTCCATTCACTTATCAATTGCTGAAATCTATGTCTTTGGCCTATAATTAGTCTCCACTTTTATGTCTTCTTTATGAACAAATATTACTCTGGTACTTCTTACTCCTTAATTCTCACCATCCTTCATACTGTGGTGGATGAGCAAACCTTTTTCCTTTTGTCCGCCTTGCCACTCGCGAGAAGGACACATAACTGTGGGTAACCTCTTAGTCATGTGAGCTGTAGCACTTATAAAACTCTGTCAGGGTATGCACAAATACATACACTTTATTACATCCTTTATGTACAGTAAAGCCTCTCCTACCTCCCTCTATTCTTACATAGGGTATCACTTCCAGCCTGTTACATTAATCATTGCCATCTACATTGCTTATGAATCACTGGTGAGCTCCCACCTGTTTTGCTGTTGGTGAAGTCGCCTCGCTACATCTCTTCGTAGTCCTCCGGCTGCATCCGCTGCTGACGACCTTCTCCTCGCCACCAGATTCCCGACCCTTTCTCAGTCTGTGCAGTCGAGTTTTGTGCAATTATCACCTCCCCATCATCTGTAGTTGGGAGTGCAACTGGCCAATAAGAATAATTCTTTCCCTACCATCTGCCTCCAAATGAGATCTTGCTAACTCCTAATTTCGATGACTATCCGATCTACTTGAGTGTCATTGCTGCATGATGCTTACATTCCTAAGCTTCTGACTGTTTTGAATCCCTGTTGCAACTGCCCTGGTTCCAACCTCTGCTATATGCAATGACTTTCACCCAACTTTATTAACTTTCAGGAACTGTAGCCTAAAATTTTTGACTAACCATCACAATATGTAGAACATTTTTTCTCCTTCTGTCCAATACTTACATATTGCATGCTTATATTTGTCAACAAACGTGGGAGTGCATGTCTCCTCCAGGTTTAACTTTTAACTCGGACAGTTTAATTGACCCGAAATGTTCGCCCCACTTCGTTGAACTGGCTCCTCAACTTAGTCAGTTGTTTGTCCCATTCTAGTTTTGTACATCCCTATATTCTGCTCTCATGTCATTCTACGAATCATTTCTTGAAATGCTGAAAACTCTTGTTTAAAACTGCTTGTTTTCTTATAGCATTCTCACCTCATTTATTGAATGTCTGTCCCGCACTGGCTTTCCAAATGTTCCTGTTTATTCATCATCAGTCTTACTGATTAGTCTCTCTTCTCCTGTACTTGTTAAATCTCGCGCCACTTAGTCACATCCCCTCTCCAAACCGATTGTATTCACACATCATCTCCATTTTCATATTCAAATCCAACTACTTTCTGCTTATTTCTTGCTTTATTCCAGTCAGCCCCTGTTCCAGTTTGAGTTACCTTTGTTTTGTTTCTCACTGTCCTTGTTCCATTCTTTTTGTTATTTTCATTAGCATTTGCATCATAAAATACAGTTTGATCTTTGGTCCCCTAGTTGATTTTAACTCACAAATTATCAGTTCTATCAATGTATTTATAGATGAATCATTCCTATAAATTTTTTATGATTTCAACAATCTACTGTTTATCTTTTTTTCTTCCCCAACCACACATGATTCTTCAGACATTTTTAAACATGTTCTGTACATGACTAATTTTATTTCGCTAAAATATAGCAATTATTCCAAAGATGCTGCTTGCTGCTATGAATACTGCAACCAAATAGTATATTACATATAAAACCAGTTAAATACAGACTTATCCTAAATAACTTTAAAGACTAAAATTACCGTTGCTATTAAAACGTTATTACTTATTACCAATGATCTTTTAATTTACAAGTGCTAAGAAAAATGTAAATCAATTTGTGAAATATATTAAATGTGCTAAAAATTAATTCATTTCATATTAATTATTTAATCTTAGCTATTTTTCTAGAATTACACTTTTAATTTTCTCTATTGTCCATGTATTAAATTGATTCTAACCAACAGCTTTTTTCTTTACTTATAAAGTATAAATTTGGTTCTACTTTTTGGTTAATTCTCTTATATCTCATTCAAAGCTGGTTGATTCTTGCACTTTCAAGCTATTTGATTAACTCTTTCTCTTCTTTATGTCTGCTAGATTTGGGGATTTCACATTTTTATTTACAGTTTATTATAAACTGTCATTTTCACATACCAATTCTGTGTGTACAAATACTTTATAAGAATTTAACACAAATCTTTTTTTATTTATAACTGAATTACAAATTGACTTAGTGTTTGATCAGTTTCATTAAAGTAACAATAACACTATGTACAAACTAAACTTATAAATTACTTCTTTCCTTCTCATAGTCCTCTTGCTCTCTTGTTGTCCTCGAAAGATATTCCATTTTGTAAGCTGCCATTGCCAGCTTTGGTGTTCAGAGATTCTAGCTCTATACTTAAAACAAAGTTCATAATACTATGATTAAAAACTATGAATGTATTTCAAGGTAAGGCAACACTGTTGCCTCACAACTTTCCTGGCACAATGCTGCAAAGTCATCTTCACTGTGGCTTAGCTGGATGGTATAATGAAAATACAGTGTTTTGACAGCTGGATCTGCTGTATTCTTCACGTGTTCAATGACTTCCAATGCATGTAAGTGTGCAGTTACTCTCATGTCTTGCGTTATTCTCTCTTATATTGTTGTGAGTGGTTCACTGCAGAATGCTGACATGCCATCTCTGGCTCATAGCTTAATCCTTGGCTTGTTACACAGTCTGGGCTGCATCATTTCTCTCTTAATATCCTGGTGTGATGATTTGCCATGTTCATGTCAGAGATCCGCTATAAATGTCTCTTAAGGCATCACTTAAGTTGACTCTGCTATCCTTGTTGATAGAGCTTATGGTACAACTGCATATCTTGTGAACTGATTATAACTATAAAGAATCCAATCCTTTTGTTTTCAACAGTTTTCAGTTTATTATATAAAATTTGTATTTCTCTGTGAACTATATCGAACTTCTGTAGTATCCAAAGATGCAAGGTCCTTCAGCAATGAATTTTTTAAAAGCAACCGATCTGTCTCTGTATCATTAGCCTCTTTCTTTATTTCTCATCTCCATAGCAACCTACACTTCTCTTCTTTAAGAATAAATATAGCGATTTTTGTCTACACTCAAGGAACAAAAATATAATTTTCTTACAAAATGTTTCTGTTCCGTCACAAGCTTTTATCGTGCTGAATTTCCAGTGCTTCACTTATGACTGAGTCACAGAAGATAATATAACAAAAAAATTTAATGGTAGCTACCATCCATTATGATAACAGCTAAATATTGTTACTGCATCATAATTTATCAGTGGTATTGTTCAATGTTTTTAGACTGTTCAGAAATAGACACAAGATTATTTAATAACTATTGTTCCACAATCCACATGTAGCTACAAACTTGTTTTGACCGAGATCTATTTTATGATTATGAATTACTATCTTGGTTCTCCAGGTGGAGACGTGTTGATTTATTAAAACCTAATGTTTCTGCTATCGTGCTGTGGCCTTCTTCAGAGGACTGCTTTGTCAGTTGCCACTATCACCTTGTATGGTAGCAGGAAGCTAGTGCACACGTGCTAATTGTCTGCGGTGACTTCACTGTGCCCAGTGTAGGCGGTAGGATGGGGTCGTTCATCCTGGGTTTTCCTGAGCAGGTATGACCAAATATGGTCATGTTGCAAACCACTGTCGGTGTTCATGTTGTTCGTCCGTTTTTGTATTTCTAACACTTCTCTTACTCACCTAGGCCATCATCTGCTCTCAATGGCTATAACGCTGCTTTTATCAAATAAAATTGAGTGGCCATTATCGGCTGAATGTAGAACTACAGCTTACATGCTAGCATCGTTATTTTTCAAATGTCTCGTGTGCTCATTGAGCCTCTTTTTAACGGTGCGTCCTGTTCCCCAATGTATCCCTTGCTGCAACTATAAGGAATTTCATATACCCCTGGTGTTTGCAAATGTTCTCTTTTGTTCTTGTCTTGTCAGGATACTGGACAATTTCCTAGGGGCCTTGTATACAGGACAGATGTTCTTCTTTAGTATCCGTCACTCCGTGGATGTATGTCAGGATGGCCACTGCCTTTTCAGGTGGTTTGTTGTTCTCCGCCGATGATGCTGCAGTGCGAGACAAAATGGAGTGGTCAAGGCATGCCAGGGCTTTGTTATAAACAGCTACACTATAGCCATTGGTTAGAAATGTCTCCTTTAAAATTTCTCTTTTCAGTGGCCATACTCTCTTCGTCACATACCACGACTGCGTGGAGAGTTAGTGTTTTTAAAATTCCACTTTTGATTGCTGGATGATGGGGAGAGTCAGCATGGAGGTCCAATTAGTATGTGTGGCCCAAGGAGCCATCATCATTTCTTGTAACTAATACATCCAGGAACGGGAGCTGGTTGTTGATTTCAATGTACATAGTAAACTTGATCTTATTTTGCACTATGTTTAAATGATCAAAGAAGACATGAAGTGACTCTATTCCATGGGATGAGATGACAAATGTGTCATCCACAAATCACAGTTCCAAGGAGGCGTTATGGATAACTTCAGCTCTGAAAGCTTCCATAAATAAGTCGGAAACTACTGGGGACATTTGGTTTTGATGTTAAATAAAAACCATACATACACTCCAACAACAAGAAATACTTAATAAACCAATTTAGGTAAATGCCATAGCATTTTTAGTACACTCCATGTTTTCTTTATCACCTCGGCAATTGCAAACCAACCCACACACCACGTGACTTTTCTCTCTCTTCTCTCTGGCCGCACCTACGGACCAAAGATTAATGTAACGTAATACTACCCAATGACATTACAATATGAACAGTCTTTGAAATTATTGAGCAAGTACATGTATCCAAATTATTACATTGCCCATTGAATTACTAAGAGTTAATAATTACAAAAACAAACTACTTACTATACACTTGGAGTCGTAGCATATATGTTACAACATGTATCACAACTTTTAACACAATAATGAACTCCGATCTGAACTTTGACTGCAGGTTAGTAATTACAAACAGTTCATTATTTGATCATGTTTGTCTCAGCATACATTCTCATCCACAGTCAATTAGTTGTGAGGACTACCCAATCCCGATTCATCACTCTCGCATAAGACATCTGTGGATACAGATTAGATGCCCAGTCTCATGGTTTGCTTAATACTTCTAATCAAGACTACTTCTAACAAAATACTGGCTAACCCAGAAATGGCTGTTTCTCACTCTGGTTCACTTCAGCCAGTCGTAAGCGTCCTTTATCCTACTTTTCTAGTCTATTACGAATTTACAATTAAATGAATATGGCAAAGATTCCTCCTTACACCAGTCTTTCCGCTACCTATCATATTTCTTATACCATGCCGATTTATGTTCTGTGCCTTCTAGTTTATCTTCCCAGCCACTAGCCGGACAAAACAGTTTATCATTCATTGCTTATTTAGCTGGAGTTTCAATACTCGCATTACAATAAGGCCCAGGATAGCATGACCATCTGGTGTTCTTCGTTAATAGAGTGCCTGGCTGTTGCCACTATTTAAATGTGTTTCACAAAACCATCCAGTTGGAAACCCTTGAGAAGTCGTTGCAATAACTGAACTATTACTCAAGTTGAGGAGTATGATTACATATTTATTTACTTTCTAACAATAGGTTGAAATTTAAATTCTGGAACTTGAGCAATGAAACAGGCCCTAGATTTTGAAGTGGAAGTTCTCATAATACAAATCTAGATGCATACAGATATTGTCACTGTGGCGATTTAGTTAGTAAATGGGAAAGTATTTGATACCATGAAAATTATTTTTTGCCTTTCCCTGCACATCTTGTAGCAACTTAGGGCAAATTTGCCTTCATGTTTTATGGAATCATTGAGCAACTTGTATATTGTACGTTGTAGAGTATGTTACATCTTTTGTACCCCCTTCCATTTCCCCACTTCTAACACATATAATGAACGCTTTTGAAGCATTTTGCCGCAAGACTGATTTTGCTCAAGTGAGCCATTGTGAACATTGTAGAAACTGTACAAAGTACAAATTTTCTAGTTAGAAAATGACTTTTAGAGTAAGTGGATATAAATTAATTAAAATATGTATTATTTAAGTGTACATTATGTTAAATGATTATGATTTTAGAGTTTTTATGTGTTTTATACCAAATATTTTACTTACCAGCTCACCTGCCTCCACTGTCCAAGTTCCTACATTGGCCTGACCTCAAACTTATTATCCATCAGAATGTATGGTCACAGACAAACAGCTTACTCCAAAACCTGGACCTCCCTGTTGCTCACCATGCCAGTACTCGCAACACCAGCAGCCTTGATAACTGCTTCACAGTCAGAGCCGTTAGAGTACTTCCAGATACTACCTCCGAATCTGAACTCCGCAGGCGGGAATTGGCATATTAACACATCCTGCAGACTAGACATCCCCCAGGCCTTAATTTCCATACCCCATACCCCATACACCCACCACTGGCCAATAAATATATTTTTCAAAATTTTTCAATTATGTTTTTATTTATATATATTTTTTTATACTATTATAACAATGAAAAAAAGACGCTAAGTAGCGGAAAGGAATCAAATTAGGATAGGGAAATAAGCCACCACTTACCTTTAGATGATGGATGTGGGGCGCGAACACACAGGAAAGACACAAACACAAATAATAAAGAAATTTTCGGGAAAAAAACCCTTCGTCAACGAGAGAACATTATGAGAGGTGGGTGCAGCTGGAGATTGCCTACAGAAAGACCGCCAGTCGAGAAAATGGTGGGGGTAAATTCAAACATCGGAAAAGTAGAGGGGCAGTGAATCGGAGCTCATACCCGAGCAAAAATAAATATCCAAACTAATTTCTGGTCGGTGGAAAGATCAAAATATAATTAGAACTAAATATAAATTGGGAAAAAAATTATATAAAATATTATACAAATAAAAAAATTAATAATAAAATAATATTTATGAATTAAACATCACCTCAGGTTAGTGGTGGTTCAATATAGGTAATGGAAAGGAGAGAAATAAAAACAGGTTAAACATATGTACTACTAATAATAATGACCGGGTATTATCTTAAGTTCTCCTCAATAGCAGCAGTTTCTCTGAACTCAGAAGGTGGGAACTTGCCTACCAGTATAAACTTGGCACAAGGCAACCACCTGGTCTCAACTTAAGATAATACCCGGTCATTATTATTAGTAGTACATATGTTTAACCTGTTTTTATTCCTCTCCTTTCCATTACCTATATTGAACCACCACTAACTTGAGGTGATGTTTAATTCATAAATATTATTTTTATTATTAATTTTTTTATTTGTATAATATTTTATATAATCTTTTTTTTCCAATTTATATTTAGTTCTAATTATATTTTGATCTTCCCACCGTCCAGAAATTAGTTTGGATATTTATTTTTGCTCGGGTATGAGCTCTAATTCACTGCCCCTCTACTTTTCCGATGTTTGAATTTACCCCCACCATTTTCTCGACTGACGGTCTTTCTGTGAGGCAATCTCCAGCTGCACCCACCTCTCATAATGTTCTCTCATTGACGAAGGGTGTTTTTCCCGAAAATTTCTTTATTATTTGTGTTTGTGTCTTTTCTGTGTGTTTGCGCCCCACATCCATCATCTAAAGGTAAGTGGTGGCTCATTTCCCTATCCTAATTTGATTCCTTTTTATACTATTATTTTTTTATACTCGTGGTTTTATTATCATTGCTCCCCCCACCACCTACAATGGTCTATTACGTTTTATGAGTGGCAGCGTCAAACGCAAGTCTGTTAACTTGAAAAAGGGTTTTTGACCTGAAATATTGTATCTTCTTTGTTTGTGTGTTGTTTTGTGTTGCTGCTGCCCTCCTCCCTTCAATTTTGGTGAGTGTTTTTTTCCCCTTTCTTTTCCATGTAAATATATTACTTAGGTAGACTGCAGTGAACTATTGTTTTTACATGTGCATTCTCATTTTAAATTTTACATCCATTTTAGTATATTTGTATAATTTATGTTCCAGAAGATGACAGTGAAACAGCAACTGAAGGAGAGGATGAAATCAAAGCCCGGGAGTTACGAAAACAAGAGGTGTATCTGAAAGTCCCAGAACTTAAGAAACGGCAGAGTGATTCAGATTCAGGGTCAGAAACTGAGGTGAAGATTGAGAAAAAATATACTTCCTCAAAATCAAGTAAACCAAAGCATAAAGAATGCAGTTTACAGTAATGAAGTGTTAACTTTTTTCCTTCTCTAGCATTTTTTCAAGCCTGATTTAATAAGACTTTAGTGGTCATAAGTTTTTGTGTATTTTAACTATTTGATGCTTTCACTGGAGTTTAAATATATCTGTTTTAATTGTTACTTTCTTAAATTGTCTGTAACAATAAGTGATTTTCTTTTTCATTGAAGAAATAAATGGTGAATGAACATTGTATACTCTGTTGCTATGTGGTGGTGGTGGTGGTGTTGGTGTTCATCGCAAAGAATAAATGTTTAAAAGTATTAATGCGATTACTTCAGACAATTTAGTGCTACGTAAACTTGTATTTGTTGCTTTCAGAATGGAATTACAGAATGAATCCAAGGTAATTATGTTCTTGAATATTTCTTCATGTGTGTAATTGAAAACGGCATTGAACATATTTTAAAAACTAACATCTATTTGTTATACGTAGGCTTATCAAAATGTTTTGCTAAGAATGTTTTCTAACTTTCCGTAGCACCAGAAAACTAACCAACTACTTCTTTCTGAGTGAATAACAACATTTCATACTAAATTTAGGTCTTTTGGCAAGGAATATTAATCAAATCTAGAAGACTCGGTACCTTATGAACATAAATGAATGGTGCTGGATTGTGTTGTTTCTATATTTTCAAACTCTAACCATTACCTAGTGCACATTTTGTGATGTAGTAGTGTATTTGAAAAATTTACCTTGTTTTGTAATTTTCTATGCATTTGAAACATTTTAGGAATACTTTTAGGTGTTTCATTATGTTGTGCAATCATTTCTAAATGATGCTGAGGTATGGTTGACCCCTTGTTGAGTTGTACTGAAAAAATTTCAAGCACACATTAATATTCTGAGGAAATCAAGGCAGCTATTCTATTTGAATTGAGGGGTTTGTCACAAGAAGGTAATTTGATTAAAAATCATCCTAACAGAAGGAATAAAGGAGAATTGTAGGTCTGGGAAACTAAAGGAATAAATTTTAAATTAGTGTGGGGGAGTTTTGGGATTTTGAAATGAGTATTTGTTGAATTTCATTGTTTGAGAGTTGCCACCGAAAGCCATGTTGCAGATGTTGCTGCGTGTCACTTAACTGACATGGTGTTAGTCTGCTGGAAACTTCATTTAGGTGAAGTCCATGCTACTCTGTTCTGTGATTTGGAATAGAAAGTGTTTAAAATGTACTTACAGTGACGAAACCTGTCCTGCTGGGTGGGGGAAGGGGAGGATCATTTCACTTATTAAAGGGTATTGAAGGGTACTTTTTGAAATTTTTTCTCCGAGTTTTTCCATTTCCAATGTGCATATGTGGTGTCCCCCCCCCCCCCCCCCCCCCGTTTTTCATTTTCTGGAAATTGGTTGCTTCCTTATATGGCTTGCATATTGGTGAAGGATATCCAATGTTAGTTAAACTTGTCTTATACTTAAAGGAAGATGGGGAAAAGACACGAACCTTCTGGACAAGGTCAAATGCAGGTGTGAATCTTAAATACAGTTTCAGCATTTGTAGATAACATAGTATTCTGTCATTGACTTTCTGACTGCTATTAGTTCCTTTTCTTCGGATACGTAGGTGGCATTTGAAACAATTGGAGCTGTATCTTCAACAAAGAACTGATAAACGGCAATAATCTAATATGTGAGTGGAGACTTTCTCGGCGTACTGATGAAATTAAATATTCACAGGAGTTCAGCCGGTTATCGTTGATTTCATTTCAGCAATAATCTAAATTCTCTAAAAAGATGGCAGAATGACAGTTTTAAATAACCCTTACACACCTTAACTTATTCATATTCATCTAGATCAATTTACTCTGTAATTGCACCAAAACTAATCTCTTCTTTGAATTCCAATCCCCAAGGAATGTGGGAAGAAAGAATTAATGTAAGCATCTATTCAGCATCTGATTTCTCTAATGTTCTCTCCTATCCTTGCGATATAAATAGCTAAAGTGACAAAGTATTTCGCCGCACTCATAAATAAAACTGGTCACATGTTTATCAATAAATTCAAACAACCTACAGTGTCTGTCTGCTAGACAATCACAGTCTAATCTAAATATCAATTCAGTAACACTTTTGTAAGGGCTGTGGCAAGCAGTCAAAAATCAAGTGGCTCTTCTCTGCATTTTCTCTAGACTGTTGATCAATCCCTTGTGATATGGATCCAAAATATTACAGCAGTAGTCTACATGTGGATGCTTGAGAGTGTTGTATGCTATCTCAATTGTACAGTATGTATGCTACAATTCGCAAGAATTCTACCTACGTATCACAGCCTAGAATTTGCTTTACCTACAACCGAAGTTTTGTACAGGTCACATTTCACATTTCTTTGTACTTTTGCACCCAAATACTTCAAGGAATCAACAAAATATATATTCAGAGTGAAAAAATTTATTTTATAGATTTTTTGTTGTTAGTTGTGCTCATTGCCTTCATTTGTTTGTAATTTAATGAAAGTTACCATTAATCTTACCACACCAAAACAATGCCCAGTTTTTTATGCAATTATTAGAATTCTTTACTGTAGGTGACTGCATTATCAGTGAACCTTGTCTCCGAGATTGCTTATAAAAATTAAGGAAAGAAGTGGTTCTATAACACTTCCTTGGGGGAAGGCCTGATGTAGCGTCTACATTTGCAGAGGCTTCTCCATCAACAATGATATACTGCGACCAACTAGTCAGAAAATATTGTACCCATTCACAAATCTGATCTAGTATACTATACATGCCAATCTTCATTAGAAGGCAGTTGTGTGGTACACATTTGAAAGATTTCTGAAAATCTAAAAAATTGGCATCAACTTGTAGATCTGCTTTCATTACATGATGTAAAAATAAGGCCTGCTGTGTTTCACATGATCCGTTCTTCTGAAATCTGTGTTGACTCAGTATAAGTAATTTATTTTTGTTTAGAATACTGTTCAAGTATATAACATGCTTCTGTTTCTTCATACTAAGCACCAACCAGATTCTACCAAGTTGGATCACAGCCAAATTTTCTTCACTCATTCCATACTCTCCTTGACTCAAATCTCCTCTAACACTGTTATGACACCCTTCACTCAAGTCTTTAAATAAAACTGGTCCTAACCAAACAATTATTTAATTGTTTTAGAACCTGCTTCAGCAGATCCCCTAAACTAAATTCACAAACATCAATCAGGATGTTGTTGAAAACACTGAACATTTTACCCCCTGAGCAGGACCAAGTTTTATATTCATTTGCCCTATCCTCATACTTTCCACACCATTATTTTTTGATCTAATATGACACTAGAACTGCCAAAACAAAGCTTGGAAATAGTATATAATATGGAAATTGCAATAAGTCTGAGAGTTGCCATTTAATCCCAAATTGGTATCTCATCATTTTAATCACTATATAGCCACAGAAATTTATATTTGCAGTAGTGCCCCCCTACCTTTTTATAGGCCCATCCTTAGCTTCCATCTTTGCTGCTATTAATTCTATGTTTAGATTTATCAGTTGGTCCGTAGTCCCTTGCCATCTCATAATTTTGTTGTTTTCTCTTTTTACCAGCCTACACGGACTCCTAAGCTCACTATTACATTCTGTGTGTGTCTATGTTTTTACTTTGGAATAAACATTTCTTCTCTCCTTCTTACCGTCTCTTTGAACTGTTGCCACCTACTTCACTGTACTGATGCCTTTCTTACTTATACTGAAGCTTCCTCTGACATGTCTCTGCACTGCTGAAATATGTGCCTTTTCATAACTGCATTTGTTACCACCTTCAATTTTGATTCCTGGTTTATTAAGCCCTCTAATATCCATCTCATTTGTTTCAGGATGATTTATTCATTCAGATAGGATATGCAAAATGTTTGGTCCCGCTATGCTCTGCATTGCCAATTGGGTAAAGCCTCTGTTCCTTACTAAAGTATTAGCAAATCTTTGTATTCCTCTGTACTTAACTGGAAATAAAATTGACACCTGGTAAATTTCAGTTCCCACCAGTGGTGATCATTCTGTACTTGCCTCTGAGATAAGTTATTATTATTATTAATTTAATTGCAATAGATCAGATGCTCTGGTGGCAATTCCCCTTCATCTAATTATTCCATTTTTATTATTTAAAAAAATTAAATTATCTTATATACTTTGAGTGTTAAATTCCACCCCCCCTTCTACATCTGCAATTTACAAATTTTAAATTTTAAATTCCTTCAGCGTTTTTAGTAAATAATTGATTACTTCAGTGGCCTAACAATAGGGTGGCAGGATGGGCAATATGCCTTGGGGGGAGGGAGGGGGATCCCATCCACCTGGGACCCCCAGCCTGAAGCTAAGAGAGCAGGGCCCTTCCAACAGACTACACCCATTGTTGTTGCCTGTGGCAATAGCGGAGCTAAAAAAAAAACCTTGCCCAGAAAATGTGTGCCCTGGTTTGCAACCCCTTCCTTTCCCCAAGATCCAGCACTAAGGGAGGACTTCATCTAATAAATTTGCCTTGGGCCTCAATGATGTAGTTATGCCAGCTGCTTCACTTGGTATTTTGTTCCAATCCCTGACACCCTTTCCAACAAAAGAAAATTTTCCCACTTCCTTATACATGAAATTGAGTGCCAGCTTGTTGTCATGGTCGTCTTTTCCCTTCCATGATTTCTAATTTTTCAACCAATTCCCCATCACCACTCTCTTCATCCTCCTCCTGTCTTCCAATGACTCCCAATCCAGCTCCTTTATCATATCAGGTAAAGACTGGATTTTCTGTGATAATTTCCACAAGCAAATCTTGCTGGGTTTTTTTTTTTGCACATCCTCTAACTCCTGTATTTGATACTCAAAATGTGGGTTCCATTCTATACCACCATATACAAGTAATAGTGTGTCCAATATTTTGTTAACTTCTCTGGTACATTCTCTCCTCACCCTCTCCAATAAGTGAAGGCTTTTATAACCTTTTCCTACCACCTACCTAATGTTCTCTGCCCAGTTGGGTTTATTATCAAAAGTTATGCCAAGATATTTACACTTCAAACCTTCAACAAGTAATTTTGAACCTGCTCTTTAATGATAAATAACCTTTAGTTTATCTATGTATCTAATAAGCTCTTCTTGGCATTTATCAGGTCGACCAACCCATTTATATATTCTTTGCAAGTGATCCTGCAGCTCTTCAGTCTTCTCTTGTTTTGAACCTGTTATATACCACTATGTAATCTGGCGAAGAAACTATCAATCACTTGGCTAAAGTCTTCTCTTCCTTCCTACGCAATGCATCAATCCCTTTATCACGGAATAAAGCTAAATTCATTCTACACAAAGGGTTAGTATTTATAACATCAAATACTACTTACCTATATGCTTGCTGGCTGTTCTGTATAAAGTTTTTACAAAGATCTTGTTGAGTAGAATCATTTCCACTCTTGATTCTGCCCAACCCATTGAGCAATCAGGATTCTGCAGCATGTTTAGTACAGTCAACCACATTCTTGCCTTGCAAGAACTAATTAGCTGTGCAAATGAATACCAGATGCCTGTTTGTGTAGCTTTTGTTGAGTTTGAAAAGGCATTTGATTTAATAAGTCACAAAGCTGCCTGCAAGCGTTAGCTGAACATGGCGTGGATACAACTTATATCAGGGTGGTCCATAACCTCTGTCACCTCCTCAACCTTTATCAGCGTTGGAGAAATAGCTACAGAGTTCCGCATTGAAAGAAGCGAGGTGATTCCATTTCACCAAAATTATTTTCTGCTGTCTTGGTGATGGCAGTGTCAAAGGTAGAATTGGAGGAAAAAGGAATTAAAATCAATGGCAGAAGACTTAACAACTTGAGATTTGCTGATGACATTGCACTTGTGGCTAATGACATTGATGAACTCCAAACCTTGATTGCCGACCTCGCCTCCGAATGAATGAGAGAATGAATCTTTCTAAAACAAAAATTATGTCTAACAAATGGGCCACGGAGGGGAATGTACAACTGGATAATAAATCTTTAGAAAATGTCAGTGATTTATCTTAGCCAACTCGTAAACGTGAGAGGGGTTGTAAGAATCAAACTTTACTGTCGCATTAAGCTGGTATGGCAAGCATTTGGGAGGCATGGTATTATCCTCAAATGTAATATGCCCATAAATCTAAAGAAAACAGTTTATGACTAATGCATTCTTCCTGTGCTGACATATGACCTGGACTCTTGATGTTCATTTGCAGACAGACTGAGGTTTATGGACAGATATAGAAGGATGTGAACAGCTCAGAGTAGCCAACATGGAAGCAGACAATTAAATTCATGCATGAGGGAATGGGCAAATTTTATTAGTACACTTTTCATTAACATGTTATACAGATTTTTTTTGATATATGTTTTTAGTTCATTGTAGTTTGTAACTTTACACAGCCTTTCCAGAGATTATACTTTGCTATCCCCACCCTTGTTTATCCCTGTCTTCTGTCATGTGGGAGGTATCAAAGTGTGCACATCCATTCCTCTTGCCATATGTTTCACTTCTAACTTGATTATTGTATTGAATATAGTAAAATGAGTTCATAGTTTTTTTTTTCTCTGGGCTTTCTGCCTTTATCTGTTGTTAGTGATAAATATACTTTCCCTGTCCTTTCTTTCATTGTGTAACAGCATATTCATTGTCGGTATAATGTATACAGATAAATTTAGAAAGAAAATATGGATCAAAATACATTTTGTCATATTTATTTACACTTTACTTTCATAACTTTGCAAATATTTTTAGTTACCCTCTTTAAGCATGCTACTTGAAATAATAATAATAAATTCTTTTATGTTGGGTATTTTTTTTAATTTTATTTTTTGTGGCTAAGTTCGTTATCTGCCAAATATGCCATTACCCACCACACCACATATGCATCTGAACTTTATTTTTAGCAATTTGCATACGAAACTTACTTAAAATTCACATGCATATGAAGGTTTTATGTAGATGCTGTTAACATGAAACTTATTTAGATTGTTTGTTACCTCACTCAAATTGAAAGATATTGGTGAACATTAAAAGCACTGAAAGCAATGTTGATATAGTTTGGAAAACTAATATAAAATCAAACTTATTTTTATTATTATTCTCGAATCACAAACATCAAAATACACAGTTAAATACATTGTGCAAATCAACAACCTTAAGCACAATTGGCCCAGTACTTCGCAACATCAATTGCATTGTTTGTTGGTTGAAACAGGTCTTCGTTGCTGCAGGATGATGGGCACATAGGGCACTCGAGCTTATGATTCATAGTTTGGTCTTCACCACATTCACACTTAATACTCGTAGCATCAGTAAAACCACATCTCACTAGGTTTTCATTGGACCTGCCCACTCCTGTTCGTAATTGATTTAAGGACTGCCAGATGTTCCAGTCTTCTGCGTGACCAGGTGGCAAGCCCTCTGCAACTGTCAATGGTCCCGAGATATTAGGGACCTTCATTTTCCATAACTGTACTCTTGCCTTTTCAGGTGACCCAATTAGTTCCCATAATGTTCTCAGGATGCTTTTCCTGGATTTGAGTCTCTGGGCTGGTGGTGTATGGCCATGCAATGGATGACCACTTTCCTGTTCTACTTTGGTCTTCTCCTTGTTCACAGCCACTTCTCTCTGGATACTGGAGGGTGCAATGTCCGAAAGCTGGTAAAGTCCATCAACTGGGGTAGGCTTTAAGCAACCTGTCACTAGCCTACAGGTGTTATTGAGGGCTACATCCACCTGTTTGGTATGAGATGATGGGTACCAAACTAGGCATGCATATTCTGCAACAGAGTAACAAAGGGCCATTGCCGATGTACGTATAGTTTGTGGTTGACTGCCCCACTGTGATCCAACTAGTTTGTGCAATAAGTTGTTTCTTGTAGAGTTCTTAATTTTGCAATTCATGCAGTGATTCTTATATGTGAGGGTTCTGTCGAGTGTTACTCCCAGATATTTTGGGGTGTTACATGTCTGCAGTTTGATACCTGACCACATTACTTTTAACATATGCTGAGCTTTCCTATTTTTTAGGTGAAAGGCACACACTTCAATTTTTGAAGGGTTAGGTCTTAAGTGATTTTCCCTATAATTCCTTGATAGGCCTTCAAGAGCAGCAGACAAATTTCTTTTTACAACTTGAAGCTTTGTGCTCTGTAGGCTAGAGCTAGGTCATCAGCGTACATGAAGCTCCTGGTAGCTGGATGTAACGGCTGATCATTTGTATAAATGTTGAAAAGGATTGGGGCCAGTACACTACGTTGAGGTAGACCATTCTTTTGTACCCTCCATCGACTGCGCTGTCCTTGAAAGTCAGAAAAACTTTAGATTCTGAAGAAGAGTAGTGATGAGCTTGGTTAATCTGGTGGCCTTTGTCAGATCGTAGACCTAGTAAATTAATAGTTGGTGGTGAACAGTATCGTATATTGCTGACAAGTCCAGAAAGACCACACCTGTGGCCTTACGGGTCTCAAATCCATCCTCTATTAACTGGGTTAGGTTCAGTACTTGCCCAGTACAACTTTTGCCAGGACGAAAGCCAGCTTGTTGTGGAATAAGTTTTGGATCAACCACAGGCTTGATACGATTCAGAATTAATCTTTCAAATATTTTGTAGAGATGACACAAAAGCGCTACAGGTCTAAAATCTCTAGGATTGTTTCCTTCTTTCCTTCTTTTCCAGGTTTCAGCAGCACAATGACTCTCGTCCTCCGCCACACCTTCGGAATTTGATATGTGCTCATAAATTTGTTAAAAAGCTATAGAACCCATTCATTGGTTTTATATCCAAAGTTCTTAATTTGTTCTGATTGTATGTCATCGTAGCCTGCCAACTTTCCTGTTTTGCGCTCATGAATAACCTTTTCCAAGTCTGACATACTCAGTGAGGTTATTCATCTCTTCCTGACTGTTTCTGTGTGTTATTATTTGTTTTGTAGATGGTTTCTTTTATGAGTTTCCTTCCCGTTTATGAGTAGCTGATGTGCAATTTGGTTTGCGTTTATATTGGAATGTCCAGTGATCTTCGATGGATCATTGTTGAGGCGTTTTAGAAGTCTCCATGCCTTGTGACTATCTCTTTTCAGGTCCAGCTCTTGTAATTTTTTTATCCAGCGGTCTCATTTTGCTGCACTTAGAGATGAGATAAGTTGATTACTAGCTTCTACTATCTTTTCGCCAATAGATCATCTTGGAAAAGTGATTTATAAACCATGAACTGGGCAGCTAGATCTGAGGTGAGATCTGGAATATATGATTATTGGCAACCATGGGGAATGGATCTTCTGAAGCATTTTTTCACAGTTGCAGTGAATGTGTCTTATGATTCTGGTGTTAGTTCAATAGTATACACAGCAGAATCCAATATTTCTGTGAACATGGATCAGTCAGCTTTCATGAAGTCATACCTCCTGCAGAAAGGAACTCTCTGGGGTCTCACTGTCGCAAACACTTTACACATTATTGGCTTGTGCTGCGTGTTTGGTATTGGGCTACAGACAGACATCATACATTGCTGGCTGATGTGATTACTGCTGAATATTAGATCAGGGTTGTAGCCCCATCTCCATCTCCCAGTGTTTAAAGATGCTGGCAGTTTGGGATCATGTACGATAGTAAGTTGATTTACATCTGCCCATTCTTCTACTGCAATGCCATTCTCATCGTCGAAGTCATAACCCCAAGCAGTACAATGAGAATTAAAATCCCCCAAAGCAACCTGAAGGTGCTGATTATGAAATCAAACTGAAAGCTATAAAAAATCTTTATACAACATTGTGTGCCAATTAGGCACAATGCTGCTGGAAGTATTAGTATCTTTATTGATGCTTTCGCTGGTTATTAGATGTAACTACAGTAAATAGATTTTAAATTAACATAAAAGCTATACATTTATTAAATTCCACAGCCAAAACGTAACCGTGAAATCTCTAAAGGTAAAATCAAAGTTATAGCTTTTAGAGGAGAACATATGATAAAATAAAAATGTGTTTGGAAAAGATATCAGAATTTAAATATTTGGGATGTATTGTCACACATTATCATGATGGTGGCACTGAATAAGTATTACACAATTTTCAAGAATATGTTGAACAATTAAAAAGATGCTGGAAAACTTGCCAAAAAGAAATTCAAATTAAATTCTATAAAAAAATGAGGGTCTGAACATTATTATATGGAAGTGAACACAAGTCTTTAGAAAGAAAGATAGAAGCTGTATACAAGCCACAGAAATGAAGTTCCAGAGATGTTTTATATGGTATAGCAAAGCAGATGACATACATTGTGAATTAGTAAGGTAGAAATTGGATATTTTTGCAGTGAATGACTAAACAAAATTTTTAATTGTTTTTGTAGCTGAATAATTGTAGCTTGCTGGTTTTGTTAGGCACACAATTATTTGACTACTCACCTGAAGCCACCGAACATCATATGTTGAATTTAGATTCAATCTTGATTTAATATTAACTGGATGTCAATGCCAGTGGAACAACAAACTAAAGATGTTTGAGAGATGTTACTGCATTTGTAATCTGATTTATAGATATTATTATTCATTTGTAGATACTGTTATTCATTTTCAGAGCAGCATTTAGTGTGGTCAAATGAAATGCATTTTCATACTTCACTAATTCTCTGTTTATATAAATGTTTATAAAAGTATTAGCAAAAGCATAAGGCTATTTTTCATTGATGATCAAGGAAGTGGTAGAGATATTTTAAACATCCATTAAATATAAACTGTGGTGTAGGAAATGGACTGAGTGATGTCTAGAAATGTATTTAATATGTCCATGGAAAATGGTGCACTTAAAATAGAAACATAGATGAATTACACCATTCATTGTCCATACTGCAAATGTAATAATATCTGTGCAACAACTCTAGTTTTTTTTATTTTTGCTTTGTTTGTGTTGACAACCAAAAAAGAATCAATCAAGAGAAAATCTAAATTAAGCATATAAGATGTAAAATGTTGCATAATTAATCAACACAATGCAGATGAACTCCTGATTAAACAAATATGTTATGGGAAAAAATAAAAGAATACAAAAATAAGTGGTGTCAACATACTGTAAGAATGAGTGACTAACACCTTCGAAAGGTGGGTATGAACTATAACCCTACAGGTAGAAGAGACATAGGGATACCTCATAAGAGGTGATTTGAAGGGGCAGGAACAGGCTAAGCAGCCTAATACATGCCTATTTAGGTTACATGTTTAAAACAATGTACGCATATATTGTGTCCTCCATGGTGATAAGACCCCAAAACAGAATTTTTCTCCTTAACAGGATTTGGTTATATATGAGTGAGCACCAGGTTTTTTCATTGTATATTGAATAATAGATTGTTACAAGTTATAAGAAAGTGAGAGCTTTGTTGATGGGTCAGGCTGTGTATAGAGAAATCATCTTCAGCAAAATGAAATCAGTAAACTGGTTAGTCTGAGTTTTTATGGTGGGCTGGGGGAATATTAAGAGCAATTTGCAATTTGAAGCTCTTGGATTCTATGAACTTGAGATCTAAAAATAAGACAAGTTAATACCCAAACATCTTAAAGTAAGTATTAAAACTTGTGTAAATGTATTAATTACCAAACCATTATCAACTTCTGAATGAGTTGGTGTCCACTATCTAACAAAAAGTGTTGCCATTGTTGAAGCTTTTTTGTTTTCTTTTTTAAAAATTGTTTGTGTGTTTCTGTTTATGTGATTGGAAGGTTTTATTGTCTATTTTAATAAACTGAATTGAGTATTAATACTAACATGGTAAATATAATTTTTGCATATTTATATATAAATATTTCTGTGTACTAACTCCTTTCTTATTTTGCAGGTACAATCTGAATACACTACTGACTCTGATGAAGAGGAAGTTGAAAATTCTGCAACAGAAATTGAAACGGACTCTGAGTTTGAACATGACAATATTCCAGCTATCATAATAGATGATAGAAATATTACAAAACGAAGACATAATAATGCCGATGAGCCTATTAAAGTTCAGACTCGAGCTGGGCATATTCATCCTGTGAATGGTACAGTGAAATCACAGTTGCCACTAGCCCAAGGAATCAAGTTAAACTTTTCACCCATAAAAGCAGACTCAGACACTGCAAAATCTATCAGTATGTCCAATCTTGTCACTGGAAAAAATATTATAAACAACAGTGGAAGAATATCCAGTCCATTACAACTTACACCACTTATAAATCCTAGGCAAGGTGATTATCTTTTGAATAGAACCCATTCTACTGAGGGCATTGCTTCAAAACTTTCACTTGAGCTGAAGAAGAAATATTTGTTAGGTGCTTCAGGAATAGGTGGCTCAGTAAAGAAATCAGGATCAGCATCCACAATAGACTCTAAACTAAAGAACTTTGTTGACATCATATCAGAACAGCAAAAACTATTACATCCAGCTCCAGAACCTAGCCCATCTATGCAGGCATACCTTCAAGGAATGGCAAATCTCAGATCTTCAAGTTCAACAACTCATTTTACTCCAGCTGCTATTATTATTCCATCACTTCAGTTATCTGCACCAAATAAAACAATTATTCGCAAAGAGAAAGAATTACCAGATGACAAAGGGCAATTTGAACACATATGTGGAAAACAAGAATATTCCCTGGGTTCTGCTGAAGTTACAGTAACCGCTGTGGGACGTATGGATGATGAAACTTGTAAAACAGATAAATCTGATCTGCTTGATAAACATACGGACCACTCTCGGTTAGATAAATCAAATTCTGTTGTCATCGATGAAAAAGCAGAAACAAATCAGGAAGAGGAAGAAGTGGACTATCGTCCCAGAAGTCCAGTTCATGAAACTTCTATTGTTGTTCCTGATGTAACATGGAAAAATCAGCAAGATGGTAGTGAGGATGATGATGATGATGATGAGGATGATGATGAAGATGATAATGATGGGAGACTGATTCACTTTCTTCTAATAGTAGTAGCACCAGGGAAGAAGGTGGTAAACATAAAAGTCAGTCTCCCATAAGTGAAAGAATACCCCCAAGAGTAGAAATTCATGATTTTAGTGAAGTGTTAATTACTGATGACATTCCTGACAAATTAGTAGGAGAAGAAGAGGGTGATAATACAGGAACTAACATTATTGGAAGTCTGGTAGTAGAAAAAAAAGAAAATGGTGTTTATACAGATAACCAAACACCAATGCCCACTGAAAATATAACCAGTGGCAATATGTCAAGTGTTGACCACAAATTTTCTCATGCTGCAGATGCTGTTGTTGATGAACATTTTCTAGTTGAGAGTGATCATAGCAGCCCTTCCACTCCTCCATCTAGAAGTGATTTTTCAGAATCCTTACAAAATGAAGGAACATTTGCAGCACTGACTGAGACAGAATTATCAGACTGGGCACATGATGGTGATGCTGTTGTTTCTGAAGATTTGGATGACGTCGAGTTCAATATTAATCCACAGTTTGTTACCATTAGGCACCAAAGAAAATTAAAACACAGGAATGCTAATAGAAATAAAAGTTCTAGTACTGTACTTCGAAACATTGCTAAAACAGAAGATTTTGAAGAAGATGTATCTCACAGAATATCCACTTCCTCCGAGAAACCAGAAGATCATGTACCAAATGTAACACCATGCTTGCTTTCAGATTTTGATAACATTGAGTTCATGGATACTTGTGAAGAAAATGAAAGTGATTCTGAGGACCTGTTAGCTGCTACTAATAAGACACTTATAAAGAACAGTGGTTATGTTCGGTTCATTGATTCTGAGGACTTAACAACACCAGTTTTAGAAATGACAGAACAGGTTATGCCAGTTCCTGTATTACCTACACTGGTTGTAAGTGAATGTGAAGATGATTCTGAGGTAAAAGAAGGCAATCCAAGTCATGAAGAGTTTGATCAAACCTGTTTTGAAGCTAAAAATAAGGAACGTGTGTCTTTGTCGGCTGGTGAAGAAGAAGAAAGTTCAATTCAGCCTGATGGCACAACTACTGAGGAGACCACAACAAGTGAAGTTCACACAGTAAAAATAAATAAGTCTGATGATAATTTGGATAAAATTCCTCAGAATGAAAGTGAGGTGTTTTACACTCCACTGCAAGAATGTGAAAATATGGAAGAAAGGAAATCATTATTGACTTATGATAGTGTGGAGAATGAGTTTGAAGAGTACACACGGAACAACCTACAGGAACAAGTGTCTCCATTTAGTAATTTAAGGGATTCATTAGACATAAGAAAATCAAGACGTAAAAATAAAACTCCTCATGTTCTGCAAATGGATGAATTAATAACTGAAGAATCAAGAACAGAACCTAAGAATACAAACAATTATGGAACTCCTCTTAGTCCTCTCAACATTAAATCTCCAAATACTTCAAGAAAATTGGAAGAGATATCAAGAGAGAGGTTAATTCAGAAAGATATTATTCATAAAATGGTTTTAGATAAACATTTGCCACACAAACGTAGCTGTCATGAGAGAAAGCTAAGAAAATCTCATAATGGAGTACAAAGCCCTTCAGCAGTTTCACCACCAAGTGATGTTGACTCTGTTTCAACTCCACAGATAAGTCCCAACAAAGAGGAATCTCACATTCCCACAATTAAAAGACTAGAAATGCCAACAGTTGTACCTCCTTCCCCAGATGAAAATGAACAAACATTAGGAATTAGTTACAACAGCAGTACTGATACAAAAGTGCCTTTTTCTGACGATTCTGTACTGGTAACAGAAGAAACAGAAAATTTTTTTACTCCACTAACATCATTCAAAAACACGCCGAAGTTAAACCGCCCTCTTTCATATCATTATTCATTTAAAACCAATCGGCGACCAGCAAAATATTCTGTTAGAAGTTCATCAGAAAAATGCTCATCTCACCTTCCTGACACACCTCTGACAAATCCTGAAGCATTTTCACTGCCTGACATAAGAAGGGCTCTCTTTACAACTCCAGATGATCCTTTGAAACCACCTAAAGCTCCACCTAGAACAAAACATGACCGTGTGACAGCAAACGACAGTATACATGGAGAAATGCATAAAAGTTTGGGGTTAAAGAATGATGTCTCAGAGCAGCAGGTAAATTTTTCAAATAATTACAAATTCAGAGATACAGCTGTTATGCATATACCATTAATTAAAGCCTGCAATGATGGGTTATGTACACAGGTGATTAAAATTTCTGCAGTTGACTCTTCAAGAACACCTTCTTTAAGCCCTTCATCACAGATAAAGGTAAGATAAATGTTCTTAATAGAAATATTTATTAATTTTAATTTGTTTACCTTGCTTTCATCCTTTTAATGGATTCATAAAAATGTTATTCCTTCTTTGAACCATTTATGCTGAGGATTTGCTGTAGCCTATTTATAGATTCTTCATCATACAGTCATCAGTGATCAGTGATATCTGATACTAGTGCTTTGTTTCTTTGTATTGACCTCCATCTTTCTTCGTCCATCCACTGTTCTTTTATTATATCTTTCCAGCCACCACCTTTTCCCATCTCTTTTCTATTGTCATATCTCCATCATCCATGTGGACTTCCTGTATTTTGCAGCTCTTACATATGGCTTTGAAGTTTGGGTCTTGTACTCTTGACTTCCCCACCGAGTGTGGTGGTGTAGCCTTCTGGCCTCGCATTCGGGAGGACGGCGGTTCGAATCCCCGTCCGGGCATCGAGATTTGGGTTTTTCATGGTTTCCCAAATCACTCCAGGCAAATGGCGGGATGCTTCCTTAAAAAGGCCATGGCCGAATTCCTTCTCATTCCTTGGCCCCCATCCTTTCCCGTCTCTAAAGACCTCGCTGTTAGAGAGATGTTAAGCAGATAAAAAAAAATATTGACTTCCCCATAATACTGTATGACAGTTTTCCTAATTTTCTTTTTCAGAGTGGACAATTCCTTCCTCATCTCTGCAGTCCTTAGTCTGTCCCTCCCCCTTTCCCCCATAACACTTATACTAAATTTCATTTTTCCAACTTGCACCTGATAACAAACTCAACTGGGCAGAGCTCATTGGGCAGGTGGTAGGAAAAGGTTACAAAATCCTTCATTTACTGGAGAGGGCGATGAGAGGATGTAACAGAGAAGTTAGGGAATTGGGTTACAAAACAGTAGTAAGACCATTGGTTGAATATGATAGTGTAGTTTAGGACCCACGTTTTGGAGGGGGTGCAATGCAGCTAGATTTGACTGTGCAAATTATCGCAGTCAGTAACTGCTATGTTAAAGGAGCTGGATTGGGAGTCATTGGAGGAAAGGAGGAGGGTGAAGAGAGTGCTGTGAATATATAGGGCATATGTTGGTGATGGGGCTTGGAGGGATATTGGTAAAAGAATTAGGAATAGTGCATGGAAGGGGAAGGCGACCATGAATGCAAGCTGGTGCTTGATTTCACGCATAAGGGAGTGAGAAAATTTTCTTTTGTTGGTAAGGGTGTCGGGGATTGGAATAAATTATCGAGTGAAATGATGAATAATTTACTAAAAACACTTAAGGAGTTAAAAATTAAAATTTGTAAAGCAGAAAAGTAAATGGGGAAGAAATTTAACACTCTAATTATAGAAGAAACTTAAAAAAATGTGTATATATGAAACGTGGTAATTAGATGACAAGGGGGATTTCCACTGGAGCATTAGCTCCATCGCAATTAAAATTAAAAAGAATAATGGTCCACATCTCTGCTACATGGTTTATTATGGGGATATCATGTGATTTAAACAATATCATTTTGGCACCTCTAAGCACTTGTTCAGCCCACTCTGGTAGGAACTTCCCCTTTTTCATAACTTAGTTATCTATTTTTCCATCAGCACTAGTACTCCATCCACCAAAATATTGGGTTTTGGTATCCTTTGCCTTCCAGTCATCTGCATCCCAGCCCTCTCTTTGCTAAAGTCTAGGCCATTTCTTCTCATCAGTCTGTTGCTCTCCTCAAACATTATTTCAGTCTTTTCACATCTACTCCCCAGTTCTTCATATGTTGATGTCATTTCATTAATTTCTCTATTGCAGTTTCCCTTCCTTTCCTTATCCATTGTTGTATTAAATGAAATGGGATACAGTACATTTCCTGATTTTTAACCCTATCAAATCAGCCAGTGTTTCCACTCTTTTTTGTCATGTCATGTGGGAATTGTATATATTTTCTGTATTCATTGCTTTTCCAGGCTTTCTCATATGCATTTCATTTTTATTGAATCAGATACCTTCTAAATATCCATAAACACCAAGATCAGTCCTTCGATGTTCCCACTTCTTTTCATATAGCTGCTTTACATCAAAAATCTAATGGATAGTACTTTTTTGTGCCCTACAACCAAATTGCTCTTCTGTTGGTTCCCTTTCTATAGTTGATTTTATTCTGTTCAAGACAATATCCTCAAATATAAAGAAAGAAATCAAAGATAAATTCATCCATCATTCATTAAAGTTGAAGAGAGTGTCGCGGGGCACATCAGTGGTGGGTAAATGCTGTTTGTGCCATGTTGTGAAACAATTGACAGACTTCAGCTCTGAGCTTAAAGCATGGTTCATTTTTCATATTGTAAGTTCTTCTATACTTCTTGATAATTACACGTGTCACCTTAATGTTCCCTCTTGGTTTTATTAACTGACCACATACATATCCGCATCACCACCAACATTTAAATTGGCAAATCTGACCATAGATAAGGCAATGCCAAGACTTCATTTCCAATGATCACAGATTCTCACAACAATCTGATCTTGCCAACACCACACCAACCATCACTCCAACAAACATCCTCAGTTCTTGTAGAAACTTGAGTCCAAATTGCTTATACTTATACTTCTTGCAACAATCACTAAATCATCCTTTACCCTACACAGTCACACTTGATAATGTTTTCCGGAATTCTAAGACATGTTGAACAATTAATCTCACTGAAAATACTTCTTTGATTTTTTTTTTTTTTTTTTTGCTGTCGTCAGTCTTTAGACTGGTTTGATGCAATCCTCCATCCTTTCCTATCCTGTGCTAACCTCTTCATTTCTACATACCCCTTACAACCCACGTCCTCAATTATCTGCTTCATATATTCTAATCTCTGTCTACCTCTACAGTTCTTACCTTCGACTGTTCCCTCCACTAACAAATTAACCACCACTTAAACTATAAATATGCTGTACTCAATTCCTGGATAAATGTTAATCCTAATAGTTGCAAGTCCACTACAACTATTGTTTCTGCACTTTATGCTGACATATTACTGTCTCGCCACCACCTCCTGAATTTATAATTGGCATTAAAATAACACAGTTGCCAAATTCATAAAACTAGAGAGACAATCAATCACAACTTTAGTTGCACACTCACAAACATCAAATCCTTTCAAAGCATAAAAATTTCTCCATACACATGAAAATGTCACATTGTCCCTGACTGAAAATTTTGTGGTGATGGGCTACGAATCAATTAGAGAAGTCTTACAATAAATATGTCATGATCTTCTATAAGTGCTTGACACAAATTATAAGAAACACAGTTAAAATTGAAATTGAAAATTACATGTGGAAATTAAAATATATCACACAATCAACGTATTCATTTTATTCCACTGAGTCATTATGAAATGCCCCAACAAAATGGCATTTAAAAATAATTCACAAGATCAGCAGAAATCCAACACTCTGACATCACCACATAAAAAAATCAATGGTTATAAAACATTAATACAATACTCACTGGTATTGTTGGTAAGGAAAGGAGTAGGATCAATAAAATTTACATGTTAAACTTAATGGTTGCAAGTCCACTATGACTAACTTTTCTGCACACTATACTGACATAATGTCTCAGCACAGTCCATCAGTGACAGAAAACATTCCACTGATACAAAAAAACTCAGTACTATGAACATGCCTTATTAATGAAATTAGAAACATGTGACAGAGCTCGTACCAACACTCATGGTCACCGCAGGTACATAAATGATGGTTTCAACTGTTACTGAGCTTGGTTGGTGAGCAGTAACACACTGGCCTCACATTTGGGAGGACACGGGCTTGAATCCCCATCTGTCAGATTTTGATTTTCCATGTCCTGAAATCATTTCAGGTGATTGATGGTTCCTTCTAAAGACTGAATTCTTTTGCATTCCTTTCTCACATCTAATAGTGTTAAGATTAATGTTAACGACGCGTAAAAAAAAAAAAAAAAAAAAAAAATAATCCACCGAAGTTTCCACAGTTGTTTGGCGTGTCTTATGTTTCAACCTCAAATAACACAGGAGCATTAAATGAAATTCTGAACATACAATGACAAATCACAAAGATGGAAGGATTAGATGTTGTATACTTTACACTAAACACGCAACTACACTATTTCTGATAATAGCCTTTAATGAAATCAATAACATAACTTTACAATAATAACGATTTTGCACACTAAAGAAAACTTCAAGTATTCTTTCCTTTAATTCGGGATATTCAATTTTTAAACACCATAGATAGCCATAACTTGTAGTATTCTTTCCTTTAATTGGAGATATTCAATTTTTAAATTCCATAGATAGCCGTAAAAACATCAAAGATTTACTTTAAACACGATCTCTGGACAATGTCTTTCTCCATCAGCATTAGTCTTCTGTTTATGATAATATTATTCCGGATTCACTTTTGATATTTGTATAAAAGGCTGAAGGCTGAAGTTAAAGTATGTGGCATTTCCAGCCAAAAGTAAATCAATTCACTTCACAATTGAATGAAATGTGTGTTTCTAACATAATTTAATGTTGTTCAGAAATGTAATTTTTTAACCACATTAACGAAGTTTGATATAATCTTTTCAGATGAATGAAAATAGTGCACTTGCAAATAAACTTCAACCCACCCGTTTCTTGGTTTGGGGTGGGTGAATCTAGGTTTGCTTTAATTCAGAAGAAAGTTGGAACGAATTTTAAGAAACAATTGTTTCTCATTGCGGAATTAAAAATAGGGTATGGGTAAATCTATGCCAACTGTACTGGGCAATGCCGGGAACTCTGCTAGTGTTCCTATAAGCTCACCAAAAGTAACCCTACTGGCTAACACCAGTAGAAATGTGATTTACGAGTTCATTTTAAAGATATCTGATTTGTTTATGATCTTCAAACCCTGTGCTTGGGTATGACTAAAATCTAATAACTTGAAATCATGTAGAGTTATTGTCAGTCATAGTCAGCATCGTCTAGAATATTTTGAATATAAAATCAAGCAAGTAGGCATGGTATAACTAGGAGTTTTAATTTTTAAAGATTGAAATTTTGGTTAAATGAGATAGAAATAAGAAAACTATAGCAGAAGATAGTGCAAAGTAAGAGGATTAAAAGTATGTTTAGGTATCAACAGAAAACTTAAGACATCTAGGAGTTATATAAGATTTTGGAATGGTTTGTTATTGTTGTTATTGTAAAGAAAGCCCGCCAGGTTGGTGACGTCATATGCTTCAAAGTTAATTTTATAGAAGCCTTCTTAAAGATTAAAAAATGTTGAAACAGTTAGGAGAAGGTGTAAAGAAGCTTAGGAGATAATTATAAGTCAAATTATTAAATACTCTTCATGATATTTATTTCTGAAGGTGGTTGCTGATATCACAAGGTGACGAGGTAGTGGGAGTGAACAGTAGCCATGATGGTTTTTTTAGTCAGTCTGTGGGAGTCTTCAAGCTGATGTGGTAGTGTTAGGTTCGTATGTGTCTTGCAGAGCGATTAGCTCAATGTGCCATTAATATGTCTTGACTTTGTAGTTGTGATTCTTTCATCAAGGACTGGGGTAGTGTGAGTGTCTGTCTTCTCTTGTGAAATGTGCTTAACTTGTGAATCTTTGTTGGTGAAGTAGTCCAATCGCCTTAGTAAAACCTGGTACTGAATTTTGTAAGGCAGATACTTTGTGGAAGAATATGCAACTTTAGTGACTCTTAACTGTTTTCTATGAACTTATTTCAAGCTTACCCTTCACATTTGGGGTTTATCAGATGTGTGGTGGCCATGCTTAAAGATTACAGTTACCGGAAAGGCATCTGGTCATAAACATTCATTATGCTAATGAACAGTTGGATCATTGTGTTTTGCTACGAGAGTTATTCAATAAGTAATGCAACACATTTTTTTCTCGGCCAATTTTGGTAAAAAACAGGATTTTTTTTGTGGAACATTTTCAAACATTCCCTCTTCATCTCGTACAGTTTCATTGACTTCCAACATGTGACAGTGCTATATGGAGCTGTTAAAATGGCATCTATAATGGATGTGCATTCCAGTGATGTGCAGTGATTGAGTTTCGTTTGGCGGAAAACCAGCACATCTCAGATATTCATAGGCTCTTGCAGAATGTCTACGGTGATGTGGAAGTGGACATAAGCATGGTGAGTCGTTGGGCAAAGCGTGTGTCATCATCGCCGCAAGGTCTAGCAGTACTGTCTGATCTTCCGCGTGCTGGCCGGCCATGCACAGCTGTGACTCCTGCAATGTCGGAGCATGCAAAGACTCTCATTCGAGACAATCGACGGATCACCATCAAACAACTCTGTGCTCAACTTGACATCTCTGTTGGTAGAGCTGTCACAATTGTTTACTAGTTGGGATATTCAAAGGTTTGTTCCCGCTGGGTTCCTTGATGTATAACCAAAGACCATAGAGAACAAAGAAGAATCATCTGTGCGTAACTACTTGCTCGTCATGAGGCTGAGGGTGACAATTTCTAGTCAAAGATTGTTACAGGTGATGAAATATGGGTTCATCGCTTCAAACCCAAAACAAAATGGCAATCAATGGAGTGGCACCACACCCACTCCCCTATCAAGAAAAGGTTTAAAGCCATACCCTCCGCCGGTAAAGTCATGGCTACTGTCTTCTGGGGCACTGAAGGGGTTATTCTGGTCAATGTCCTTCCCCTTGGTCAAACGATCAACTCTGATGTGTATTGTGCTACTCTTCAAAAATTGAAGAAATGGCTTCATCGTGTTCATAGGCACAGAAATCAGAACAAACTTCTCCTTCTTCACGACAATGCAAGACCTCTCACAAGTCTTCGCACCCAAGAGGAGTTCACAAAACTTCAGTGGACTATTCTTCCTGATCGACCCTACAGCCCTGATCTCGCACCGTTGGATTTCCACATGTCTGGCCCAATGAAGGACGCAATCCGTGGGATGCACTACGCGTATGATGATGTTATTGATGCAGTATGACATTGCCTCCAGCATCGACCAGTGGAATGGCACTGTGCAGGCATACAGGCCCTCATTTCAAGGTGGTGCAAAGCCGTTGCATTGAATGGAGATTATGTTGAAAAATAGTGTTGTGTAACTAAAAGATTGGGAAATAACATGGCGTATTTTAATGCTGAATAAAACAACCCCTGTTTCAGAAAAAAAAAATGTGTTGTATTACTTATTGAATGACCCTCGTATAACCCCAGACAAAGCATAAATTATACATGTTCTCTTTGCTCCTCCACCAACCTTCACTTTTATTGTAATGGTCATAACCACCATTCATCTGGCTGAGTTGACCATGGGTATCCATATGCATTCAGGAACATGTTTCTAATTTCTTTTTTGATGGGTAAAGCTTATAATATTGGTTTTTGAGTTTATGGAGTAATGTTTGCTGATGCCCACCTACCTTCAACTTTGGTGAATGATGGGTGATTTTATCTTTGCTTTCCAGATCAATCGCCTCATGGCATTAATATCCATGCCACTATTGTTCTGTATGTTTTGCACCATGATATGGTTACTATTGGCTCCCCCCCCCCCCCCCCGTCTTGTTATGTTTCAAGACCTGAATTCCCATTAGAAGTTTAAATAGAGGAAGACTAACTTTTATCATTTCTAATGTTGCTTCATCTCATCTAGGGTTTTTTTTTCCCACCTTCAAACTTCTTGTGGTTTGAGCTACAATAATAGCCAACCAGTTACTTAAATTTTTGATTTATTAATCTTAACTGCAGTTTTGACAAACATAAGCTTGTCTTCTTCAGAAGTACATTTAGGGGTTTATAGATGGATACAATATACAACTTCTGTCATTTTAGTGCGAACCTGCACTATGTTAACAATTTCAAACAAGATTATTACTTGCATCATTGCATCCACTGTCTGCATAGGGCGGGAGATTTCAACATGCAACGGATATTTGATGCGCTACTAGCTCTACTAACAATTTTATTGCACTGATAAGTATGTTCTTTCATTGATAGCTACTCTCTACACTTCTTATAGTTATCTGTTCCATGCGCCCAATGTTTTTCGTCACCAATCTTACAAGTATTTTAATAGCTATCAAAAATTTCCAGTTATAAATTTTCAGGACAGTTTTAAAGAAGTTAGAAATCTGTATTTGGTTTAGAGAAATTATTTTATACTTTTTAGACCATTATAAAAACCTGGTACATTAAAAAGTTTTTATTTTATTATTATTTTTTGCTTTTTAGGGTTATGGGAGTGAAAATTTGTAATTAATTTTAAATACTTTGATCACAGAGACATGATACAAATTCCAGTTTTTTTAATAGAAATCCCCAGGCAAATCAGGAACAAAACAAAACAAAAAAACAAAAAAAAAAAAAAGAATTATGCATATCCATCATTTGAATTATAAGTTATGGTCTTGAATTTGAACAAAAATCCAATAGAAAAAAAAGCACTTTTAGTTCTGCCAGAATTCTTCATACAGCATTTCCAATTTTTCTTTCCCTAAAAACATTATTTAGACTACTGCAAACATTTTTAAAAAAATTATGATAATCAGACCCTAGAAAATGTACTTTCAATTGTTACCGAATTTTCCTATCTTATGGGCAACTTTTACATTTTTCTTTCTCTGAATTCCTTATTCAGACTATTAAAGACATTTTAAATATAGCTAAATTGATGCATAGAAAAAAAGTTTTTTTTTTCACGAATTTTTCCAGCCAACTTTTGCAATTTTTCTTTCTTTAAAAGCCTTATTCGGACTAATACAAACATTTTATAAAAAATTATCCAAATTGGTACACGCAAAAAAAAAAAAAAAAAACTTTCAGTTTGCTCGGAATTTTCCATTTTTCTGGCCACTTTTCCAATTTTTCATTAACTAAAAACCGTATTCGGACTATTACGAACATTTAAAAAATTAGCCAAATTGGTCCCTAATTTTCTGGACAACTTTTCTTATTTTTTCACATTTTCATGCATTGTAATCCAGTTCTGAGCTATGGTCAAAATTTCAAGTCTCTAGCTCACCGAGAAGTTAGTTTAAAATAATTACAATATTCCACCCAGACAGATGAAGCTCAAAGCTTGTTAGTTTTTCCCAAATTTTCCAGGCAACTTTTCCAATTTTTCTTTCTTTAAAAACCTTATCCCGACTATTAAGTACATTTATAAAAAATTAGCCAAATCGTTCCATGGAAATATTGACATTTTTGCTCTTGAAGGGTCTAAATTGAAAAAATTACCTTCTTGAAACATGATGTTGCCAAAGTGGAGACCATAAGCTTTAAAATGATACCTCATTTGTAGATTTCGGTTAGGTATGAAAGCAGATAATTGCTGGTAACAAAACACTTTCTAAAAATAATATATATGAGTATACTTTTTCAGTACAGCAGTAACACTCTTATTACTGCCTTTGTGATTTTTTCAGTATTAACCTTCGCCTTCCCAGTTCTGCCCTTCAAAAGCTTTCAAAAACTTCATCTATTTCTTTCCTATCATGTATCTACAATCCTTATCCCTTTGAGCACCCCTAACAGTCTTGACCAGATCATCACTGAAAGTAGGATCCCATACAGTCATGAATATTTTCAGGATTAAACCCTTTTTCAGTTGAAAAATATGGAATAAACAGGATTGTGGTGAGGGAGATATTAACTATTATCTCCACATTGCCTGTTAGCTCTGAAGGCAGGGAAAGTTTTTTGGAGAATTTAAAAACGGGAACATTAATATAAGGAGAGAGGATATTTCAATAAAAAAATTATAAGTTTTAATTAAATTTATATACGTTTGAAATTAGAAGAAAAAATAAATTTGTATGTATAAAAACATATTAAAACCCACCTAAAAATGGTTTTCGTACCATCCTCGTGATTTTTGATTTTGAACAGCTGTATCATGAGTTATTAGCTGTGTAGTTTTCTTAGAGTCTAAATTTAACTCCACTGACACCTTGTAATGGTACAACAGGCGGGTCATGTATTTTTTATAAATAAACTTGAAATATTTCATAGACCAAACCCTGTCTAAATTACTCTCAAGTTGGTGAAATATTTCCATTTCTTGTCGGTAGTAGTGGTGGTCAGTAGTAGTGGTTTTGGGAAGGCGAAAACGGGGAGTCTTGCTGGAAAATTTATAGAGATTGGATGTATTGATATGAAGTTTTGGGGGCTTGGAGTCAGTGTGCCCATTCACCATACGCAGCAGTATTTGTGTCATAATGTTAATGCCTTCTCAGGAATGTGCATGGATACCTCATATACAATGTGGTGGATAATGTGGAGAAGACCGTAAGGGTTATCTAAGTGAATTTCAGAAGTGTTATTTGTGTAAATTGTTACAACAGAAAGTATGAACATTTCATGTTCAAAGTTAAGCTGTTAATTTTATTTCTGCCACTCTTCCTCTCACTTTCACCAATGAATCATCTTTGCTACTTATCTTCATCTAAATGTGTCTGGCCACTATTTCTGGTGTTTTTAAAGGCTTGTTGAGTGAATAAATAATCATTGTAGATAACTTCTAGAAGCAAACTTATAATTTTAAATTGTATGAAACTCTGTATCACTCTATTTCTTTAATTCTTCCACCAGAACATTGCTAACCAGGCTGACAGCTGTGAACTATTATCTACTTATTATTAATGCAAGTGTGTGGTACAGACATTTTAACCAACATACCCTGTTTGGCCATACCTTGTTACAACTTTCTATCATCCCCTATGTGATTAGTGTATAATTTTACTGTCTTTGATTTGATAGCATTGCTCTTATTATGTTTGCAGCCATCCCTGTATCCTGAGTTGGGTGGTAGTGACTCTCAGACTGATGCTGTTATTCTAAGAGAAGGGAAGAAATCTAAAGACAGAGAAAGGAGGAAAAGTCTTATTCAGGCAGTTTCAGATTTCTTCCATAAGAAAAAAGATTCCCCTGGCAGTCCTTCACCTCCAAAAACCCCCTTGGTGAATAACCAGTCTCAAAGTAAAGATGGAAAATTTCGCTTGAAATTTACAAAGCAGAAAGATAAAACAAAGGTAAGTGATGTACCAGAAACAACACACAAAAAATAAAATTATGTGTGTTTGCTTGACTATTTTATAACTTGAAGTGTTTTACTAAAATTTTATGTCACTATTGAACTCTTTCAGTACAAACACTTAGAAAGCCTCATTTTTATTGCTGGTAGAAAATATCATTCATAATGCAGATGTCATTGATTGGAATCCTTATATCAGGAAATGTTTTATTATTTTGAGCAAATTATTTTCTTAAGGATAAAGAAAGAAGTAATAGGTACGTTTATGGCACATAGTTGTGTAAACACACTTGTTAATGATTATGACCAGCCTCATGTATTTTTTAACTTTAAGTCATCATGTAACTTTTTTCCGCCATTACTTTATTTAAAGTAAGAGAGGTTAGCGGTTAAGGCATCTGACTGGAAATCGAATGGTCCCCAATTCAAATTTCTGTCTCGATGGGGATTTTAAAAGGACATAAACCTGACCTTCACCTCAGGCACAGCATGCTGTGCAATGTGAAGTACACCAGAATACTTCCATGGTTTGGATTCCACATTGAACTGTAGGTCTCATATGCCTGGTAGGGTTAACGGGTAGGTTAGTGGAGCCGTGACAAGAGAGTGCGTGCGTGGCAGATAGAAAATCACTTGGCAGCTAGACCGTTGGGGATTTCCCAGCCAACAATGCCATACGCATTTAATTTAATTTCAATACCTAATATGACAGGTGATTATTGCTTTCTCCTTATTGGAGTTACTGTATCAAACACCTATATTTCCTGCTTGAAAATTATTTGACCAGTTTTACTAGGAGTAAAATTTTAATTAAAGGCATCATAAAAAAATTGTTTGGATTACCCTTCTTTAGTTAATATTACATACAATGCGGCTTTTGTCTCCCTATTGCCACGTCAAGATTTCTTCTATTGTTATCTCGGTCTTCATCCTATTTACCGTCCTCTCAGTGTCTTTTGATTTTTGTCTGTTGCTAAGTCTTCTTCTGCTAGAATTGCTAATAATGGTTGGTTCTGCTGTAATTTTTTCTTCTTTCTTTTGTGAGTCAAACATTGGTACACTTATCTTCTTAAAGTATTTTTCACAAATGACATTATTTTTGCTGATATTTTTGTGAGATTATTCATTTTGATGAAACATACATAACTATTATTCTTATAATTATATTTTATATATTCACAGCAACACATTTTTTGAAAAGAATGTTGGTTATTAACAAATATAGCTATTCTAGAATGTGTTGTATTAATTTTAAGTGCATTGTCGTGCATTTGATTTAAGAAGTAAATCTCTGAAGTTCTTAAAATGTAATCTCACACAATTACATGATAGCCTAGCCTTATTTTTCTTATTGATTTGTTTCAGTCTAACTTATTTTCATATGCTTTTTTGATTTGCATTTATCTTCAACTGTGCTTCCTTACTCATTTCTTTAATTTTTCTATTCATTTATTTTAAAACCTTCTTGTTGTTGCATTTAATACCTTACTTGTTGGTCTCTGCAAAATATCACTTAAAATATCAGAACTTACTATATTGTACTGTTTATTTTTCAAGCTACTAAATTCAGAGCATTGATAGTATTTAGGAAGACCAAAGCACATTTCAGTGCAGAAATGTTATAGAAATGTGGTACATCGTTTGTTTAATCTTATTTTAGTATTGGTTTATGTACACTAAATGACTGACATGTTTCATGCTGCTGCCAGAAAGTTGACAGTAGAAAGTTTAGAAGTAAATATTTTATTGCCTCTTGAAACAAGAGTGTTGAAACTCCAGCTAAGCAAGCAGGGAGTGTTAAACTGTTTTGGTCTTGGTAGTAACGGGGTGAAGATAACGAACTAGAAGACAGACCATAAAAATCAGTGCTATGTTGGAAATAAGTGGAAAGACTGATTAAAACAGGAGTCTTTGCTGTAGGAATTTAAGTTTAAATTCCTGATAGGCTATAAAAAGTCATTTGAGGCTGGAGGACATTTATGACCAGGAGAAGGAGTGGCCAAGTTTGAGTTACTCAGTATTTCCTTAGTAGCTACTTGGTTCGGAAGTACCTTGTAGCTGGGAGTGTGGTAGGTGTAGTTGCCATGTAGTTAGCCCACCAAGTTTGTATCTGTGCATAATTTGTATGTGAGTGGCGAATCAAGGTTGAGATTCCTTACAACTGATTAACTGTGGACAAGCATGTCTGTGGTAGTGAACAAGCATAAGTGAGAGACTGTTCCTAATTACCAACCTGCAGACTACTTCAGGTTGGAGACCATTGTGCTTGGTACTGGTGTGAAGACTTTTGAACTTTGAATAAAACTTATCATAACAATATGCCAAGTGGTGTTTAGTTATTTCTGCAATCCTAAATCCCCTTAAGGGCAAATGACTTGAGTGGATGTCCTGTCAATTTTCCCGAAAAGGGATGGTGGCCATATCAATACTTTCCTGAACATGTGAACAATTGGCTTGATAGTGCTTTCAACACTCGTGTTTCAAGAGGCAATAAAATATTTACTTCTCAACTTTCTACTGTCAACTTGGTAGTTTGGACAGTATTTAAATGAACATTAATCATCAAGTTGTGATAGTGGATGATTTAGCTGGAAGGAGATATGAATTATAATTGTGGCTTGGTATCACATGGATGTAGTAATCGAACTGTCAGAAGTTTGCATTCACACATTAAGTGTAGAACAATAGTTGTTTTGATAACCTAGTATACATTTTCCAGCAGTTTTAAGAGACTGAACAATATAGCTGAAAGATTACGATGTAGTAAAAACACGTTGTGTGCTAAATAATACCTCAGTTGATTCGAGAACAAACGTTATATTATTACACTCTGTCGTAGTAGTCTTTTGGCTTCGGAAGAATGTTTGCATTAATTTGTTTCCTTAAAGTGATTTACGTGTTCTCCCTTCAATCATTGATCTGGCTCTCAATAAGTACTACAATATAATCGTGTCCTGGCTGAAAGAGTTCTCAGGAAATTGTGAAGGAACTAGGAAAGCTTCAAAAAATAAAAAAATAAAACATATTACTATAGATTTATTAAAGATTGTGAGATATCATATTGTACCTTACCCTGAAATTTTATTTAAAATGAGTTTAGGTATTGCAGCTTACCAGAGTTTTGGAAAAGAGCTATAATAGTACCATTTCATAAAGGAGGGTGTAACATTACAGTTACCTTCCGCGTGTCTCTGGAGCGGAAAGATACGTTTTTTCTAAGTCAGTCATATGTGAATTGTCGCAGAGCGCGGTTCGCAGAGCATGGCTCAAGTAGTGAAGTCATTGACCTTACTGTATGATGTAGTTTCGTAAGTGTAACAGTGTTTAAGAAGAACTTCATGTCGTCAATAGGAACTGTGATTGTAAAAGTGAAGTTTGGACAGTATTTAAATGAACATTGATCATCAAGTTGTGATAGTGGATGATTTAGCCGGAAGGAGATATGAATTATAATTTTCCTTTTGTCTCAAGAACTCTGTATTCTTTCGGATAAGAAGTTTCGATTAGCGTTTTACGTTGAAATTTGATGGTGGCCAAACCATTCACAAGTGTAAATGTGCTTTATTAATAAACTTGTCATGGACGTAATTCTTCTTATTAATGAACTTAACGACCTTTATTAATTGTTCTTATAATTGCTGTTTAGGACGGCTTTGGTTTCACCATCTGGCGACCGGCGACACAACGAACTATATAAAATCAAATTAGTTTGCTTAGAAAACTGTGTCTTTGAGAGAACTTATTTTATTTGAGAGTATTAAGATACCGCTATTTATAAAAGAAAGCATAAAAGTTGTCTTAAAAGGGGTTACAAATATGGATGAAAATTACAAGCCAATTAGTTAGACATTAGCGATAGGCAAAATGATGGAGAGATTGGTATGCAAATATATCAGAAATATCTGTGAGGAAAGAAACTGGTTTTTAGATCAACAACATGGCTGTAGGCAAGAATATTCATGTGAATCTCAGATGATGGGCTACATGCAAGATATTTCAGATGAATTGGACAATGGAGGCTATGTTGATAGTGTGGCACTAGATATTTCTAAGGCATTTTAAGAATGAGCCATAAAGTGGTTTTAAATAAACTGAAATCTATTGGATTTGATGAAGAAGTTACTTGCTGGGTAGAGTAATTCTTAAAAACCAGAAAGCAAAGTGTTAGAGTAGGAAATACATTATCAAAAGAAGTGGAATTAAATATTGGAGTGCCACAGGGTAGTGTATTGGGACCGTTGCTGTTCATTATTCAGATGAATGACTGTGTTGATCAGGTATGGTCAGAATCTGAGCATTTTGCAGATAATACAATAGGATCAAAACAGTTGAAGACTGTGAACAGCTGCAGGGTGACCTGAATAGAATATCAAAATGGGTAGGTCAGCGTGGAATGAAGATAAATGCCAAGAAGAGTCAGCTTATTAGGTACACATACAAAAAACTGAAGGTTAATTATGATTATAAGGTGGTGTCAGAATTACTTGTTGAAAGCTTGAAGTGTAAATAAATATCTTGACATAATGTTTGATAACAAACTCAGCTGGGTAGAACACAGTGGTCAGATGGTAGGAAAAGGTTACAAAATCCTTCATTTACTGAAAGGGTGATGAGAGTATGTACCAGAAGAGCTTGGGAGTCATGTTACAAAACTTTGGTCAGACCATTGGCTGAATATGGTGGTGTAGTTGGGAACCCACATTTTGGTTATCAAATACAGGAGCTGGAAGGTGTCCAAAGAAGAGCAGTTAGATTTGTTTGTGGAAATTATCGCAGGACTCATTCAGTAACTGATATGATAAAGGAGATGGATTCGGACTCATTGGAGGAAAGATGGAGGGTGAAGAGAGTGCTGGGAATGTACAGGGTATTTGTTGGTGATAGGGCTTGGAGGGATATTAGTCAAAGAATTAGGAATAGTGCATGGAAGGGGAAAGGCGACCATGATCACAATCTTGCGCTCGATTTCATGCATTAAGGAGTGGGAAAATTTTCTTTTGTTGGTAAGGGTGTCGAGGATTGGATCAAATTAACAAGTGTTCTGCTGAATAATTTACCAAAAATGCTTAAGGAATTTCAAATTAAAATTTGTAAATTGGAGAAGTGAATGGGGGAGGAATTTAACATTCCACTTACAAAAGAAAATATGAAAAATATGTATCTAAAAATTGGTAATTAGATGACTAGGGAAATTGCCACCGGATTGTTAGCTCCATCGTAATTAAATTAACAAACTAATAAAAATTAAAGAGTTTCTCTTTGTTAATGGTAGGCTGAAGCTAGAACAATAATAGCTATACCATATATATAAAATAGGTTCTTCAGTGCTAATTCACCAAACCACAATTGATGGTGGACAGATATTTTACAACTGAACAATTTTTGCCCTGATAGGATATCATTACGAGGAGTCTAGGGGAAAAAAATAGTAGCTATAATTCAAAATGGCTTCGAAGAGTCATGCCACTAGGTATTTGTTTTTGGAGAAGACGTTCAGGGATTGGCTGAGTCAGGTCATGTGGGTGACAGAGAGGAAAGTATGCTGATTTTCAGGGGTCACAGGGCATTTTTGCTCTGGATAGTGAAGTGTTAAGGTCAACGTTAGTCTCAGTGGTGAACCATTAATTATTAGTTTGTTATTAGTCTGTTAAATGATATATTTGGGAGTACAATGTTACAAAGAAGAGGAAAGTGTCGAACCTAGATGTCATAAGTGCATTTAGCAATCGGAATGTGGCCCTTGAAGTATAAAAGGGACAAGTTGTGTGAGATGTATCGAGTAAATGTGACTAGTATCTGCATTTCTAGCTGGAGTCTGCAATCTGTTGATGATATGAAGATCTGATTAAGTAATTATTGGCTGTGTTGGCTAGAACATTTTTGGCCATTTGTAGAAGAACTTCTGATTACAGCATTAGTATTTTATTCAGTATGAGGCACCTGCATTATGTTTATTTGACAGTGTGCTTAAACAGAAGAGCTCAGAGCTAAGTTTCTGGGTGGCAACTGTATCAAGAACTAAGCAACTTCAAGTATTGTAGTATGGAAACAGTTAAGCCATTATGGTCATAGTTAGTGGAAGAATTTGTTGTTACGAACAGGGTGTTAATATACTAGACAAAGAGAGAAAAGTTGCCCTGATCCATTTTGTTTGAATGACTGTAAGTTTCTTGTTGTGCAAAAAGTGCAGGGGATTCAGCTCGCTCCAAGTTTCAGCTGGAACAGTGGAAATGTTGATAAAATAGTCTGTTCATTATATATTTTTGTATTCATTTATAGACTAGTCTTCTGGTAAAATGTTAAAGAGAGATTTTAGTTCTGTTTTTGCTTTGTTGTACCTGTTTTGTGCACAATGAATTTTTTTCCCCACTAAATCATAATCAGTTATAAAATACTAACATTGTTTTTTTAAATCTTACTCTTTTTCAGTTGGCCTATTGTTCAAATTCGGATGACTCAGATGTAAGCATAATATTTATTAATGCCTGTTGTGTTTTGTGTTGGCATGTTCTTGTACTTTTGGATTTGTAGGACTTTGTTCGTGTGCACACTACTGTGATGAAGAAGGCGCCTTTCTTCTATAATTCATGTTTTTATAAATGTACTCCTAATACTTCATTTTATTTTTGACTTGCCCAGCACAGAACTCTGCAAGTAAATATCTTATGATATTGATTTTTTTACTGTAGATCTTTTTGAAAGATGTGCAGACCATGATTTCATAAAGTCTTCATATCTTGCATGTCTTTGTTAGATTGTGTTGAATATAAAAGCACTGACAATAAATGTGAAATGTGCCATCTGAAAAAGTTAATGGTAGTGCAAATAAAAAAAAAGTTATTCTATCTATATCAGGGTTCCTATGAACCCTCCCTCAGGCTGTATATTAGGCCTCATAATTTATCTATCCAGGCTTCATTTTTCACCATGCCCTGTTATTTTTTTTACAGTGCTAAGCATGGTATACTCTTGCATCTTTTTTATGGCTTAGTGTTGAAAACCCTCAATATTTTTTTCTGTTTTTACCAGATCTCCACACCATAGTAATTTCTACCATTCACCATCCTGAAATATTGTTCCTTAAATGTTGACCTGTTCCATTATATTTTCATTAAGAGAAACACAATTATATTTTGATAAATTGCTTAACAAAAGTAGAAACTGTACCAAAGACCAGGAAATGTGAAGATTTTTTGTTTTGTTTTTTAAGACTGATAAGAAAAATGTTTCATGGTCAATAGTAGAGAATAAGTCAGATACAAAGTATTTACTCACCAGGTATTAAAGATTTTAATGTGGATATGATAGTCACTATTACAATTTGGAATACACCGGATGTATAAAATATTAAGAGCCATATGAACCAGATGATTGAAAAAAAGATTGATTATTCCATTATTCAAAAAATGGGACTGGAAGAATGCACGAATTATATATTATTTCTCTCTTATGTTCTCAAGATTTAGGAATCTTTGCTACAAGAAAAGGTAGGAGAAATAAGTGAAACAAATCCTGAAGAAGAAAAACGTGAATTTAGATAAGATTGATGTACTATAGATCCTTTATTTGATCCAAAAAAGTAAACCAGTCATAGTCATATTTCTGATATATAAAAGGCTTATGATCACATTCCTTGTCATACGTATATTCCAATATTTGTCTACGTCTACAGTTCTTACCTCCAACTGTTCCCTCTACTAACAACTTATCCAATCACACATGTCTTAAAATATGACCCACCTTCACAAACTTATCTCCCCTCCCATCATCTCCTAATCATGTTAATTTAATACTTTATCTCTCCACTTAATTTTCAGCATCCTTCTATTGCACCACTTTTTAAATGCTTCAATTTTCCTTCTTTGTGGTATTCCTACAGTCCACACTTGGCTACTATAAAGTGCTGTGCTCCACATATAGAGTTTTAAAAGTCCTCTATGAGTCATAGATCAATATTTGAAACCAAAAAAAGTCTCTTTTTGCTATTGCCATTATGCTTTTAACATCATTCCTCCTTCAGCCATCAGTTGTAATTTTACTACCTTAATACCTTATCAAGTCTCTAAAAAAGAAAGGCAAGAATTTTAAAGCCATGGTTTATGTGTCTCATATTATGATTTCAGGGAAGAGTGAAGAACCGCAATAGTGGATTTCATTGTAATATGAGTCAGTCAGATTTGATTTTAAAATAAATGATGCCAAAACTGTGTCCCTAGCAGACAGCAGAGAAAACAGATCAGTGAAATTAATTTTATGTTTTTTATATTTAATTTTTAATCGCAGTGGAGTGCATGCTCCAGTGACAATTTTGCACAGCCATCTTCCACCCTTCCTGCACCCACCTATATTTTCCCTCAGCAACTGTCAACTTAAAATTCTTTCAACATTTTTGGTAAATTATTCATCGTTTCTCTTGTTAACTTATTCCAATCCCTGACACCCTTGCCTAAAAAACAGAATTTTCATACATCCTTGTGCCTGAAATAGAGTGCCAGCTTATGGTCACAGTCATCTTTTCACTTCCATGCATTACTTTTAATTCTTACACCAATATCTCATAATAATAATAATAATAATTGATAAAATTTGCGATGGAGCACCCGCTCCAGTGACAATCTCCCTACAACCCCTCCCTTTTCCCCTTCCAGCCAATTTTTGCTTTAAATTGTTTCAGTGTTTCTGGTAATTTATTCATCACTTCTCTTGGTAGTTAATTCCAGTCCATCACTCCCTTTCCTATGAAAGAAAATTATCTCACACCCTTATGCCTGAAATCAAGTGCCAGCTTGTGGTCATGGTCAACCTTACCACATCTCTTAATTTTCCCACAAATATCTTTCCATGCTTCATCACCAGTATAGGCTTTGTACACTCCCATAACGCTCTTCACCCTCCTTCTATCCTCCAATTAATCCTACACTAGCTCCTTTATCATATTAGTTACCAGTTGTATTCTGCAGTAATTTCCAGAGATAAACCTGGCAGCCCTCCTCTGCACCCCCTCCAACTCCTGTATTTGATACCCAAAATGTAGATCCCAAACTACACCACCATATTCCAGCAGTGGTCTGACCAAAGTTTTGTACCCCAATTCCCTTACTTCTCTAGTGCATCCCCTCATCACTCTTGGTGAAGGATTTTGAACCCTTTCCCTGCCACCTGTCCAATGTGTCCTGCCTAGTTAAGTTTGCTATCAAATGTAATGCCAAGGTATCTACATTTTGAGTCTTCAATAAGTAGCTCCTTCCGCACTGTATAATTGTAATCAACCTTTAACTTTTTTATCTGTGTACCTAATAAGCTGACTCTTCTTTGCATTTATCTTTATCCCATGTTGACTCACCTAGCTAGTTATCGTATCTAGATCACCCTGCAGCTGTTTACAGTCTTCTACTGTTTTGATCCTTTTATATTACATATAACAATCTAATCTCTGACAGTAAACCATTAACACAATCATTCATTAGAATAACGAGTAACAATGGTCCTAATACACTACCCTGTGGTACTCCCATGTTCACTTCTACTTCTTTTGATATTGCATTTCCTACCCTAATTTTTTTGCTTTCTACCTTTTAGGAATTCTTCGACCCAGCAAATCACATTTTTTTCAGCTTCAATAGTTTTTACCTTATTTAGCACCATTTTATGGCTCACTCTATCACAGGCCTTTGAAAGATCAAGTGACACACTATCAACTTGACCTCCCCTGTCCATTTCATCAGAAATATCCTGCATATATATCCTACTAACTGAGATTCACATGAATATTGTAAGCATCTTAGAATTTTACTAAATTCTAGCCTCACACCTTTAGGCATTAGGGGGAAAGCTTACTCTGTAGGAAAAGATAGTTTTCATTTCATGTATAGGTTATGGGAGTGAAGTTTTATATAGCATAAAGATACTGTAACCAAACACACTAAATAAACCCTTTTAGGAACTGTAAAAGTATTCAGAAGTAAATAAAAACCCTAAAGTAAACCTTCTACAACAGAAAGAAAACATAAGTTTGGGAGGAAATAGGTTAAATCCCCCAAGTTAAGTTTCAAATAATAGATTTTGATATAGGTTAACTTCACAGTTTCTAAACCAATTTGAATGCAGTAAAGACTTTTAGTAGTTGCTAAATGCCGAATATAAACTTTGAATAATAATAAATAAACTTTAAATCAACTGAAAATTAAATAATCATCAGTAATCCAACTTTGTAATTATGAGCTTCTACCTGGGAGCATTTTGTCATTTTTAAACTGATTTACGAGCAAGAAAGTGACTCAATATTTAATAAACCAACTACGCTAATCTTCTGTAATAATATTAACACCTTTTACTAACCTTAAAGATGATAATCCAAAATAATCCAGTTCAGCACACAAGAAATTTCTAATATTTGGTATTTCACTGTTTTTAAACACTTTCGAACAGAATAAAGTAGTTGTGATGAAGTAATAATACCATTAAAATATAAATTCACTAAAATTTCGTAGTTTCTGAACGTTTAAATAACTTAAAACAATTTTTAATACTTCGTCAGATGCACTTCACTTTTAACAATTTTTATCTCAAAATCCTAGAGAACATTCGAAATAAAAAGTAGATTTCCGGGAAGACCTAAAAATCTAATATCACATATAATAATTTCAAGTAATTCCACGTAATAGAACCGATTTTATAGAGATCTTAAAATTTATTTCTCATTGCAGGCACGTGCATAGTTTCGAAATTAATTACAACCGTTCAAAAGTAGATAAAGAGATGAGATAACTTTCAGAATACGTAATTTAATTCAGAGAATCTGGTGGTAATTTTATATTTGCGATAAAAGTAATAGAAATAAAGTTATAAAATTAAAACTGAAATCTCACTTTGGTTACGTCATAGTTAAACTTTCCCTGCACCAATAAACTCAGGAATTTTGATAAAACACGGTGATAATAATATTATTTGCATAAATTGTGGCGTTGATAAAATGACGAAATATAGAAGTTTCTCGAACAATAGTAATTCCCCAGGGTAGAAAAATAGTTCACTCTTACGCTAGGATTTTTAAAACCAGACGCTTAAAGTTAATCACTAAATATCCATTATTTCACAATTAAATAAGTATAAACACTGTCACACCTAAAGTTTCGCATAATTGGTTAGTTACTGAGATATTTCCGACCTAAATCGTTTAGGTGTTAGCAGAAAGTTGTATTTTGGCTCTGACGTCAGCGAGGTTATAAATCAGAGGACGGGGAGATGACGCCATTCTGTCGGGTTTTGAACGTCGTACTGACAAGATGTTATAAGTGTGTGCGCTGGTGAGGTTGGTAGTTCCGGTTTGTGAGTTGGTACCATCGGGTCAGCCATTATGGAACTTTGGCTTTTGGGGCGTGGCGTTTGTTTATCAACATGAACTTATAATTTTCGTCAGGGGTCAGTCGGTCTTTGTTTCTCTCCACAATCTGCAAACTGTTGGAACGATTGTTCGATATGCCTAATCAACTGTAAGAACGCTGTTTTGAACTTTGGATTTCATTTGAATAAACTTGAAGAATTTTTGGGAAAGTGAACTGTTTTATTTCCGTAGCTACTAAATTACCTTTTCAATATTTGGGGTTTTCAAATATTGTGGCGACCTGAAGCGTTCTAGTTGAATATCCTGGCAACATGGTCAAAGCAAATTAACATTTTCAGTAAGTTTACATCGAACAGTGAAGTGCTATGAAGAGTTTAAGTTAAGGCCTGGTTCCTTACAATATCCTTGTCTAAAGCCATGTTGCCGACTTTAAAACCATTTACTTTCCTCACTGACACCTCAAATATGGTTGCATATTAATCTCTCCATTAATTTACCTACCACTGATATCAAATTGATTGACCTATAGTTTTCAACCCTGTTTGTCACCCCTCCTTTATGGACCAGTACTACTATCACACTTTTCCAGTCATCTGATAAACAACAAATATCCAGACTCAATTTAAATAATGTTTCAAGGTAAGGTACAATGTCCCATCCGTAGTAATATTATCAACACCAGCCCCTTTATGCTTTTTTATATTTCTTAGTTCCTTCATGATATCTTTATATTTAATTTCAAATTTTCTAATCTGCTCCCCTACAACTACGCGGATAGGCTCGTTTCCAGATATAACCCCTGAATTATTGTCCCTAATGGACTCACTGAACCAGTTACTCAATAAGTCTGCCTTTTTTAAATCCTCCATTACTTCTTCTCCATCCTTATCTATAATTGTCGCAATACCCTCTCTTCCCCTCATTTTCCTGATTGTAAGAATACACAGCATCTTAGTTTTTAAATAATTAATAATTAATGTTTTTTATATTATTTCAATGGGAAGCGTATTGATAGTGGTATTTTCGATTCATTATTTTGTATTTGATTAATGTTAGGCTGATTATGTGTGTATGGTGTTAAAAGTGTTTTATATATTGTTATTTTTATTGTGTTATTAATATTGTGTCAAAGAAATCCATGCGCCGTTACCAAATGAACAATGTACATGAAAATCTTTGGAATAAACAGTGCAGGAGGAAGATCTTTGACGTGAAAATAGATGAGAAGCAGAGATCGTGTGTAGTACGGCGAAGTTTGGATGAAACTGAGAATTGTATTTGTTAATGTAAAGCAACAATAAAGTAAATGAAAGTTGATATAAATAATTTAAATTTTACACGTGGCGACTGTGACCGTGACGCAAAGCGCTTTATTTAGCTCATAATAAAAGAAGCCTGTAATCTTTGGAAAGGAAGTTAAAATAAGAATGGATGGAAAAGATTTGGAAGTAGCTGGGGAGTGGGCAGTTACCGCACTGGATTGTAATGCTGCTACCGTTCATGATGATTCAACAACTGGCATCGCGGAGAAGAATCTGTGCAACGAAAAGAGTAAGTCCGTAAAAGAAATGTTGGCTATGATTATTCAAGAACAGATAGAAGCGAAACGAGAAATGTAGAAAATAAATCAGAATCAACAGCAATTGATGCAGGAGTGGAGAAGGGGAGGAAATTGTGACAAAGCGGTGGACAAAGAAGCGGAAGACGAAGCAGAAAGTAGGTTAAAGCAAGTGATGAGAACATGCAAAGAAAAGCTAGGAATGGAGATCGAAGAAGACAGAAGAGAAAAGGACATTGAAGATCGGCGGGAGTTTGATGAGAAATTGAACGCAATGTCTGAGAACAGCATACCATTGAAATGGTGGCAGTGTTCGGAGCAGATAGAAGATAGCAATGTTGATAGGAGGGAAGCAGAACATAAAGAAATGATTGGATTTGCAAGAATGAGCGAATGGGAGAATGACGACCAGAAGGTAAATGATGAAGCAAGAAGGAAAAGTGAAATGCCTTTTACTTTCACATATAGGATGAAGGAAGTCACGAATTGGAAACACATGAAATCGAAGAAGAAACTGAAGATGCGGAGGCAAGGGAAGAAGTGACCAGCGGTGAAGAAGAGGAGCGAGAATACGGATTTCCGTTGGACAGAGTGGCGAGTAAGGAAGAAAATGAAGATGAAAATGAGGTAAAATGTGGGCTAATAAAGAACAATACAGTGGGAGAAGATGATAAGAATGAATCAACCAGAGGCAAGGTGATAAAGAAGAAAGGGCTCGATATGTACCACGACGGCCACTACATTGTAAGGTGCGAGTGGAAGAAAGGTGGCGGAGAGTGCAAGGAAGATGCAACGATAGGGAAAGTGAAGATGAGATGGAGTGACACATGAGAATATTGAATCAGAGGAATTGTTGGGATTAGAAAAAAATATGTGTGATCTGAACTTATACCGGGGGTGTGAATGAATGTAACTATGGCTGAAAATGTATGTATGGGTGAATGGTGTGATGTTAAATCACACAAAATTTGACAAAATTCAAAATTTGGTGACAAATTGGGTGAGGGGATGTGTAAGAATACACAGCATCTTAGTTTTTAAATAATTAATAATTAATGTTTTTTTATATTATTTCAATGGGAAGCGTATTGATAGTGGTATTTTCGATTCATTATTTTGTTTTTGATTAATGTTAGGCTGATTATGTGTGTATGGTGTTAAAAGTGTTTTATATATTGTTATTTTTATCGTGTTATTAATATTGTGTCAAAGAAATCCATGCGCCGTTACCGAGTGAACAATGTACATGAAAATCTCTGGAATAAACAGTGCAGGAGGAAGATCTTTGACGTGAAAAAAGATGAGAAGCAGAGATTGTGTGTAGTACGGCGAAGTTTGGATGAAACTGAGAATTGTATTTGTTAATGTAAAGCAACAATAAAGTAAATGAAAGATGATATAAATAATAATAATTTTACATGATACAGCTATAGAAATTTGTAGATGCATCAGTCAGAGGTCCCCTGCACCAATAATATTATTCATAAACTCATCCTTAGCCAGTTTCTTTGACATTATTAATTCCTTGGTTAGTTGTTTCATGACCTCCCTACTGCCTTGCTGTTTCTTAACGTTATGTTCTCGTCTCACCAATCTCTTTAACCTCCCCACCTCCCTGTTTTAGTATAAAGTTTCTGTACTTCTCTTTATTCTTTGTTTTGGAATAAACATTTCTTCATCCTTTCTTATCACTTCCATGAACTCTTCCCATTTTGTCTCCACTGAACTTGTGCCATTCTTCCATTTATAAAATTAACCCTGAAAACTTTTTCAGTTCCAAGATTTGTGCCTTTTATAATTGTATCTATTTCCCCCCCCCCCCTTTCAATTCTGGCCACTGATTTACTGGATCCCCTTATATCGATCAGAACTGCATTATGATCACTTATTCCTTCGGTTACTTGACACCCGACTAGGTTATCATCCGGCTTTATTAGGAAAATATCCAGCATGTTTTGTCCCCTTGTTTTCACCTCGACCACCTGTGTAAAGCCTCCTTCCCTTACTAAGGTATTTGCAAATCTTTGTTCCTTAGTGTTATTAATCTTATTTCCTACCCAGTCAACACCTGGTAGATTCAAATCCAGGTGCTCACTTCTGAACTCTGAATATGAATTTAATTTCTCCCAAAGAGCCTCATGTTTATCATTCATTTTTCGACTACGGTAAGTAGCCAACATCCTGACTTTTTCTTTTTTATATCCCCAGAAGTCTACCCCAAGCAACTCATGGTCATGATCTCTAAACACCAGTGAACTGTAGAAGTCTTTGCTAACCAGTGTGAATACCCCTCCCCCTGTTGCTCCCCCGTCTCTGCGGTACACTCTGTAACCATCGGGAAAAACCTCATCATCTAGTACTCCTTTTAACCAGAACTCTACCGCTATAACTACTTGAGGTTCATGTATCTCAATTAGGTTTGCAAATTCCATGATTTTATTCATTATACTTCTACAGTTTACCAGTAACACTCTTATCACTGTCTTTGTGATATTTTCAGCACTAACATTTGCCTTCCCAGATCTGCCCCCCTCTATTATTATTTTCAAAAGCTTCTTCTATTTCTTCAGTATTAGTGATTTTTCTAAATATGGATCTATACTCAATGATTTCTTGTTTTTATCGCTCACCAGCAGCCATTAATCTAAAGAAGGCAGAGTCCCAACCCCATCACTACTGGAAATGAGCTCCCTCACAGCCCTGGCCAACAACTCAGAAAGTATTCCCTTGCCCTTCCTATTTAGGTGTAGGCCATATCTAGTGAAACCCCACCTACCAATGGTCTCCACAGGCACCACCCCATGACAGATCTAATGCTGTTCCCAAGCAGCTCCTCCCTTTCCACATTTACCTGCCTCACAGCGTGGTTCAATTGCATCTGGTCATGGCGACTTAGGACTTGCACGTGCTCCACCCTAGTGTGCTGTGCCTCCTTCAACGCGTTCTTCAGGTCGCTCTCTATACTATAATTAGCATTTCTATAGCTCCCATGACCCTCTTCACCCTTCTCCTGTCTTCCAACGAAACCCATTCCAGCTTTTTTTTTTTTTAAACTATTACTGATTGTGTTCTACAGTAATTTCCAGAAACAAATCTAGCAGCCCTTATTTTTTGCACCTTCTCCAACACCTGTATTTAATACTCAAAATGTGGGGTGCATACTACACTATCATATTCAAGCAATGGTCTGACCAAAGTTTTGTATCCCCTCATCACTCTCCCCAACAAGTGCCGAATAAACTGAAACTGTTCCAAATTTTAAATACCTTGCCAGTGTTATGTCAGCTGATAATAAACTAATTCCAGAAATAAGAAACAGGATTGAATCTGCTTCAAACTTTTGCAGTTCTTTTTAACAGTTCCTATAAGACTAAAGTTTTTCTAGCCAGCAAAGGTAGATTCATGTAAGACCTACCTGCTCCCCATCCTAACCATGAATCAAAAGCTGCCATGATCACTAGATGGGACAACAGCTGGTTTCAAGTGATTAAAATGAAATTCTTTGGGTCAAGTATCTAATAGACCTGACAACACCAGATCAGAAGATCAGTCTGATGTCTACTAGGACTACATGAAAGCATTTTAGACATCTCAGGTTAATAGAGACTGAAATAGTTTGATCACATGATGAGAATGTCATCAAATTGTTTATCTAAAGCATATTTTGAATAATAAGGAAATGGAAAACAGCAAGGGAAAGAACACATGATAGCTGGATGAAATAAGTTCAAAAAGACTGGCCAGGTGCAGTGTGGGAGAAAATACTACAAGTGGTGACAAGAAACGGGGTTATGAACGAGGCTTGTTCATGATGATGATTAGTGAGTGTGATAGTGAAGTTTTCCCTTTTAAAAATGTTCTGGAGGCTTTTCAAAAGAACCCCTTTTATATTCGTTCAGTCTTTAATGGTATTTTTCTATAACAAACCAACTGGTTGTTATGCGTTTCTTAATGGTTATATATATATATTTAATTTTTAAAAGTCTACTAGATGTAAGATGGGAACTAAATTTTGTGTAGCACCCCTCCCTTTGATTTATTTAGTTATTGATACCCTTTTCATGTTGCTAATTACATCTACCTAATGTTTGTTTACTTTATCTGTTAATTGATGATATTCTTGTGTTTATCCAACATTTATGTACTTCGTTTTGTCACATAATTTTATTTCAATTTATTATGTTATTCTACTCTCTTTCTTATCATATACACTATATCGTCTTAAACACTAGCTGCAAGTGCTTGGTAATCTGCAAATGAAAGTATGTATAACCTGTGTAATCTATTTCTATTATTTTAGTTTTATTTCCCATCCTAATTATTTCCATTCCCAGTTTTATAAATGTTATAAATGGCTTTTACATAATGGCACATTATCATACACAGACGGAAAAAAAAATCCCAACACCAAGAAAGACTTGTGTTAGATAAACGAAATTTGGTAGGCGTGTTTATACATCTGAAAGATGACATCGATTCAAATTTCGCGCTTCGCGCATAAGTGTGGCGCTAGTAGCGCTACTCAGAGCTTGCAAATCAGGTTTGCTTTAAATACGCGCTGTAAAGTTTGTGAACGTTATTTACCGCTGAGATTTGACATAGTGAGTTGATGTTAGCCAAGAATGCCTTTAAGAAGACGAAGAAGCCATTATCAACAGCTCACCGAGTTTGAACGAGGTCGTGTAATAGGGCTACGAGAAGGTGGATTTTCTTTTCGCGATATTGCAGAAAGACTTGGCCGGAATGTATCCACTGTGCATGATTGTTGGGTGCAGTGGTCAAGGGATGGTACTGCCTCAAGAAGACCGGGTTCCGGGAGGCCACGTGGCACTACTGAGATGGAAGACCGCCGTATTCGGCGTACAGCTGTGGCGCATCGTACTGCGTCTGCGGCAGAAATTCGAGCTGCAGTTGGTACCACAGTGACACAACGAACTGTTAGAAATCGGTTACTTCAAGGACAGCTCCGAGCCAGGCGCCCTGTAGCGTGCATTCCACTGACTACAAGCCATCGCCGTTTGCGACTCCAGTGGTGTCAAGCCAGAGCTCATTGGAGGACGGAGTGGAGATCTGTTGTGTTTTCTGATGAAAGCAGGTTCTGCCTTGGTGCCAGTGATGGCCGAGTGTTGGTCAGAAGGAGGCCAGGGGAACGCCTGCAACCAAACTGTCTGCGGCCTAGACACACTGGACCTACACCTGGAGTCATGGTCTGGGGAGCAATTTCCTATGACAGCAGGAGCACTCTTGTGGTTATACCAAACACACTGACTGCAAATTTGTACGTCAGTCTGGTAATTCAACCTGTAGTGCTGCCATTCATGAACAGCATTCAAGGGGGAGTTTTTCAACAGGATAACGCTCGCCCTCATACCGCTGTTGTCTCGCAACGTGCTCTACAGAGTGTCGACATGTTACCTTGGCCTGCGAGATCACCAGATCTGTCTCCAATTGAACACGTATGGGATATCATTGGACGACAACTCCAGCATCATCCACAGCCAGCACTGACCGTCCCAGTATTGACAGCACAAGTACAACAAGCATGGAACTCCATACCACAAAGTGACATTCGAAACCTGTATGACACAATGCATTCACGTTTGCAGGCTTGCATTCAAAATTCTGGAGGTTACACCGGCTATTAATTTAACAGTATTTCACATTTGAAATGCATTTTCTTGAGCTTAAATTAACCTGTGATCTTGAAAATTTAATCAATTAAACATGTTAACTTGACAAATGCATTGTCCAAATTTCATTACTCTACAATAATTTTTTCTTGGTGTTGGGATTTTTTTTTCCGTCTGTGTATTTTTTCAGTTTCTCCCCATCATTTTTCTCATTTTATTGTTTCAAAGTAAAATTGTTCCTATGATCATCCTGCTCAAAATACTCTCTGCTCTAATAACTATTTCCTTTAACAATACAACATGCCCACTAAGATCACCATGTCTTCATTGTTATTCTATAGCTCATACTAAGGTTAAAAGACCCTACTAAGAGATATACCCTTTGCAGTAACTACGCTTCCCCTCTGACATCTTCGAAGAACAAAATCCTCTTCACTCAGTGCTGACATTGTGTTTGGAAAGGTGATCTCCATGTAATAGCAAAAAGAAATAACAATTATAGCCTCCTTCTGAAGAACTTAGAGCACCTGAGTAAAAAGTTTCATAATTTTTATAGAGAAGATATCCAAAAATGTTTTCACAGTGACTATGAATGGGAACAACCGATGAATACTGGTTGAAATTACTAGGTTGAATATTTTACTGATAATAGTGGGATCCATGTATACGGTGACACAATAAGATAAAGATGGCTTTCATGGCACATATGGAATTTTCAAAAGAGCTAAGCTAGCTAATATCTAATATTATAATAAGTAACTGTTGGTTAAGTATGACATCATCTGTCATGCCATGACATCACTGTATGACGTTGCACAATGACAGCACGCTTTACGCCATTGTTCTTCGTTATGCACATTATTTAATAACATTTCTAAACATCCACAAATAAATTAACTGAGAGAACACTGAAATAAAAGTATGTATTGCATTTAAATCAATATATCAATCATTAGATGCTTATATTCACGTAATATTCTTTTGATATGTAGAAGTATTCCTTAAATTCTTTGTCCGTAGATATGTAAGAATTATTTATTTATTTTTATTGGCGTTTGGTGTGTACCATACAGCCAGCAGATTATATGTAAGATAAAAGCTTTAAGTTCCAAGCATTAGTGTTAGCAAAAGTTTTGATAAGATTGTTACTTATTATGGGTCATAATTACAAATGGCATTTGATGTTACAGCAGAGGGCATGAATAGTTTCATTTTTTTCCTAAATAATTTCTACTGTGTCCTATTATTGCAATTATTAAATTGTTTGAACGTAAATAGTTGGACAGTGATCGCAGTCTGTGCGCCTATGCTACAATTAATGCAAATATTACGTGGTGTAACGTAAGTTTGTAAGATTTATTTTAATTTCCTTTGCTTTCATTGAGCAGGATTACTAAGTCTATTATTTCAACAATATGTATCTGTGTCAGCCATTCAAACATTGTAATATCGCTCTGAATCACGGATAACAAAAAAGAAAGGCTAAAAACTATTGAATTCTTGATCAAATTTAGGTTGTTGCGCAATCACTGGGACTCGTCAAGTAATTTTCATTTCAGTATTAAAACTGTTTCACACATTCGTTGGGTGATATTATTTAATATATGTTGGTCTTAGAGTTGTAAAATATATCCATCCTCACAAACTTCACTTGAAAAGTGCCATAACGTTAAGTGGTGAGCTACTCGGAGAAGATGCATAATGATAACGCAAATGTTCCTTCGACTATATTATTTAGTAATATGTTTCTATTATGCACATCAAGATAGTATATAATGCACAAACTGAAACAAACAAAAAATAATAAAAAAATGTTGTAATGTTACCCACTAAGTGATTAAGACCACACCATTTGTTATCATGTGTGACCTCCAGCGATACTACGTGCAACAAAATGCATCAATGACCAACAACAATGAAAATCAGACCAACTTAACTTTATAATAAAAACAAATTCCATAAAGCTACAAAAGGACGCGTCTATGTGCATTCTGGTCCAGGCTACATTCAAACCTTTCCACAGGTGCCACTAATGATTCTGCTTAAAAATCATGATAATTTAAATGTTTAGTAACTCCAACAATAACAACAAGAACCAAACGCCATTTTGGTACAGGCTACAATTCAACTATAATAACTAAATTCCATCGTTCTCTAATGGTTCAAAGTTGTTGCAGTTTTTTTGTGTGTAATTTGTTCCATATTTATATTTTTGATGGCTTTTATAGCAACATATTCCCGAATAATATCGTTCAAACAGTGTGTGCATGATCATTATACTTGGTTATAAGGCTTCTCCCAGGCGCTCGCGGTATAGCATTATGGCACTTTTTGAGATATGTATATATTTTACAGCTCTAAGAGCAACACACATTAAACAATATAGGCTATCAAATGTGTGTAACAATTTTCAGACCAAAAGGACAATTCCTTTAGGAGTCCCAGTGATTACACTAGAGCCCAAATTTATATCACAATGCATTATTGCCACTAAAATGTCACAAAGTACATGTATTAATATGTGTGAAATTGACGTATTGTTTTTCTGGTGGCAAGTTTAGTGTAGTATTGGGTTAGGTTGAAATGTAACCTGGACCCGGATGAAAACGGAAACCTTTTGCTACAGCACATAGCATGAGGAATTACATCGAATTTTATTTTATAAAAATTCTGTTTACTTTAAGCAATTGCTAAGAAATGAAATTTTAGTACACTGAAAGAAAAGTATGTATATTGTATAAATCGGTATATTAATTATCAGTTGCTTTTTTACTGAAATTATTACTTAGTTTTAATGAAGGAAGTTACAAACTGATCGTGATGTATGCAGCCTAAACCTCAATTAAAACTAATATTTTGTGGCATAGCATAAGTTGTTAAGATTTATTTAGCATCCTTCGTTTTCACTGGGGTCATTATTTCAACCGCATGTAAACTGTGTCAGCCATTAAAACATCAATCTTCATGATAGGTACTAAGAAAGAAAGGTATAAGAACCCATGAAGATTTTGGATCAAGTGTATATCAAGATGCATGATGACATTGACATGCGATACAGGGATTGTATTATTTCACATGTGATTTAAGCTTTACTTTTCTAGCGGTAATATTAGCGGAGTTGGGGTTAGGCTGAAATGCATCCTGGACCAGTTGACAACTGAAGCTTTTTGCTACAGCTCAAGAGATGATATATTACAATGAACTTTATTTTATAACAATTTCATTTAGTTAAGTAACTGCAGAGAAATAAATTACCATAACATTCCGTTAAACCCATCATTTTTGACAGGCTAGTAATTAAATAATTTGCAAAAGTCGTTTGTATTATGAAAGAAGCTTTTGATAAAAATCACCTGGCACATACTGAGCATAATTTCTACCGAATATCAAAATGCTGTCTTAGTAAATAATATTTTAAAAATTATGATTTCATAGTACTACAAAGGCATCTGCCAGATCCTTGCAAAATACTCCTTCCTCTACTGAGAGATTCCTTCCCAACAATATATCTTATCAAATCATTGAAGAACAATAGAGCACCAGATGGAGACTGTAGTTGCCAGTGGAACCATAGATGTGACCAAGGGCTGATGAACTCGTCCAGATTTAGGAAATTGAGAAACTTACAGGTTGCTAAATCTTAGCTCTGATTGATATCCACTTGTTTTCCTGTTATTTGTTTTTAATTGGGGGGGGGGGGAGGAAAAAACCAGTATGAATAATATAGTAATGAACAAGATTCTCTCAAATACCCTTAAAACTGAGGAAAAACTGTGTTTAAAACTGGGAAAGTTCTAAGGAGAGTTTAGCATCCAATACTACTCATCCAAACATCTGCTGACCATAAGATCTATCCCTTTTGTATATGAAGCTAAGATGTCAAAGTTCATGCTATGACTGGTCTCCCAGGTATCAGTAGTTTCAAGAGAGAAAGTTTCATTTTGCCTGCTCCAGTAAGCTTAACATTTTTGTGTTAATTACAGTAAAGAGTGTTAAAATGCCATTCGGCAACAAAAATACGGAAAATAAGCCCCATCACTTACCACAGATGAAGGCAGGAATGATGTGATGATTATGTATATACTAACATACTTCAGTATAAATCTTAATTATGTATAGAGGTAAGAGACACACAGTGGGATCACATGTTTACACACTGATACTACATGAACAGAAACGAATATAGCGAATAGGATGGGGGGTGTCAGTGATGGTGGGAAAAATTAGATAATTTATAATAAAGATGGTAAAAATGGTAAAAAGTTATATGATACAATAAAAATGTAATTTCAATCAGATGTTATATATATGATAGATTTACTGGTTGGGTTAAAGCCAGGAGGATGCTCGCAGTGAGGCAATACTTGCCTCTTGTATATGGTAACACTGTCTATTCCAATTCTCCTATGGAAGGAACTTTTCCTATTATTGAACATACCATTAGCACCATTACTACACCTCACTTAAAACTTTGCTGCCTTTAGTACACAGGCTTTTATATAGGCCTAGCCAACTGTCCATCACAGTGAATGAGACCGTAGACAAAGGGCTTACACTGGCAACTTCTGCCATCCAGGGGCACCCAATGCCAACTCCAACAGTCTGAACAACTATTTTACAGTGACAGTTATCAGTGTCTTCCCTGATACAACTATCTCTTCTGAGCTTCATATTTGCAAACTAGACTAGTGATCTATCATTGACACAAGGCATGTTCCTAGTCTGCTGGAGAAAAAAATCCACTGTATTTGGATTGTAGTAGGTGATGGTATCTGACCACAGGGGATACTTTTCTCATAAATGGCAATGCCATATACACTAAAGCACTCATCCTGTATCAATACACCTACCACCATTGAACCAGTTCATATATAGGCATCACTAATAACCTAATTTCCATCAAAAATGATTGGCCTTAGGGAAACAGTTTATACAAGCAATGTGTACCATCCAATGGGACCCCTTGCCAGTTCTCACAATTTGAACAACTTAAGCATCTGTTTTACAGTCGGTCTTCACCAAAACCAAAATCCCCTCTCATCTCCATAGACGGGAACTAGCTTACCAATTTACCCTTAATATCAGACATCCAGCTGGCCTAAATCTCTGGTAAGATCTTACAGTAGACCTAGCACTTTATTCATATTCATATATGTATAAAATTACCTCAGGGCTCCCATTGTGTGAGTGAATCAATTTGATGCAGTGTTTCAAATTCACTTTCTGACATCTTCTGACCAAGTGCTGGGTTTCTGGAGTGACTGCCTCTGCTTATCAAAGCAGCTTAAATTATTTATGAAACTAAATTCATGGTAAATTATTGTAAAAAAAATTGTGTCAGTTGTCACTCTGGACCCTTCTGCAATTCGACGTAACCACAACTTCTACTAATATTGCTGTTCAAAATTCATGTACGAATACAGTGACTGTATTGCGATCTAAATTTGAACCACTGGGAATATTTACATGTGTCTGATGTAGTAATAAAAGCAACTATTAAAACTAGTGTGTGATAGTTCTTTTTTATACATATTTTGATGATCGATTCCTATGTATCTTGGTGCACTGAACCCGAAAATGACCTTAGTTCAGTTTCGTCACGTCAGATTTTTTTGCAATTCGCATTGAGCCAAATTTGCTATATGAAGAAAAATATCATAAATATGAGACTGAATGACAGATTGAAATAGGTTTGTTTCTTATAAAACGTGTTATTTTTTGACTTATAATAAACAATATAATATATTATAGAAATAGAATATACACTGCAGAGCCAAAGAAACTGTTACAACGGCCTAATATCGTGTAGGGCCCCCGTGAGCACACAGAAGTGCCACAACGTGACGTGGCATGGACTCGACTAATGTCTGAAGTAGTGCTGGAGGGAACTGACACCATGCATTCTGCAGGGCTGTCCATAAATCCATGAGTACAAGGGAGTGGAGATGTCTTCAGATATGCTCAATAATGTTCATGTTTGGGGAGTTTGGTGGCCAGCGGAAGTGTTTAAACTCAGAAGAGTGTTCCTGGAGCCACTCTGTAGCAATTATGGATGTGTGGGTTGTCGGATTGTCCTGCTGGAATTTCCTAAGTCCGTCGGAATGCACAATGGACATGAATGGATGCAGGTGATCAGCCATGATGTGTACGTACATATCACCTTTCAGAATCATATCTAGACGTATCAGGAGTCCTAAGTCACTCCAACTGCACACACCCCACACCATTACAGAGCGTCCACCAGCTTGAACATCCCCTCCTGACATGCAGATTCATGAATTCATGAGGTTGTCTCCATACCCGTACATGTCCATCTGTTCGATACAATTGGAAATGAGACTCATCAGACCAGGCAATATGTTTCCAATCAACAGACCAGTGTCGGTGTTGACGAGCCCAGGCAAAGTGTATAGCTTTGTGTCATGCACTCATCAAGGGTACATGAGTGGGCCTTCGGCTCCGAAAGCCCATATCGATGAGATTTCATTGAATGGTTCACATGCTGACACTTGTTAATGACCCAGCATTGAAATCGGCAGCAATTTGTGGAAGGGTTGCACTTCTGTCATGTTGAATGATTCTATTCAATAGTTGTTGGTCCCGTTCTTGCGGAATTTTTTTCCAGCTGCAGCAATGTCGGAGATTTGATGTTTTACTGGATTCCTGAAATTCACGGTGCACTCATGAAATGTTCGTACGAGAAAATCCCCATCTCATACTACCTCGGAGATGCTGTGTCCCATCTCTCGTGCGCCAACTATAACACCACATTCAAACTCACTTAAATCTTGATAACCTGCCATTGGAGCAGCAGTAACCAACCGATCTAATGCCTGCGCCAGACACCTGTTGTCTTATATAGGCATTGCCAACCGCAGTGCTGTACTGTTGAGTTTTTACATATCTCTGTGTTTGCACGTGCATGCCTATACCAGTTTCTTTGGCCCTTCGGTGTATAATAGATATTAGAAAATGGAACACTCAACATTTTACTCATGTCGACGTCTCATGTGTCAGGCTTTTTCGTGCATATGCTCTTCTGGTATCATCTTGATGCAACATCTAGCCATAGCCCACCGCCATTAGTATTGCATCTACCTTGGTAACGTTTTTCCATGTCTTTCATGTCCTGATGTAGTCTTGTAAGATGAAAAGCTTATGCTTGGGGTGGAGCATAAACACGTTGTCTTAACTATAACCGTGTGTAGCCTTGGTTGTAACAGTTTTGACTTAGTTAAGATGATACGATCGCCACATAGGTTTTTAACCAGAAAACTATGAAAAGGTAAAGTTCAATAATGATAAATAGTTCATTGCCATTTAAATAAGTATATTCTTCCAAAAGTTCACAAAGCCAACAACTGTACAGGCAATCAGACGAATTTTCCAAAGAAATGTATTACAAGTTCGATTAACCAGTCGAGCCAGACCACACCGCAATAGTTCAAACTTCTAGTAGTAGTAATTTAACGAAAGAGAATCACACGCTCCCATTGTTCAACAGTATAGTAAAATCAAACAATCCCGAGGCCTCACTTGGAGAAATACTATTTTAATTCAACATAATAGTTTACTTGAATAAAAGAAGTGGCATTATTGCAAAATAAAACTTTTACTGATATGCTTGATATGAAACTTTCCTGCCTACTGAGCTACATGCTATCGCGTTCGCGGTTCCTGGCAGACTGAGCGGCGATCAACTGCACGCACGGTCCTATATTCACATAGCACTTCCTGCTTCTCGAATATTCCTAGCGGCTTCTCACGCAGTGTGGGAACAAATCTTTTTCCTCTTTCTCAGGGGTGACTGATGGGAAAGTCGTCAGATATCAAATCGCACGTCTGAAGTCCTAACATTGGCTAATCTGACCTTGAAATTAAAAATAATTCAATCTGCTTGAAACTTTACAAATAGCTAGATCTTTAAATAAACGTTAACTTTAGTTATTATGAAAAATATCCTAAATTTAATGCTATAGCTGAAAATAAATAATTTAAATACGAACTTCCACTCCAAGCGAATGCCGAAAACTGATGAAATTAAAAATATTGGAAATACTATTTTGAAAACTGTAAAACTGCATTCTAACTTGAATAAACATAGAAAAATTACTTTGAAAATGAAATGCACTAATATTTTATCCAATCTAACTTATGGTTCTGAGAACAAAATTTTGTCACGCAGTTACAAAATTTAACAGATAGGTTACAATCTCTCACCCATTTCTTAACTAACCACACCCAGATTTTCAGTAATATAATCTAAAAGTGCATGTAGGAAATGAACCTTCAATCTCGAGGAACAGCAGAAATTTTTGTTCTTTTGCAGTATTGTCTCTAAGATACACTTGAAATTAGGATCCTTCTTGTATTCCGGAAACTTGGTTACTACGCCTTTAAAGGCAACGCAGGCTTTTTTTTTCAGCATCTTCAATTCTTTACAAAGTTTTCTAATGTCTGGATAACCCTCGTTTAGTTTTGCAGTTGACAAGGCTAGAAATTTTCTACAAATGTACTGGAAACATTTACCATCTTTTGGTAAGGCTTTCACAATTTGCTTCATCAAGCCTAATTTGATGTGTATGGGTGGAAGGAGAACTTTCTTTGACTTGTTGAGTTTTTTGGTGCACATTTTTTACTATAGGTTCCAATGAAATTCGTTGTGACCATTCTTTCTTTTCCAATGATTTTCTTTGTCTCTGCTATCCCGCTCAAATAAAAAACATGGAAACTTTGTGTACCCACCATGCTGTCCAAGGATCATTGATATTACTTTAAGATCACCATTCATGAGCCATTTATGATCATTTTCTGGAGAATAAATTGTAAATTGACTTGTTTTCATCATAAACCGACAGGTGGCAGCATTTCAAGTGTCTTTAAATCTGGCAGAACAACTTATGTTTTTGATTTCTTTTAATATATTAAACTTTTGCCAGATTGCAATTTGTAAAATATTCTGATGTGATGGAGATAAACTAAGGTCATTTTTGGAATCAGCACACAAAAATACATAGGAATCCATCACCAGAACTTGAAAAACATGATCAACCGAAAAGATTCAGGCCTGTGTAATTAATATATTAATCTAAATGAAGTACATACTTTTATTCCAGTGTTTGGCAAATAATTTCTTCGAATATATTATAACAGTGTCTTAAAATATCTACATCAAATATAAATATCTTGTAAGCCTGTCAGAAATGACGTGTTGAGCACAGTGTTTTATCAATTCATTTCTTCGGTAACGAAGTATAATTTTCATCAAATAAAGCTCATAATCTTGAAAATGATGAAATTTAGATATTTGTTAGTTTACTGTAACAACAGTATTGCTGTGCAGTAAGAATAAGAAAAATCTACATCTAACAAATTTTAATTATGAAAAAGTAACTGATAATTAATGTGTTGATTTTTACAAAATACTTACTTTTCTTTTAGTGTGATGGCAGCTCATTTACTTGTGAATGCTCAGCAAAATAGAATTGTTGTTAAATAGTTCACATAATGTCAAATATCTTCGGTCGTTGTTGGATGGGAAGCAGAGGCGGGAAGAATGATGTCAGAGTGTGAAAAACATCGGTACATCTCCTTGCCTTATTCCTATCACAGTTCTGAATCATTCCATCCTCCCCCCCTGGGGTCTGTATGCTGCTGCAACAGCCCTCATACATTGTCTCTACAATCTTCACTGTCCATGCTATGGCTTCTCACATATTCACTCTCAGTTTCCAAACATATGTTCTCTCCAAGTCTAAGAATGTAATCATCAAGTTTTTCCCATAATACCATTTCTTTTTTATCTGAAGCTTCATAATACAAATGGGACCCACTGCTGATCTGTTTCGGAACCCATTTTGTTACTTTCCAAACTGGCTTTCCACTTTTTCTCTCTCATATTCATTTATTTTAAAATTTTAAGACCATAGAATCTGATTGACCAAATTTGTTTATAAAATAATTTTGTTTACAAGTTTGTGATGTAATTGAAGAGTAACTGTACTGGTTATGAATGTATGAATTTCATAATTCAACAGAAGTTCCAATGGGCAAGTCAATAATTTATGGAAACTTGCTGTAACTGTTTAGCATGTGATGTGTGGGCAGTTTTTCTAAACTTAAGTTAAGAAAGAGTTTGGTGATTTGTCATAAGATGTTTCATTTTCTTGTTTCATTTATCTTGCAGCACTAATTGCAAGTATTTCCACTTGGATTTACAAGTTTCTTATTTCTGTTTTGGTACTATATGTTGTGCTTTTATTGGGCTGTGTACTAAGTTGCTTGTTATTCAACTGTTTGTTCTTTCTGAAACATTTTAATGTAATGCATGAATATAAAATTATTTTAAAATATTTGTTGCACTTTTAAAAGCGATTTTATTTTGGCGAGTATTTTTTTTTTTTTTTACAATTTTTGTTATTCACTTTTAAGATGTTGGTTGTATATTGTTATGAATGTTTCCAACAAGTTGTCTGTTTATTGAATGGTTACTCCATTGCACAATCCACACAATTTATTTCTTCATTCCTGCTTTCCCATTATACCTCAGTATTTACGTTTCCAACAAGTGTTCACCATATAAACTTTTTAATCTAATAACTATATCTCTTCGACACAGAAGATAAATTTTGTTTTAGTTACCCTTTTTTTGCATGCATTTGATTTGATTTTTTTTTCAGTAATTAGTTTTTTGTCTGTTTCTATAGAGGGCGGGTGAGGAGGGGAAGGGGTGAGAGGTTTGTGTGTGAAAGAGAGGTGCTTATGAAGATATGATGATTTTGATGATCATTTTGCATCTAATTTGTTCTTTCAGCCATGTACATACAAATTGGCCCCAACTATTGAATTGAATGCAGCAATTTAATTTGGCTTCAATGTGACCATCATTTAGGCATCTTTGTTCATAAGGATGAATTATGTGCAAAGTTTGTAACAAAATTGATATATGAATGGAGGTTGACATGATAGTGCCCCCTTACATTTCCAGTATAATAAAAAATATTTTCCCACTATTTATGAACTGTTACCATGTTCCATTGTTTAATTTCAGGATGTAAATTAACAACAGTAGTGATGGCAAGGCTATGAAAATTTCAAGCAATAATTTACAATTTATAACTGTCTGACAAAATCTTCATTAATAAAGACTGCACAAAAGATGCTAGTATGTAATAGAACACACTTATAATTCTTGATTTTATTTATTGTATACATCTGTCTGTTGTAATGCTATAAGTAATCACAGTAGTTTGTACCATAAATATTTATAGCATGATCATTTTGCACTGTCTAAACATCATGGTTTTCTGTAGTAATTCAAATTGTTGATCTTAAAATTTTGTCAATAAACTAAACATTTCAAATGGCCAGCAGAAAACTGTTTTATAATCAAACCATTTTGCATAAATTCTAAGATGCATTTCCTGCTTAATTCCTTATTTATGTGCCATTAGTTCCTTCCATATGCTTTTTAAATTCTTTTACCCCCTGTCACGAAATTAGATATTATATACACCAACCACTCTCCTTACACACTTCTTGTCTTCTGATGATTACAGTTTAGATCCACTATCATACAAAGTGTGATAGGATAGGGTAAAATAACCAGTCACTTACCACACATAAAGGCAGGAGGACCAGACGAACACAAGAAAACTTGCATGCGCGTGCACACAGACACACACACACACACACACACACACACTAAATGCAAGCACACTTCACAATATTTTGGTTCATAACCATAATCATACAGGAGTTGACACACGCGGCATTATGTGTACACATCTTCCCTGGCCATATGTCTCACCTCTTGAATGATTATGGTTACGGACCAAAATCATCTGTAATAAGTAACAGCTTATTTCTCCCTATCCTATTTTATTTTCAGTGCTCAATGGCAGCCTTGCATTTGGGAGGATGTGAGTTCAAATCCTAGCTTGGGAACCCAGATTTGGATTTTCCATGGATTTCCCCAGAATCACTCCAGATAAATGCCAGGATGCCTCCTTCAAAAGACCATGTTTCTCCTGCATTATCCCATAATACTTATCAGGCCTACTAATGTTCTTTTACCCAATTTCTTTACACTTTCTGAAGCTTTAAATAATGAACATATTTTTTTTATAAGTTAACCTGAACTTTCAGCAAGCTGAAGAGTTCTAAACACTGTACAATATAGAACATAGAAGTAAATCTGGGAACAAAGTCTGGTCGACCATAATCTCAGGATGCAATTGAGAAAATGTGCTCTTAGTCCAAAATTTAGTACACACATTACTTTGGATAGATTTTGTGAGAAAACGTTTGAGGTACAGTGAAAGAACACTTAATATAGAGAAAAATTGATAATGAAGTTATCTTTACCTTTTTGTAGCAGCCACCGTGTTATATCACAGATCTCAGAATTGCTCTGAAATTTTGTTACAAATGTTTCTTAACACATTCTGCCCTGCCTTGATGTATATTTTTACTATTTGATCCCAGAATCATTTCCACATAAACATAAATTTGTTTCCTTTAGAATTAAGATACCAGCATTGCAAGTAGGTGATTTGTTGTTGGTATCATACTGTTTGTCGTTAATCTGTCTAATCAACCACCACTTGAACGCACCCTTTGACTGATGGCTCTGTGGCAAATATCACTAAATTATTGATTTAATATGAAAGTTCTTTAAAGATGTTAGGTTGATCTATTTAATTTCACCCACCTTCTCTAGCAGGAGATGAGATTTAAAAGTTTACATTGTTACATTATTGTGAAAGGTTCATTCGTAAAACATAAGCCTGTAGATTATGAAAATCACTTGCTTTGCTGAAAGATAATTTTTTGAAAGATACTCTGATAACATTTCGAAAACAAATATTCTAAACAATGTACTTGAATCCTTTATGAAGACTGTAGGAAGATAATATAGATTCACATGATCACCAACATTCATAAGAATTCTCTTCTTGAAATCTAGGTAAAAAAAAGTTTTATTTCTGATGTTGCTCTACTGCTCACTTGTTGGTAGTATTCACCTTCATAATTTTCACAAGTCTGATTTTGTTACTGTATTGAAAAAAAAAATTACTGTGGCCTGTATCTATCCCTGGATACTCATTATTTCTGTCTTTATTTACATGCTTGTATGTGGACTCTAACAAGCAATTGGTAAGACTGGGGCAATGCTTCTGTTTTGGACCTCGTTATATATGCTGTTCATCCTTGATGTCATTCGTCATCATATGAACGCTCAATTTACCAAATCCCAAATTTACATGATTAATTCTTGTGTGAATGTTCCCCGGAGCATAATTGAGCTGCCACCAGCTTGTCTCTGTTCCACAGTACAGGTATCAAGAAGCTGTTCCCTTGGAAAACAATGGATTTGAACCCTCTAACTGGCATGATGAAGAAGGTATCGGAATTCATCAATCATGCAAAACACTGCCACTGCTCCAATGTCCAGTGACGATGTTCATGCACCCATTTGAGTCATATTTGCCAATGTTATGGTGTTAACATTGGCACATGCATAGGTTGTCAGCTGCGTAGGCCCATCATTAGGAGTGTTTGGTGAACTGTGTGTTCAGACACACTTGTTTTCTGCCCAGAATTAAAGTCTGATGTTAGTTCTGCCACAGTTCACCACTTATACTGTTTTACCAATCTCTCCAGCCTATGATGTCTGACATCTGTAATGAGAGGTGGCCATCCAACTCCTTGATGTTTTTACATGGTTTCACCACTTGTTGAAGACACTCACCACTGCAGTACTCAAACATCCAACAAGTCGTTTAGATACCCAAATGCTTGTGCCGAACCTCTGGGCCATTACAATCTGCCCTCGGTCAAACTCGCATAGATCACGCGCTTTTCCATTCTAAACACGGATAGCACGGTCATTGATACTACATGCACTGTGCATGTGTCTGACTAACAGTCATTCCCCATCAGGTGATGCTGCTATCACCTGGATGGGTTTATATCGATAGTAGGTGGGTAGTCAATGTTCTGACTGATCAGTGTATTGCAACTTATGTTCTCGTTTATCTCCTTCATATATTCTAATCATTGTTTCCCTCCACAATTCTTTTATTTGACTGTCCTGTCCAATGCCAATCGTGTGAGCAGTAAGGCCTGTATGGGATGTAGGTTCAAATCCCTGTCCACCCATCCAGATTTCGGTTTTCTTGGATTTCTCAAAATCACTCTAGGCCATGACCAAATGCCTTCCCATTCATTGCTCTCATTCTTTTGCCACCTCTAATAATCGAGTGGTAGTTAGGCATATTGTGCACTCTACTAACAAATTTACCACTCTCACATGTGATCCACAATACTGATTGGTACTTATCCACTAACATTTTTACTCACCAGTCATTTCCAAAATACTTTCATTTCATACATTACTTACCCACTTAATTTTCAGCATGCCTATTATATTGAACCACATTTGAAATGTTTCAGTTTTCCATCTTGCTCATATTTCTGAAGTCCATGCTTCATTTTCATACACTTTCTGGGAATTTCTTTATGAATGCTAGCTCAAAGATTTCTCTTTTTGAAGAAGATTCTTAATGCTTGTTTTATTCTGCTTATGTTCTTTCTTCAGCTATCACTTGCAACTTTATTTCATAAATACCAGAATTCTCTTACTTCCTACCGAGCATGGTGGTGTAACGATTAGCGTCCTGGCCTCGCATTCGGGAGGATGGCGGTTCGAATCCCCGTCCGGGCATCCAGATTTGGGTTTTCCATGGTTTCCCAAATCACTCCAGGCAAATGCCGGGATGCTTCGTTTAAAAGGCCATGGCCGAATTCCTTCCCATTCCTTGCTCCCCATCCTTTCCCGTCTCTAAAGATCTCACTGTTAGAGAGACGTTAAGCAATTTTAAAAAAAAATCTTACTTCTTCTAAATCTGATCTTATTTTATAGTTTAATTTACTCTTATTGTAACAATTACTGTAACATTTCACGATTTTCATCTTACTTTCGTTAATTCTTAGTCCAAATTTCCTACCAGTATTTTGTTCATGCTATTAAATAATTTCACAATATCTTCATTCTTTTCTGCTATCATTACAAGATAATCAACAAATCAAAACATATGGATTGTTTTTCTTTCAACTCTTATGCCGAATTCAAACTGTTCTTTCACTTCCTTGATTAATTCCTTTACATTTAATTTGATTTTAGTGGAGGCATATTACAACCTTGCCCCTCATTTTAACTGATATTCAGCTCTCATGATTCTCTACTTTTATTATAACCAGTTGCTTCTAATATGGAGTATAAATTTTTATTATTTCTTGATATTTCTGATCTGTATTTTAAATATGTAGAACATCATTTATGACCTAAAATTATGAAAAACTTAGTTCAAGTATTTTTTTCTTGAAATGAATTGTTTACAGGAGTTCAGCCAGATACCGTCATAATAAGACAATATTTCGACATCCAGCTCGGTTGTCTTCATCTGGTCTGTTACTTCAGATATTGTTACCTGAAATTATGATTTTAGGTAACAATATCTGAGGTAATAGACCTGATGAAGACAACAGTTCAGGTAACAATATCTGAAGTAATTGACCTGATGAAGACAACTGATCCAGTTGTCGAAACGTTGTGTTTTTACGACGCTTTCCGGCTGATCTCCTGGAAGAATTCATTTCATCAATACGCCGGGAAAGTCTCCGCTCACATATTTTTTTTATTCTTGGGCCATCCTCCAATATTAACTTTATGCCTTGATTGCTTTTCTGTATCATGGTTTTTTACACACATAGAACCAATTTTTACCTATTATCTCTTTTATTACCATTTTTATTCCTGCATGTCATCTTGGACAAGATGTAATGTTTAATATATAATTAAATTGCGATGGAGCGCACACTCTGGTGGCAATTTTCCAAAACACCTATCTTCCCCCTTTCTTGCACCCACCTACATTTGCCCTTTGGAAATTTTAGCTTTCAACGTTACTGGTAAATTATTCATCATTTCTCTGGGTAACTTATTCAAATCCCTGACACCCTTACCCAAAAAAAAAGAATCTTCCTACACCCTTTTGCTTGAAATCGAGTACCAGCTTATGGTCATGGTCATCTTTTCCCTTCCATGCATTACTTTTAATTCTTACACCAATATCTTTCCATGCCTCATCACCAATATACGACTTGTACACTCCCATGACCCTCTTCACCTTCCTCCTGTTCTAACATAACAGTTCATAAAAAAATAAATAAAATTGTGTGTTAGATAAAGGCCAAACATTAGTAAATTAAAAGTTTAAGCCAAAAAGAATAGCAGGTTGAAAAAAGATTGTTTGCTCCGATATGTTTAAAAATATAATATCTCTGGAAAAAGAAGAAGTTTGGAGGATTGTTGGAAAAAAGGCGAATGAACAAGACGATAATCGAGCGGAAGATTAAGTTTGAACATAAGAGTTGTATAATGAGAAGTTCAAGCATAATATTAGAGGGGAGAAAATTGATTAGATCTTGAATAGAAAAGAACCTGCAAACATTTTGGAACAAACTTAATTTAAAATTATTACAGACATGGTCAAAGGTTGTTGGTATGAAAGGATTTTCACAAGGAGTCAACAACAGGAAATAAATTGCAAATGATACAATATAAATCCTGTGTATAAAAAATACACATATCGCAACAAGCATAATAATGTTACACTGTCATCCAATAAATCCCATTGCAGGTCTTTTATCATATCTGTTACTGATTGCATTCTGCAGTAATTTCCAGAAACAAATCTAACAGCCCCTTTTTTTGCACCCTCTCCAACTCCTGTAATTGATATGCAAAATGTGGGTCCCATACTACACTACCATATTCTATCAATGGTCTGATCAAAGTTTTGTAACCCAATCCCTTTCATTCCTTCGTACAACCCCTTACCACTCTAACCTTTTCCTACTACCTGACCATGGGCGCCGGCAGGATTACTTTAAGGGAGGTGCACCTGTTTTTTGTACATTATATAGAACTCTTATTACTTATTAACTAAGGAAACTGGATTCTTTGACAAGGCATTGAACAAATTTGGACAACAATCTAAGCGCATTAAGTTGTTATGCAAACAGTGAATTTAATAATAAATTTTTTGTTTCTTAATCTTTTTTTGTGTAGTTTCTTTCACAGCAGGGGGGTGCAAGTGCATCCCCTTGCACACCCCTCCTGGTGCCCATGTACCTGACCAATGTGTCCTGCCCAGTTAAGCTTGTTATCAAATGTAATGCCAAGATATTTACATTTCAAGTCTTCAACAAGCAATTCTTTTCCCATGTTATAATCGTAATCAAGCTTTAGTTTTTTATTTGTGTATCTAATAAAGCTGACTCTTCTTTGCATTTATCTTAATCCCATGTTTACCAACCCAACTAGATATCCTGTCCAGATCACCCTGCAGCTGTTTACAGTCCTCTACTATTTTGATGCTTTTAGATAGCATTATATCATCTGCAAACAATTTAATTTCTGATAGTAAATAGTCAACACAATTATTAATTATTAATACGCTATCTTGTGGCACTCCCATTTTTAATTCTGCTTCTTTTGATACTACATTTCCTACCCTGACATTCTATTTTCTACATTTTATAAATTCTTCCACCCAGTAAATCACTTTCTCATCCACTCCAATAGTTTTTACAATGGAAGGAAAGAACTGCCATGTGGCAATATTTATATGGACAGGACACATAAAATACAACCAACACTCGCCAAAGCTGAAGGGAGGAGGGCAGCAGCAATACAAAACAACACACAAACACAGAAAAAAACAATATGTCAGGTAAAAACTCTTTTTCAATTAGCAGAAGTACATCGCTGAGCTTGCACAAGCCCTGTGTTCGACGCAGCCACTCGTAAAATGAAAATGCCCATTGGAGGTGGTGGGGGAGCAACGATAATATGACTGAAAGTATAAATCACAAGAAATGGGGAAAAATAATAATAATTGATAAAAATAATAAAAATAAAATAAATAAAAAATAATATTTTGAAATTTTTTGAAATAGGGTCAAAAGATTTTATGAATCTGTTGTGATGGCCAGTGATGGGTGTACAGGGTGAGGAAATGAGAAAATTAAGGCCTGGGGGGATGTCTAACTGCAGGATGTGTTGATATGCCTATTCCCACCTGCAGAGTTCAGATTGGGAGTTGGTATTTGGAAGTACTCTAATGGCTCATACTGTGAAGCAGTTATTAAGATTGCAAGTGTTGTGCATACTGGCATGGTAAGCAACAGGGAGGTCTAGATTTTGGGAGTAAACAGTTTGTCTGTGACAATTTATTCTGATGGATAATGAGTTTAAGGTAAGGCCAATGTAGGAACTTTGACAGTGGAGGCAGGTGAGCTGGTATATGTGATGGGTTGTTGTACAAGTGGCATGACCTATTATGGGGTAAGATTCACCAGTATTAGGGTTGCAATAGGTAGTGGTAGGTGGATGCGTAGTGCATGTTTTGCCCTGGGGTCTCTTACAAGGGAAGGATCCAAATGGTGGTTTAGGAGCATCAGAGGGCTGATATTTATGTGACCACCATCGGAGCAAGAACAACAACCGAAAACTCTTGCTTTCCTTCCATATGCCGGGAACACATTGGGGAAAATTGGAAGACTCCTGACATGGTATGGAATAAAAAGTATCTCCGGCGCCCCACCAAGATACGGGATATGCTGTGTTCGGTAAAAGATGACCTGGGCTTGAGGACACCTGGAATTTATTCCATACCATGTGAATGTGGCAAAGAGTATATCGGTCTGACCATCAGAATGATCGAAGAACCCCTTGTCGAATACAAACGTCACCTGAGGCTGATGCAACTGGAAAAGTCTGTGATAGTCAAACATGCCTTTGATGAAGAACACAGGATAGAGTTCGACAAAACAGTAGTGCTGGCTAGGGCCTCTTCCTTCTGGGACTCTGTTGTAAGTGAGGGATTGGAGATCCGTCAAAATGACAACAACATAAATAGGGACGGCGGGTTCTATCTGAGTGAAGGCTGGAGACCTATCATTGGCAACCTCCGATGAGAGTGACGCAGATGTTCTCAAGCAAACGACACCAGTCAGGAACTGGACCAGATCGTGGATTAAGCCAGTGCTTACAGCCAATCAGGGCAGACCCAGCAGAATCTCGGACCGTCAGCACATCCGGGCAGGAAGGCACAAATGGCGCCAGTCAGTGGCCGCAGCAGGCCGCGTATTAGCCAGTGCTCTCGACCAATCGGAGCGAGTGGGCTTCCCAGCTGAAGGTATAAAGGAGGTTCGATCAGTGGCCAAACCAGTCGAGGTAATGACACTCGGCTTGCTACAGCTACAAGATACTTGATGAAGACAGTAGAGTCAGCTGTCAAAACATTGTGTTTTTACCATCCGGCTGGACACCCAAGAGGATTTATTTGCATCGATATGCTGGGAAAGTCTACACTCCAGTGCTAGAAATTCATTTATAAAGCCAGGCGTATTTGTTACTCCTAACTTTCAGCCTCGGGCATAAAATGAAAATTTTAAGGCGTAATTATATTATACAAGGGGGGATCAAATATTAACGGGATTGTTGTTCCTGAACATCAACAATTGGCAGGACTGACCTCACATTTCTGCTATGCTTGGCGGGACCATTAGGCGAGGGTAGAGCGTGCTGTTAGATATTTCCCGCCGTTTAGTCAGTAACACTCATGACGTCGGAGCAACAAGTGCACCCCTCCACTGCGCAATGCATTATTATAAAATTTCTTGTTCTTGAAGGAGTTACAGTGGCGGAAGTTTGCCAGAGATTGACTGCACAGTTCGGTGATCAAACATTGTCAAGGATGTGTGTGTTTTTTCTGCCATAAAAAGTTCAAGGAAGGACAATAACGTGTGGAAAATCAACAACACAATCACCCTCCTCGGACCAGCGTTAAGACATTATTGACGTTGATTGAGGGGCGAGAGTATCAGAAATTGCAGAACAAGTTGGAATCAGTTAATGGAGCTGTCAAGCAATAATCACAAAACACCTTCAGTTCCGTAAAGTGTGTTCCAGATGGGTCCCTCACCTTTTGATGGAAAATCTGAAGTATAGACGTTTGGAAGTCTGTCAGATGCTTACAGCAAGATTTGTGGAAGAAGGTGATTCATTTTTGAGTCAGATCGTCACCTGCGATGAAACATGGGTTCACCACTACACTCCAGAATCCAAAGAAGCCAGTAAGGAACGGTGGAGGAAAGGGGAGGCAACAACAGTGAAAAGCAAGACTCGACTGTCATGTGGCAAGGTTCTTTCAACCGTTTTTTTTTTTTTTTTTTTTTTGATCGGCGAGGTATTTTGCTGATTGATTTTTTGCATGAGCGACGCACAATCAATGCTGCTTATTACTGCGAGTTGTTGAACAAAGCAATAGTTGCATATCGCCTCAAAAGAAGAGACCAACCAATTTGACAGGTTATTCTCCTCCATGACAATGCGCGACCCCATACTGCATCTCTCTAACTATCCCTAAGCTACAGGAAATGCACTGGACTACACTTGATCGCCCTCCTTACAGTCCTGACTTATTGCCCTGCAATTTCCATTTGTTTGGACCTCTTAAAGAAGCTCTAGGAGGGCAACAATTTGAAGATGACGAGAGTGTGGAAGACTTCGTGCGCAACTGGCTGGTGACACATACCTGTTGTTTTTATGATGAGGGCATCAAAAAGCTGCCCATATGCTGGTAAAAATATATTTCCAAAGCAGGAACCTATGTGGAAAAATAAATTGTAATTACCTTGTGTTTTTCAATAAATGAATTTAAATAAAAAATAAAATTCCGTTTGTATTTGATCCCCCCTCGTAATTATGAAAATACAGATTTTTTAGCTTACAATCTACTCCAACACAATTTAAAATTGTAAATAGGTTTAGAAAAAATAACAATATGGTATGCCAATATATTATATACCAAAATAATGAAATATGTTAATACAATTATTGAATTTTACACACTGATCTTTATCTTCAGAGGTAACTTTTTTGTTTCCTACATATTTTTGAATTTTTTCCAATGCATCGGCAGAGGATTATTTCCTTTTAAATACAAATAAATCAACATGTAAACTAAAAATTGGAAAATATTTTTCTTGATGTACAAATTCTAAGAGTTTTGCAGCACAATTTATCAGCAAGATCACTGATACAAAAACATTCAGTTTTTTTAATATACCATAGCTTCTTGTCTTTACAACTGGTATAAAGTCACTAATTTTACTTCTTAACTTCCTTCATTAAACGATTAACGCGCATACTCGGATTGTTGTTTTACTTCGTGGTACTTCTCCTACACTGAACTTCAGAAACATATCGAAGATCAACAATACAACAGTAATTATAATTGAAATTAATTCATTGAATTAAACCTTGAACACGCAAAACTGAACATGAAGTTCTCAAATGTTATTTTTTAATTTAAGTTTTGATGCCTAGGCATATTTTCTATGCCTTTGACTGAGATTGCAGGCATGAAACAAAAAAATTCAGGCGTAATTACGCCTAACGCCCTGTCAATTTCGAGCATTGTTACACTCGTACATCAATTATACAGATATTATCAGCCAAAAACTATATAGCATACTGAGACACATGTCAAAACCAACTTTATTTTTGTATTTCTCACCCAATTCTCTCTTGGCCTGAAGTTCCTGAAGCAGGATCTTCTTCACACTTACAATTATCTCTTAGCTTTTCCTGAAATGCCTTCTCACCATGCTTTATCACCTTCAGTATGCCACCTTACTTAAAAAAATATTCTTGTGCACAAATGCTCCTAAACATCCCTATGGCACTTTACCTTGTAATAGGCTTCATTCCAAAACTAAGTTTGTATCTACTCGCCACAATCTGTTGCCACAACTTGGTAAAACTTGTCCAATCAATAGGCATGCCACCTGTACCATATCCCACCTCACCATATACAAGCTTACCAGCCTCTGTTGCCAGAGTTCATCAGTCTTACCACAAACCAGTTATCCATCAGTGAATATCACAGGCAGACAGTTTGCTCCCAGAATCTAGACCATTCTGTTGCTGCACATACTAGCTACCACAACTCTTGTGATGTCAGTAATTTTTCACAGCCTGATCCAGCACAGTCTCTCTGTAAAAACGTTCCGATCAGAAATTCTGAATGTGAGGAATTAACTTGCCAACACTTTAAAGATACCAGACATCTGGAGGGCCTTAGTCTCGGACAGATCTTCACTGTGATATATCCATAACTTGCAATTATAATGTGTATTATTATTTTTGTCCTTAAATTCTTAATAATTTCTCACCACTGAAACATGTCTCCTTTTTTATTTTACTGTGATTGATTCATTTTCTGTGGCTAACATTTTCATTGATATTGTTTACCAGCATCTTCACATCCATTTTGGGTAAATTAAAGCTGTTTGGAGTGGTAAATCCTGCTTTTATTGCAATTATTATTTGTTTTTTAGATTGTAGTAAATATAACTAAGTAATGGATTGACTTAAAACCTTAAATATATGACACACACATTACTGACAGATGCTTAATACATGGAGCAAAACTGTACAAGCTGGGATGTGAAATCATGCACTCTGATTGGTGTTTCACAACACATGAATTTTCTGCAGTTTTATTTTTATTAAAAATAACATATTTTTTACTCTTATCAAACAAAGAAAGTTGATTTACTGTATCATTTTCAATTAAGTTTCATAGTTTTATTTTTAGTGTCAAGTACCCTCAATTAGATTTCAGTTAGATTTAAATTAATATGCTGCAGTGTATAACTTATGGATTTTTTTTTTAATGGCAGGAAATAATGTAACAATAGAACTTAATTATCCCTCTCTGACATTCATGATATTTAACCAGAATCTCTCAACTGCATGTGACAAGATCAGTAAATTTATAAAAAAGTATTGTTAATGAAACTTAAATTTCTAAAAAATTTTGTTACTAATTATGTTTAAATTTCATGTCAGTATTTTTGATGATCTCTTACCTATTGTTATTAGAATGAATTTTTTTTGAGTTAATGCTATAGGCTATTCATGCATGGAGCAAGATAATGCACTGTTTCAACTGGATCTTTCTTAACATTTTAGTGACTATTAGGTATACTTAATGACATGAATATGTTTTGTTTGGTAGAAGATGTACAAACATATAGTTATAAGATTCTTAGATTCAATTGCTGTGTTATCCTATTGCCTTATTTAGTTAGTGGTAGAATAATAATAATTTTTTGTAATATTTTCTAAAATGATACACTTGTATTTATTGTTATTAAAAATTGTAAAATCCTATATATTTTTTCCATGATTGCTTGGTTATTATTTATGTATATGTGCAGGAAAACTAATCATCTAAATTGATTTTGTCATTAGCTTAATTTTTTAACAGTATATTTGAGAAATATAATTGAATGCATTTTGTTTTTGAAAGTTAAATCTGCTTCTTTCGTAGGATAAAACTTCACCTGGTAAACAGAATTCGTCTTCAGACTTGTACTTCTTCAAAGATGCTGACACTAGCAAAGACCATAGAAAAAGATATGGTGTGTTATATGATGAAATTCCTCCACCAATACCTCCACCTCCTGTGAACTATATGAGCAATGCAACTGCCCGTAGAGTATCAGGTATTTTCTTTAATTGGAAATGCTAGTTTTAGAATAGGATAGTTTTGGTCAAATAAAATCAGTGTCACTATAATCAGAAACATCATTCACATTTAATAGAGCTTGGAGTGCATTTTAGAAGCACTTTTTCTTTGCACTTCTTATTGCTTTAATTCTGTAGCTCACTGTAGTAAACAAATGTAGGATATTTCAGTTTGTAACTAGATACATTGTTAGATATATTAGGCTTTTAGCTGAAATTTAGTTGTACATGCTGTAATGTTTTGACAGTTGTGGCTTAGCAAGGCAGTTCCAGCCCATGTGCCAATCATTTTACAAACCAAATCAATGTTCTTCTCTATCTACTTTCTATTATTACCTAGTAAGGATTACAAATAACAAAGGATCGTAAAAATGACTCATTACTCACCAAAGTTAAAGGCTGATCCATATGGTTCGGATGTGTGCACCTCCCAAACCATACATGAAAAAGGTGTAAAACTGAAATATTTTATATGTTTTTGTTTACCACATACCAAAGTGGACGGATGCGATGAGAGGGAACACTTATGCTGACAAACAACTACATAATATTTCGGCATCTGCCTTGTTCACAAGTAGAAAAACGGGCCATTAGGTTAATTTCCCTTTCTTTTCATATTTATATCGCCTAGAAGCCGCTTCCATTTTCCTTAGTTGCATCATATGTTTTTGTTTGTCACCTATGTTTTTCACTGGTCGCAACCTTCAACTTTGGTGATTGAAGAGTCATTTTCCTTATCCTTTGCTATTTATATTGCCTAAAAGCCATTTCCTTTGGCCTTAGTTTCATTACTAATTAGAATTACAAAATAGATCCATTGTTTGTTATTCCTTCCTAATTGAAGATTAATTGAATCTCCTTTCTCTCTTTTTAAATGCTATTGTTGATGATGTGGATATTATTCTCTATGAAAACTGTTTAATGTTCTTTATATGATACCAGATATCTAGAGATTATTACACTTTTTCTGAGTCAGTTTCCTGAAATTGATACCAGAGTACAAGCAAGTATTATTCTGGTGATCTGATAGTAGTGAGAAGAGCAAAACATTTCAGTGATCTATCTCTGTAAGTTTTAATTGGATTCCGCACTGGTATACACTAAGGGAAAACTACTACCAGACAACTAATAAACATCTGCCTGCCATTTATGAAAGAAAGTTTCTGAGTATTGATTTTGTAGAGTCCCTTATGATTGCGAGTTTGTGGTTCATCAATGTTGGCATGAAACTTGAAAACACTTTCTTATAAAACATCCATATTTCAAAAATGACTAATTTAAATTGCTATTATGTGAAATCTACCACATTTTATTCCTAACATAGTAATTATAGCCATGAAAATTGTGGAAAAAGTGAACATTTTTTATCACTAAATATTCTAACTACTTTTCTAAGTTATGGGTGATTTAAGAATGATTTAAATACATTTTTACCCTTCCATAGAAGAGAGTTGTTCTGAAATGGAGGAAGACTCACGTGCAACAGCCCTATCCACTGCAAGTCATGAGGGCATATCCTCTTCAGGCAGTCTGAGCCGCCGGCATTCTCGTATGCAGCAACGGATGTCAAGACAGGCACAACAAAAAAGGTTAGACAAAAATATATACAAGCAAAACATCAAAGTTTCTGCATTTCCAAATACTGATGTATTTTTCTCTATACATAGGCTTAGGATGGCCCAAGAAATACAGAGGCAGTTAGAAGAGTTAGAAGTTAAACAGAAGGAATTAGAAAATAGAGGAGTCAACCTGGAAAAGGCTCTCAGAGGTGAAGGAACAGGTAATTATTTAGACAATTAGCATGTTATCAACTTTATTTTCAAGAAACAGTATGAAATGTTGAACTAGTGACTCACTGCAGTTTTTCACAGTTGATAATCAGAGAGAAGAAGCAGATTTGCTGAAAGAATGGTTTGACTTATTAAGGGAAAGAAGTGAGCTGCGTCGCTATGAACGTGAACTTTTGATAAGAGCCGAAGAGCTAGAATTGGAGGACCGACATGCGAGGCTGCAGCAAGAACTTCGTGAACGTTTAAAAAAGGATGGTAAGGGGAAAATTCTTACTTCTCATTTTAAAATTATATCTGTAGTTTATACATACATATATGGTTTACACTTCAGTAAAGTTTTAGTTTAAGAAAATGGAACGTACTTGGAAGTATAAGGTGTGCTAAAATTAAAACATGTCGTTTGCTGTAGCAGCATTGTATATAATTCACAGCGAGTTAATGTGTTTGCCAATAGCAGTTGTTGGGTTTTATCCAATTCCACATGTGTAGGAAATTGCTTCACCACAGTTTCTCCATTCCTGGAAAGTTACTTTGTGCTGTACGATGTATTATGGAAACCTCCAGATCAGCAGAAAGTTATCCAGTTGATTTTTTGTAGATGGCCAAGCATGTTTTAGAAATTTATCACAAGATGATGGAGGTGTACAGAAAGCTGTGTCTCGCATCTTCCACCTTAGTTCAATGTTGTCAGCGTTATGAGGAAGAATCCGAATGCATCAAGGTATGGCCTGCCTTAGTGGCGGATCTAGGGGGGGGGGAGTCTGGGGCGACTCAAGCCCCCCACTCCTAATTTTGTTTTGCTAAACTGATTTTAGGGCAGCAATCTGTCAGTGAACTCCCACCCCTCCTATTTCAGCCCTACCCTTCCTCAACTAAAGTCCCCCAAACCAAAATCTGCTCAAGCACTCCCCCCCCCCCCCCCCACACACACACAAAGCAAAATCCACCAAGCCCCTCCCAAACCAAAATCCTGAATCCACCACTGCTTAGCCAGATGCATAATGGCACCAACCCTGCCACAATTTTGGCCGTGGAGAATCTATTTGTAAGATTCCTTAAAGCACAACACGAGAAATTTGGTGCTAAATTTGTGATAAGCAAGGGAACTTTGTATCATTTTATAAATAAGAAGCTTGTTTATGGCTAAATTTATATACAGTGTTTGTCCAAGCACCTGTCAGAGAATCAGCTTGTTCCATCTGTTATGGCACAGCAGGCAAGGAACGAATTTCACTGCCAAGGTTGAAACATGTGAAGAGACTTGGAACAACCTTATGATCCCAGCCTCCATTAAGATGAGCATGCAGTGGTGGCATACCAGATCCCCTTTTCCAAAAAAAAAAAAAAAAAAAAAAAAAAATTCATTCTGCTTTAAAGACTGGAAAATTGGTGCTGGGTTTCTTTTTCAACAAGGAAGGACCTCTTATCATCTGCTGGCTGTAATGGAGTACAACAATTAATGCCGAAAAAACATTGCAACACATTACTGAGACATCTACAGACAATTTAATCCTTGAAATTTTTGTTATTAAATTGTAATTGCGTAGTTCCTGTCTGAATTAGGTTGACATCTTTCTTTTAATACCTATAATCAAAGTTTTTAAACTGCAAGGAGCAACAATAAGAACATAATCTATTGTTTGAAAAACTTTACTCCAGAAAATTCTTTTCACTAAGTTTATTTTGCCAAGTTGTAGTTATTGCTGGTAGCAGGAAATAAATACAATCTACAAAACAAATGTTTATTAAACTTTGAAACAGAATTGAAGGTTGCAGATTATTCTTCGAACCCATGTTCACCAAAGTTCATTCAATCATGCACTGTTTAATCCTGCTGGGCCACATTTGAGTGAGCTTAAAAGAACTGTTTGACCCTAAAACTTTTCTGAGTTAGGCTTGTCACTAAAATTTTTCTATCACATTGCTTCTCTGTAAAATCTCACACTTCATCATGTAAACTGTTGCAGGTTCATCCACACTTCTCAAGATATGATTTCCAATTGACCCTGAGGCTTCCCCTGGCTTGCCTTTTTATACTGTCAGCCTGAGAATGCCCAGAAAAGTGGTGAAATTTTAACAAAGCTTTACCAAAAATTTACATCCAACATTTCTATTTATGGCAGTTTTCTCAAATTCCTACTGGTTTTGCATTATTGTATATTTAAGTTGAAAGGTTTTTAATTTCTCATGTTTTCCTTTTATTAAAAAAAATATTTAACCTCTTGAATTGCTTTACTATTCAAAAAGTTACCTTTCACTTCGAGTTTCATTTACCGCATTGTTTGAAGCTATATTTATTTTTATTTTTCCATCATTTGTTCAAATGTGTTATTGTGTTTCAACCTATGCCATGCTTATTATTATTACAAAATTCAATATCTTTCTTATTTTTTCATGTATTTAAAAGGGATTTTCACTTTCTTACTAAAATTTTAAACTTTCTTTTAATACCGAGCATGGTGGTGTAACGGATAGCGTTCTGGCCTCGCATTCGGGAGGACGGCGGTTCGAATCCCCGTCCGGGCATCCAGATTTGGGTTTTCCATGGTTTCCCCAAATCACTCCAGGTGAATGCCGGGATGCTTCCTTCAAAAGGCCATGGCCGAATTCCTTCCCATTCCTTGCCCCCATCCTTTCCCGTCTCTAAAGACCACGTTGTTAAAAAGGGACGTTAAACTGTTAAAAAAACTTTCTTTTAATGAGTATTCCCTCTTTGAAATCTCTCTAGTCTAAAATCACTTATTGTGCAACATACAAATATACCTTTTCATTTTGTAGCTTATCATATTATTGTTTTGTATCAAATTCCCTTTCTTTTTAATTACTGAATTACTGAACAGGATGGTGAAATGAACCACCACGTACCTTAGATAATGATTGCATGGCGTGAACACACAAAAAAGACAAGAACACAAATGACATTGTATATTTCAGGTCTGGGCCCTTTGTCAACAGGAGAACATTATGGAGGGTGGGTGCTGTAGGAAACCATCTTACAGATTGACTGTTAGATAGGAACATGGTGGAGGTAAATTTAAACAGAGGACAGGGAGCAGGGGATAGTTGAATGTAGCTAGTACCCAAGCAATGCAAAATGTTGCGAAATGAGCAAAATAATACAGTAAAATCTTCACAGCATAACTCTGAGTAAGCAAAAATAAATAAGTAAATAAAATAAAACAGAAAAAATAAATCAAAGAATCTGTGTAGTTAAACATCACCTCTGGTATGTGGTGGCTCAATGTAGGTAGAGGGGATAGAGGGAAGGTAAAGTACTGACTGTATACTATCTCAAATTGAGACCAGGAGGTTGCCTCGTGACTAATTTTGTATTGGTAGGCATGCTCCCACCTTCCGATTTCAGAAGAGCTACTGCTGTTTGGGAGGACTCTGATGGCATGGACTGTGAAGCAAGAATTAAAATTATTGGTGTTATGGGAGATGACATGGACATTTACTGGATGTTTTGGATTCTGAGTGAATGCTGTCTGTCAGTGGCCATTCATTATTATTGCTAATGTATTGGTTGCCAAACCTAAATAGGATGCCAGTTAGTGTTTGCTGGTTAGCTGGTATATTACATGAGAGGTTTCACAGGTGGCTTGTGCCATGATAGGAAAGCTCTTGCTGTGACAGAGCTGATGAAAGTGGTGGATGCATGGTTTATGTTGCACATCTTACAGCAGGGTCTATTGCATGGGAAGAAGCTTGGGGCTGTCTGTTGGGATGAGGAAGACTATGTTTGTGGTCTAGGAGTTAGCTGAGGTTGGGAGGCCTGCTGAAACAAGTTCTGGGAGGACCAGGGAGGAGTTTTTGAAGACTTCACTTTCACATTAATAGACAAAATTATAACGATAATACAGCGACATTTGTTTAGTCCTTAAAATGATGACTGCATCAAACATTTTGGCCAGTCGAATAAATGTATGTATACATTAAGAAGAGTACCTTCAAATTACTCTTTTTCATATTAAAGGATGACCATTTGTTAAAACAGAGACCAACTGATTATGTACTATATATTTTAAATCCATACTTTGCAGATTCCAAAAATAAAAATGCAATTGTTTTTGTACACATTATTAATATAATTCCAATCCTTATCATCTTAGACAGTTTGCCATAACTGCTTACTACTTCTTGTAGAAAAGGATACTATACATATACAAACCATCAAGTTTTTTGCACAAAAAAGTTTTCAATCATAGAGTTAAATGAAAAAAGGCTTTTTATTAAAATCCACTGGCTGCTCAAAGCTATTAATTGTCTATTCAAAAAATGTAAAACTTTGAATAATGTTCTCCCCAATTGTCAGATTCCCTGCATTGGTCATTATTTATGAATTGTGTGTGCATTATTTGACACTGGCCTCATATTTGGGAGGAAGTGGGTCTGGTTATCCAACCATCCAGATTTCGGTTTTCCACGGTTTCTCGAAATCACTCCAGACAAATGCTGGGTTGGTTCCTTCAAAAGGCCATGGCCAAATGCCTTCCCACTCATTTTGTGCCTTTAATGACGTCGGTGTCAACAAGACATAAAGCAGTAAACAAAATAAAAAAATTACAGTACTCAATGCTTTTCATACTGCATGGATTAAACTGTTGATTAGAATGAAACATACTAATAAATTGAAAGCAATGTTTCAAGAAAGCATCTAGATGAAAAGAAAAGTGATTTTTGTCTGAACTGTCCTGTGTCGATCTGCAATATTTCTTCACATTTGACCTTACCTGAACTGCAGTAATTGACTCTCAGGGTCTACCAACTAGAATAGAATCAGTCCTACACAAGAGCATGTTCATAAAAATTGGTTGTACTTGGTTTACATACAGATAAGATGATGCAAATATTATCAATCTCCAGCTGCTCTCACGTCACATCATATACCATCTCTAGATAGAAACAAACATAGGTGATTACATACTATGTTTCTTTCAATGAAAAGTATATGGAAGAGTTGTCAGTTGCTGTGCTCATTTGGCACTGTACTATGGCACTTGTCATCCGAAATAAGAAAGCCAAGCCTATCCTGTAATGCATTAAAATGCTTAAAGATGCAGATGTATTTAGTGTATAGTTAAATTAAGAATCAGATGCTGTTAACTCTACTGATTAGCAAACTAAAATAATTACTAACTAACAATGGTTTGTTTACCTGGCTCCAATTGTAGTATTCGAAAATTGTATTCAATAGACTTGAATTTTCAAATAGTAATTCATGTAGTTAAATGTACATTTGCAATATAAATTGGTTCTAATATATTATTTTGATAATGGCAATAATGAAACTGTTGTTAGGCAATGAAAAGACTGATTTGTTGTTTGGAAGGTATAGCAAAATAAACTATTTGTTTTGTTATTTTTAATTGTACATACTTTGCAACTCATGATTCTTTACTTGGTTTGACATAGAGTAATCGTGTATAAGTGTGTTGCTTTCATTCTGATGACACCTTGCTATATAATAGAATAACATTAAGAGAGAAGTGAAAACAAATATATAGGGATCTATACAAGATATTTAGTGGGGTGAATAAGCATGGAATGAAGCTAAATACCAAGCAAAGTCAATTTATTACGTATATAAACAGGGGGGGGGGGGGAATGTTTTGTGTGATTATCCAGTGAAAAAGAGGTAATAGAGATGGATACAAACTTTGGTCAGGCCTTTGTGAAAGTACTGTGGAATGATATGGATGTTATGTATACCAAATAGTGAAATTGGAGGTGGTGCACTCAGTAAATGAAATGAAAAAAAGGATTGGGTTGGGAGTTATTGCAGGATGGAATGTAGGTGAGAGCATTGTGGGTATGTACAAGGCAAATACTTATGATGGAGTCTGGATAAATACAGGTGAATGATTTAGAAGCAGCATATGGAATGGAAGAGGAGATCATGATAGAAAATTAACAAGTGATTTTAGGCATAATAGAGTACGAAAGAGTTAATTTGCATCTAGAGAGGGCCACTGAGCGTGGTGGTGTAACGGATAGCGTTCTGGCCTCGCATTCGGGAGGATGGCGGTTCGAATCTTCGTCTGGGCATCCAGATTTGGGTTTTCCATGGTTTCCCAAATCACTCCAGGCAAATGCCGGGATGCTTCCTTCAAAAGGCCATGGCCAAATTCCTTCCCATTCCTTGCCCCCCATCCTTTCCCGTTTCTAAAGACCTCGCTGTTGAGAGATGTAAAGCAGTTAAAAAATAAAAAAATTGAGGGGCTGGAAGAAATTACCTAACATGGTAATGAAAAATTTACCTAAGACTGTGAAAGATTCAAAGATAAAAATACGTATTAATCATAAGTAGGATGTGCTACATCACAGTTATTAATATAATTATAATAATAGTTATAATTATAATTATTAAAATAGAATCATATCAACTGATGGACAAAAATTAATCCTTACTATAGTACTTGTCATTTGGTGTTATCAGTCATCAGAAGTAAGAAAGCCATGCCTCTCCTGTTATATATTAAGATGCAGTCCTTTATAATTATATAAATTTGTGAACTCTTTATTACAATAGTAAAACTGCTATTAGAAAATGAAAATAAACTGATCACTTTTCACATATGAGAGCAGGAGGGCCAAGACAAACACAAAAACATGAGTAAATTTTACAGTATTCCCATAAAAAACCTTAATCATGTTTAAAGTAAGACATATGGCAAGAGGATTAGATGTATGTTCAACAAGATCTACCACATGACTTAAATTATTTGGGGAAATATCTAATAGATTTGAAACAAAGACACAGGACATTTATGCACTGAAACAGACATTGATTGGAGGGGAGCTGCAAAAACACCATATTTAGGGCCATGATTTTTGGTGAAAAGGGGAGAGAAAGGGATGGGGGCAAACGAGGGCACTCGCTCCATGCGGCAGATGGCGAAATGGTATGGTAGCCTCTTTTTTTTTTTACCATTGCTGTCCCATGTGGTGACAGTGTTTGGAGGGGCAGCACTCTCAAAGTTTTTGCCCCGGCTTGGAAAAATCATAGATCCGTCCTACTCATAACAGTGAAAAACATGTAGCTTCGTTTAAGTGGGCACCCATACAGTCACACAAATGGTGATTTTGGCCATTACATTTAAAGTGAAGTTGGTGAGGGTGACCAAAAAATATCAGTAGATATATTACTAGAAGGAAAAAAATTAATCATAAGAAAAAATGGACGTATATATTAGTGGTGAAAAGTTATATAATATATAAAAGATACATAAAAATAATGACTAATTAAAAAATTTACTTCAACATAAAATAATTCTTTAAAAAACATAAAAACCGCCTTCAAAAAAAAAGGGCACTAAAAATTTTAAAATAACTTTATACCTTGCTTAGAAGAAACTAAATCAAAATGGACAATATTTTACATTACTGTTATTGAAATTTTTACATTAATTAGTTATTTTTGGAGTCGGTGCCAGCTGTCAGATCGAATTATTGAACTTTATTTGGTGTTCGAAGCGAACCGAGAGTTCGAAAAAAAAATCCAAATATTTTACAGCATGTCGCGAGGAAGATAGTTTTACTGCGGGTGATAGCTTAGGGAAACAAATTAATGGTATGTTATCTGTGGCACGGCCTCATTGGTCATACAGGCATATCTCTGGCACCATAGTGTCAGTTGTTAGGCTGCATCATGCAGTAAACACTTTATAGTTAGTATAATATCGTTGCATCAGCTATATGTTTCAGTTTTGTTGAAAAATGTTTCTAGAATTAATTGTAGGTAAGTAGTAACATGATTTTTTATGTATTATTGTTATTTATTATTATTTTTATCTTTTTGTTTTTCTTGATTTGGCTGGCACCGACTCCAAAAATAACTAATTAATGTAAAAATTTCAATAACAGTAATGTAAAATACTGTCCATTTTGATTTAGTTTCTTCTAGCAAGGTATAAAGTTATTTTAAAATTTTTAGTGCCCTTTTTTTGAAGGCGGTTTTTATGTTTTTTAAACAATTATTTTATTTTTAAATTTTCAGTGGTATTATTGTTAATTTGTATTTAAATATACCGCAGAAGTTCTCATTTTGCGAACTTCCTGGTAGCTCAGTGGTTAAAGCAAATGCTTTTTTTTTTTTAAAATTAAAAAATTTTAAAATTATCTTAATATACCCTAACAACTTTTAGAATGGGCTGAATTGGATGGTGTGTTAAGTAATGTCAGTTTACATTTTGGTCCAGGCTGTGTTTCGATCTAATCATAACATCTGTTAAATCTGCTGCTTGATAATCGAAACATGTAACATCTGGACATTAATATATACCATATACACAAGTCTGTCTCCGGACTATATCTGTTCGTTCCGGCATTACACAGAAAATATAGATATTTGATTGGTTTTCATAACGTAAAAGCTCGGCATCCAAGTTGAAATCTGAAGTACATGTTGAGACATTAGGACACATACAATTTATAAATATTCTGCAATGACTTAAAAATAGCTTAATTGATTTTGATGGTACTTAAAATTGTGAATTTTGTAAAGAACATTGGAAATTATAAACGATGGGCGTAAAGGAGAAGAGGGATTGGGCTTTTGTATACCAAATGTAGACTGTCTTTTCTGATTGATTTAAAGTATACATTTGTAAATTTCTATTGATATAATATAAAATATTTAGGTATGTATAAAAAAATAATTAAGGGATGTGGAATTGAAGAGCAGTTTGGTTTTTGTTAAGGTAGTGTGAACAGCATTTTTCTCTTTGTTTTAAAGTATACATGTGCAAAGCTCCATCGAAACTAGATAAAAACTTTAGCTTTGTGTAATGAATATTTACGAAAATTAAATGGGGTAAGGGAGTGAACGGTTGAGTTTTGTAAACAGAATGTTTGTCTTTGTTCTTAAGTATACATTTGCAGTGTTCCATCGAAATCTGATAAAAATTGTAGGTATCTATAAAGAACATTGGAAATTAGGAGGGGTGGGGGTAGAAGGGAAGAGGGGTTGGGCATCTGCAACCTAATTTAAACACAATTGTTTTGTATTTTTTAAAGTATACGTATGCAAATTTTCTTCAGAATCAGATAGAAATTGTGCTTTGTGTAGATTAAAGCGGTGGAAAGTGGAAAAGGGGAGAGAGGTTTGGCTTCTCTAAACCAAATGCAGACAGTATTTTTGTGTTTGTTTTGAAGTATACATGTGCATACTTCCTTCAAAATCAGATAGAAACGGTAGCTTTATATAATGAACATTGATAGTAATTAAAGGGGAATAGGGTTTGTGTTTTTGTCAAAGTGATGTGAGTAATATATTTCTTTTTCTATTTGCTTTAAAGTATACACATGCAAAGTGCCACCAAAATCGGATTAATTGTGGGGTTGTACAAAAATTAAGAGATGTAAAAGGGGAGGTAGGGTAGTTTTTTATTTTTTGGTCAAAAATCTTCTCCATAAAAAAAATACATATATGTGCCAACTTTCATAAAGATCGGTCAATTGGTGTCAACTGTAGCTTTTTAAAAAGAAAATTGACAAAAGTCAAGGGGCGGAAATGGGGAAAGGGGTTCAGTTTTTGCAAACCAAAAGCTGACATTATTTTTCTCTTTGTTTTACAGTAAAAGTTTGCTAAGTTCTATCTAAACTGGATAAAAACTGTGGGTTTGTATAAAAATTAAACGGTTTAATGGGGAGTGGGGTAGTTTTTTTTATTTTTTGGTCCGAAACCTTCCTCGTGAAAAAATACATATAAGCGCCAACTTTCATGGTAATAGGTCAAATGGTGGCGACTGCAGCTTTTTATCAAAAAAAAAACATTGACAAATATTAAGGGGTTGGTAGGAGGGAGAGGGGTTGAGCTTTGGCAGACCAAATGTTGACAAGATTTTTCTGTTTGTTTGAAAGCATACATTGGCAAAGTACAATCAAAATCAGATATGAAATATAGGTTTCTATAAAATTAAGGGGTGTAAAGGGGGAGATGGGGTGGCTTTTTTTATTTTTTGGTCAGAAACCTTCTCCATGAAATATTACATGTATATGACAACTTTAAGGGAGATCAATTAAAAGATGTGGAAAGAACATTGGCAAAAATTAAGGGGTGGATAGGGTGAGAGGGGTTCAATTTTTTCAAACCAAATGTTAACAGCATTTTTCTCTTTATTTTTGACTATACATGTCCAAAGTACCATTGAAATCAGATAAAAAATGTGGGTTTGTATAAAAATTAAGGGATGTAAAAGGAGAGAGGGGTGTTTTTTATTTTTTTTGTGTCAGAAAACTTTTCCATGAAAAATTACATGTATATGTCAACTTTAACGGAGATCAGTTAAATGGTGTCAACTTTAGCTTCGTATAAAGAACATTGGCAAAAATTAAGGGGTGGATAGGAGAGAGGGGCTCGGTTTTTTCAAACCAAAAGTTGACAGTATTTTTCCGTTTATTTTTTACTATACATTTCCAAAGTTCCATCAAAATCGGATAATAAGTGTGGGTTTGTATACAAGTTAAAGGGTGTAAAGGGGTAGAAGGGGTGTTTTCTCAATGAAATTCATATGGGACCACTTTGGAGGTATACTCTATCCACTATAAAAATTTCATTTAAATCGGTTCAAAATTGGCGAAGATATCGCTGAACATACATCCAAAAAAAAAAAAAAATTCAGACGAATTGAGAACCTCCTCCTTTTTTGAAGTCGGTTAAAAATAAACTTGCCAGTGATGGATTTACCAGGATGAGGAAGATGAGGTTAAAGTCCAGAGGGGCGCCTGGAATCCACTATATGCTGGTATGCCAATTCCCACCTTCAGTGTCCATATGGGGATGTGATTTCGAGGAGTACTCTGATCGCTCTAACTGTGAAATATTTATTTAGTTTATGAAAGTTGTGGTAGCATAATGGGTGAGTGGTAACACCTTGGAGGATGCATGTTTGAATCCCCATTGGACCATCCAGATTTTAATTTTCAATGGTTTCCCAAAATCTCTCCAGGTGAAATTCAGGATGGTTCCTCCAATAGACCATTGGCATTGTTCCTTCAAATTTCTTACCCCAAGTCCTTTCTCCCAGCAAGCTGGTCTAGATTTTGGGAGTAAACTGTTTATGTGTGTCTGTGACCAATCATTCTGATGGATAATTATTTTTTGGTGAGATTGGTGTAAGAATTCTGGCAATGTATGCAGGTGAGCCGATGAAGGTGGCATGTCCTATGTTTGGATAGTTTTCACCAGCAGTAGGGTTACAATAGATTCTGGCCATCTAACTTATTATTTTCCTTCCATACGTTCTGAATTATCACTTATTAGGCTCATTATACACTCCATAATAAAAACATTTCATGGTCTATACTGTAACTGATCTCGACACTCCTACATCTCGCACCAGACTGCTATGTGGCCTTCTAAATCTGCCTATGTCTTTTCTACTATTAATTGCATTACTTGTCTCTGCCAATCGCTTCCAAGACCTGTCCCATTACTTTGGAGCCATCTCACAATATGTCTCAGAATTATTCTCTCAGTATTCCTTGAGCTTGCAAGGGCAAACCTTAGCCCGTTACAAGATATATGTAAGTGACAATTATGCATATAGATTCTACTTCAAGGAAGGTGATGTGGGCATGAAAATAAGATCATGTGAGGCTTAGGGAGTAGATGTAACTCAGGGAGTTTAGGAAGTCAAGGAGAAGGTTTCCACCGTGGGTCTAGATCATTAAAATGTCATCCATGTATCTGAACTACATGACAGGGATTAAGGTAATTTTCTAAACAAAATGTTCTTCAAATCTACTAAGGGAAAGGTTGGCACAAGAGAGTGAGATGCATGTGCCCATAGCATTTATTCATACCTGTTGGTAGGTTTGAAACTGGATGGTGCCGAAATTTATTGTTAGAATAAGGTAGGCCAGAGAAGAAGGCACTGCTAGTGAAAATGTGTCGAGGGTGCATGTTGTCTCCTGCACCACTCCAATTCCTTTGTCACTCCTAACCCGCAGATCCCGTGCTGTACATTCTGCCCAAAATACTTAAAGCAGGTAAACCTGGATGCCTCTTAATTGCTAACTATGTTTCTCTCACTGAAACTATTACCACCTTCATGGACAACCATGTACAATTTTTTTTGTCGATGCCCTCCCATCCCATATCAGAGATAGTTCCCAATTCCTAGAGTGTATGTCTACAGTTTCCTCACCCATAACTGCAGATTCCTTCCTGTCAACCACAGACACCATCTCTATGCTAACATCCCCCATTGCTGGGTCTTACTGCCCTTGAACACCACATTGACATGCACCCTTTGCACACTTTCTCTAAAACCACCTTCTTTATTTCACTCGCTCACTTTATTAGTAACAAAAATTTCCACATCTTCCAGTCCCACATTTACCATCAAGTATGAAGCACTGGAATGGGTGTGTGGATGGTACCCACCTATGCCAACATTTCCAGGGAAGATTAGGAGAATCTTTTCTTCATAAGATTACCATACAATCAACCATTTGATTCAGATGTATAGATGACATTTGTTTGGATCTGTACCTACAGTGAAAGCCTCATCTTTGATTTCCTGAAATCATCAGAAAACATTCACTTCTACTATCACATTACTATTCATTCCTACTATCGCATCACCACTTTCTCCATGCATACTGAACACACATCATCCATATCAAACCTACAGTACCTATGTTCTAAAAACTGCCAATCATATCACATGAAATGCTTACTCCCTTGCAGCCTAGTGATCCAAGGCAGATGTATCTGTTCTGATCAAGAATTTATTACCCGTTATTCCAACAACCTAAAATAAGCCCTTATATCCCAGAATTATACTCGGAATAGACATGTAAACAGATATCCCCACTAAAAACTGTCCAGGGCACAAAAACATACAAACAAACACTAACTGTAATACTGTCTTCTTCACCCATTCTATCCTGTCCCAAAATCCCTAAACTAGAGACTTTTTTTATGGATTCCCTCACTGTTATGTTCTCTCCAATTTTGTTCATACAACACCATGCATCACTATAGCAAGCAACCTAACTTAAAAAATATATTTTGCACAAATACTGACCCTTTAATGCTCCTTAATCACCTATTTCTCATTCTCTTGCAATAGGTATAGTTACGAAAAATGAAATATGTGTCCAACCACCAAACCTAATTTATACCCTACCACTGTCCATTCCACCTGTACCTGTACTTCCTATACCAGCTCACCTTCCTCCATTACTAATGTTCTTACTTTTGGTGCACCAGGAACCAATTACAATAAGTGGTCACAGACAAAGAGAGCCATCAGAGTACCCTCTGAAAGCACTTCACTATCCCAACTATGAGGGTGAGAACTAGCCTACTAACACATTCTGGATACCAAACACCCTCCCCTCTCCCCAGGTCTCTTTCTGTCTCTCTCTCTCTCTCTCAGATAATACCTTATTCACCCTGTGAAACCTATCACTTGCAGGTTTATTTTATTTATTTATTTTTTTAAATTATTCATAATTTTTTATTTATCTCTTACATAATTTTTCATACATATGCTTACTTTTATTTTACCTATGATTAATTCCTTTCATGTGAGTAACATTTCCTTTAATATTTATTTTTTGTCACTTCCTCCCCCCCTCCCCCCACCACTACCACTACCATCTCTGCTCTAATTGTAATGGTCAAAATCACCATTTGTGTGGCTGTGTTGATCTCGGGTGCCCATGCAATCTCAGTCAAATGTTTCTACTTTCATGAGTTAGGACATTGCCAGAAATACTGTTTTTTTTTTTTTTTTTTTTTTAAATGTAGTTTATTATTATTATTATCATTTATTTTATTTTTTAGTGCAGCCCCCCTCCATTCAATGTTTTGCTAGTATTTGGTTTGTTTTATCTTTTCTTTCCATGTTTATAACTATAGTTGTTTGAATTTGAATGGTGAACTGTCGGTAATAGTTGAGATTGTAAATATTGTATTTGATGTTAAAATCATGATGCTGAATATTAAAAAACAATTGTTTATTGAGGGAGAATACACTGCTTCTTGCTTCCTAGGTTTTGAGTTAATCAGACTAGATTATTGCTTTCAGTGCTCTTCAGAAATATGTAATTTTAGGGCTTTTGATTTTTTTAAATCTAAAAACTAAGTCTTCACTTTACAAGAGATAAAGATGTTCATACAACTTATATAATTTTTTTTAAGTTCTCATTACACCGTGTGACATTAACATTCATTTGATATGGTTTTTATTGAGTTTATTATATAGTTTTAATTGAGTTGAATGAACAGTCATTCTGTGAGACAGTATCCTACACCACCCTCTCTCCGTGATGTTCTCCTGTTGACAGAGGGCCAAGTCCTAAAATATTCATTGTTTTTCCTGTTCTTGTGCTTTTTTATGTGTTCACCCAATGAAATCATCATCTAAGGTAAGTGGTGGTTCATTTCGCTACCGGTAGCCTTTTTTTTGTAAATCCATTCGCTACTTAGATCCTATTATTTCCTGGTTACTATATATATATTGAACATTGGATAGGATAAAAAAACCACCACTTACCAAAGAAGGGGATTCCAGCAGTGTTGGTACACGAAAAAAAAAAAACACAAACACACAAAGAATAGAATTTTTGAGCATGGCTCTTCCTCAGTAGAAGTGAGATGGCTGCATGCAAGCGCTGCCGGCAGGTTCGATTTTGTTCAAGATCTAATCAATTTTCTCCCCACTAATATGATGTTTCGAAACTTCTCATTATGCAACTATTATAATTATTTTAATACTCAGTCCGCTGCTAAATTAATCTTGTCTTGCTCGTTCAACTTTTTTTTACCAACAATTCTTTCACAGCTAACTACTTCTTTTTTTTCTTCAGAGATCCCACTATCTTTTCTAAACATATCGGAGCAATCAATATTCATTCAACCTGCTATTCTTTACCTTTTCCCCTTATGCTTTTAATTTGCTAATATTGTGAACTGCTATGTTACATGCTACACTTTTTTAAAAGATATTTATTGAAATCCTTGTAATAGATGGATATTGGATGATTCCCTAATTTTCTTTAAAAAAAGAAAATAATCTTCCTGCATTTAATTTTGGTTCACTGACATTGTGTAATTTACATTTGTGATGAATTCTCAAATTATTATGAAATTTGTGCAGTTGCAGGAAAATAAACAGATCAAATATCTGTAACAGGGTTTTTACCCAACATTTAGATCCTGAAATCACCAAATTATTATAATAACTTTTTAGAGCATCATACACCAATTAGCCATAAAAATGTCTACAAGTCTCTGGCATTTGTTTGACGGCTCTTTTTAAATGCGAATGCAGGCTTTCCCGGCGAATAAAATGTTCGTTGTTTTGGGAGTCCGTGGTTAAAGAAGCCATAGAAATATGGTTACATAACAACCTGGTTAACCGTGACATGAGTTATTTGCTGAGCAACGCTTGGAAACCAGGGTTATCTATACTTTGCGGGCCACGTTCCCTGGTTGCCGGCGATTAGGGATTGCAATCCAGCAAAGCGGGATCCCGCAATCCCACGGGATCCCGCATGATTAGACAGTCTGGCGGATCCCGCACAAAATTTAGCGGATCCGCAATCCGCAAAATCCGGCGGAAACGCGCGTCAGTCTGCGTGACTCGCTGCCCCACTCGGTATCTGTTGGATATTTTGCACTGTTTGCCTGTACCCTTCCAGCTGGCATGCGTTTGTTTTTGTCAACCTTCGTCATTCGTAAGTAAATAAATACACTTTTACGTATTCATCAAAACTTACGTTTGTTTCGAGTACACATTTCTGTAATTTGAGTTATGATGCATATTTAGTACGATTTTCTAACTATATAATTATCTTTTTAGTGTCGCACGGTTACATCTTTTTATTCACGGCTTCATTATTCCCATTTTCTGTATTTGCAGATAAAGTAATTGTGACAATTTCCTAATTTGCGGCTGAAAATTTGATTATTCGTTAATATGAAACTAATGTTATCGTAATTTTAACGATCGCGTACCTATTTATTTAACAGCTATCAAAAGGAAATTGTAGGCCTATATCCTTTTATTTATTGTTGTTTTGGCCGCTGCCTCAATGCGTTTCTTTGACGAAAGCCACCTTCTTACATGTGCCGCTCAGACTTTCGATTAATCCCTCTTCTCCTTGTTATTATTTCGACTAAAGGTAAAAAAAAGTTATTATGAAATTTTGACGGGTGTATCGACAAATTGTGTTGTAGGAACACCATACTTCGGCGGCTGTCTCTGCCGTCTTCCTCGCGTGTGTAATTTCGTGTGTTTGCAATGAAATCCGGAGATACAACCTATGAGGACTTCACTGCAATCATTCACCGATAAAGTCACCTTTCTTACTAAAAAATAATAATTTCCACTCTAAAAACTTCGTTACGCCACATAAGTAAATCTGAAATACTTGACAGTTTACGTGTTGGTGAGTAGTTTCTTTTAATAACATTGAATCAACTGTAATATCAATCAAGGAATTAGGAGATATAATAATGAATCACGCAAAATAAGGCCAAGTCTCATGCCTGTGCAGTGACAAAAAGTTATGAGATCTTGTTCTGAGCCAAGTCTACACTTTACAGAGTATATTCACTTCACTTTTTGGCCATTAAGCAAACCATATTTTTAAACTCATGTGATGTGTTTATTGTAAGGCACATAATATGACCTAAGACTCAATATTTTCCATTTTTATTATTTATTTAAAAATTGGTTTAGATTAAAAAACAAAAATGTAAAACATCGAAATACACTTAAGATACGCTAAAAAGTTTTAAAGTCATTTTGCTAATCAAAATATTGTTAACTGTTAATTTTTATTATTTAACATTAAAAATTATTTATTACTTTAATTATTACTTAATTTATTAACGTTTTAAGTAACTATGTTTTAAATATATGCGTTGAAAAACTGTTTGTACCAATCCCGCACGGATCCCGCGGGATTGGCGCAAATCCCGCGCGGATCCCGCGGGATTGAAAACACTGCGGGATTGCAGTCCTTACCGGCGATCCGGTGGAGTGTGGACAGCCAAGTGAGAGGGACACAATCGACCAATCAGGGCGGGGACTTGACGACTGCCTAACTGTGGTACCTATTGGTTGCGTGCCACAACAGCTAGATTCTGGCAGTTAAGCAATGCTGAGCGTGGTGAGAACTTGGATGGGTGACTGCCACAGCTAAGCTCCGGCAGTTAAGCAACGGTCAGCGTGGTGAGCACTTGGATGGGTGACCGCTGCCTCGACCAATCACAGTGAAGCGGGACTGCGAGCGTCATGAGGTTGCTAAGTGACACCAGTAAATGCCTGGTATTCATCAAGGCAAGATCGCCGATACATAATCAACCTGAAGATGGCTACTGAGCTAGTAACCGAAAGCTTGTCGGTTTATAATAAAATCCGGCTGCAAACCCTAGAAGATTTGTGGCTCTTTTTAAGTTATTTCAAGGATATTAACAAAACTATATTTGGTTTCTTGTCATGTGGCTCCTGTTTAAGCATTGCAGAACTTCTAACCCTAAGTTTTTCCAGAAAAAATTAATGTGCCTTGATTTGTGAAAAATGTTTGATGTAAGTAATATAATGAATTTTATCTTAATTTTCATTCTCTTCCCAGATTCAGAAAAAACTCCAGACGACATGGCAAAAGAAGGTCAGATATTGGGAGAAATGTTGGAGATTGTGGAACGACGTGACTCGCTGATAGCACTTCTAGAGGAGGATCGACAAAGGTGTGCTTTAGTGTTTTCTAGGTGTGGCTATTACTCTGGGTTGATGAAGTGTGAGTCGGGTTCACGGCTGTCTCTCTTATCACTTATATTTGTGCTGGCTTTTATGTGGCTTCTCTCTCATACAATTATTATGCATTTGTACCATTGTGAATCTTGATATTTTATGATTTTTGCATGTTGCTTTTAACTGCTGCACTTTGTGTAGTTCATATTCTAGTCATTTTACAAACTTTAAAATAATGTGGACTGGTTGTATAATGAAATTATACAATGTTACCACAATCTCACTGTTACCTATACACTTCTTGAAGTAAAATAACTTGCCAAATTACTTGATAGAGAAAAATAGTTATCAAGGAACACTGTAGCTGTGCTCAGTTTTACCAGAGGTCCCAATTTGTGCCATATAAACACAGCCTGTACCAGGTTTAAGCCACCAACAGCTTGCACAGTGCCGGGTCTAAAGCATCGTGTGTTCTGTGCCAAAATCAAACCCTACCCTTAGCACTTACAAACTGCAGCCATTACTCATCTGACCATGCATCCTGTTTCCGATCATCTAGGATACAACTGATATATTTACAAGCCAAGGAGAGATGCTGCAGCCCGGGAATTTTGTTAGCAGAGGCACTTGTGTCAGTCTTCTGCCATATCTCATCAACACCAAATTTCACTGCACTATACACATGGACATTCTGTTGTATGTCCCACATTGAGTGTTGTTGTTCCTTGAAGCAGTGTTGCCTGTGTATCAACACTGACACCTTTACGAAAATGTCGCTAGTCTCTGTTGTTAAGTAGACATGGTCATCTATCACATTGTCCATTGTGAGAGGTTCTAGAAATTACATGTTACAGCACATTTTTGACACTGTGGATTGAAGAATGTTGAATTTATGAACAATTTCTATAATGGAATGTCCCATGTGCTCAGTGCCCACTACCATTCTACATTTGAAGTCTTAATTCATGTTGTGTGGCCATAATCTGTCAAAACATCTTTCACACCTTTGGTTACTTGCAGCTTCCTATAGTATAAGTTAGACACATCAGTATATATTGTGTTGCAATGATACAATAGGTGCTGAATAGTGAGTTAGAATTACAAATAATGAACCAGATACCTCAGATGATGGCAGTACAGTGTTAACATCAACACAAGAAACAGATACAACCACCAGAAACATTGTGATTATCAAGTTTGGCCCTTCATCAGAAATAGAACACGCTGCAGGGAGGGTGTCGTAAGTTGTTGCCTCAAATGTTAACTGTTGAACAAGGCATGTTCAATTACAGGACAGTGAGTAGAACAGTTGAAGACAATACCTATGCATGAAAATCTCTCGGGCATGCAAGCAGTGACCATCAGTCTGTATGCCACCTCCATCACACACTGTGCCTTGGCTCTGGTGTTTGTGGAGCCATTTCAGTGCTGTGTTCCAAGCTTGGCTTAGTTGGAACCTGTAAACAAAGAAAATGGGTTCCAACTAAGCCAAGCTTGGAACCCAGCACTGAAGCGGCTCCACAAACACCAGAGCCAAGGCACAGTGCACAAAAGAGGTGGCATACAGACTGATGGTCACTACTTGATGCGTTGGAGTGGACCACCCCCACCACCACTATTGGAGTGCCGCGGTGGGAGTCAAGGGGATGGGTCGGAGGGTATAAATACCGACATTGCTGGACCAGCCCAGCAGTCGTGTCATGGACTGTGCTCCTCATGCCAGCCAGCAGACGCAGATGCAACAGAGAGATTTTCAAGCATCAGATTCGCCAAAAAACCTACGATTATGTATTAATACCTAAGCACTCAAAATTAGGATGGTTGATTAGTTGCACCATTTGTAATGAATCCCGTGATTATTGTTTGTGAACTAAATCTGATGGATCATTGTAGGATATCAGTGCATGGTTGATGCTATCGGAATACTGTGTGAGGGACTGTTGGTCAGAGCATATTTGACTGCCATGAATACCAAGGCTGTTAAGACAGAGCATTTGAGGAAGCCACTGGAAACATTTAATCCAGGAAAATGACCCGAGTGTTAATACGGTTATTATAGAAGTTGATATTCTTCAGAAATTTAAGATGGTTGTTTTCGCCGTGTGTCAAGCTTATAAAAATATCATCTGTGAATCTGAGGCTCTTGAGAGGTTTATGGTGGACTATATCTAAAATTGACTGTTCCAGATGGCCCCAGAAGAGAATCACATAAGAAGGAGCCATACAAATACCTGTGGCAGTACCACATATTTAAATGGAGATGCTGTCATTGTGGAGAAATAGTTGATATTAAATACCATTTTAGCCACAGTTGTGAGTAAAGATATGATTTGGATTCTGTTGGCAGCACGTTGATCTAGGAAATGTACCATAGCACTAAGACTGTGGCAGTGAGGAATATTAGTGTACAAGGATGTAACATCAATCATTATCAGAATGAAGTTGGTGGGAAGAGGTGTAGGTACAGTAGTGAATAGAGGAGGAAGAATTATGTATCCTTTATATGGTAGGAGAACTATCTAATTATGGGTTGTGGACATTGATCCACCAAGGTGGAGATGTGTTCTGTGGTATATCCTTTAGCAGCATTTATGGGAAATCCAGGATTTTTCTAACAGGTCTCCTACTAACAAATACCTCTCCATATACCATGATACACAATTTGACACACTACAATCTTATTTCCATCTCTTTAAAATATGTCTCTTCAACAATATACTCCCCATTGGACTTGCCATAAAACTGCCTGTTTCTGGTTGTCCAGCACATGTTCATTCTATCCTACATGACTTTCATTACTGTCTTCAGCCTTAACACACCCTGTCATGCAGCAATACACTGATCTGGTAAACCAACTCCAAATACATCAAATCTCTCCATTAAGTACTTCTCCTCTCATCACTGCAAGTCATTCTACTTTTACAACTAAATTTATAGCAATTGTTGAATTCCAGGAGTATGCAGGCCCATATATTGTCTATATTGTATACGTATCATCTCATAGCTGGTATCCTTCTTTCCTCAACACCATTCATTGCCCAACTCCTCAGCATACCTCACCATTCCCCTCTTAAACTCACACTTCACTCTCTTACCTCAAGCACACTCTCAGACTTAAACTGTCAATGATGAACATATATTCTTCTCCTCTTTCATTACTTTCTAAAGGTCTCACCATTTTGCTTATCCCTAAATTTGTCCATGCCACCCTAATTTGTGACTTGCTATAATTTTGTAATTGTAGGTTTTCCTGGCGAATCTGATGCTCGAAGAACTCTCGGGTATGCGGCCAGATCAATTTATCATAGTTCAACGAATTTTTGATGGCGTAATGTGCCATCTCCTTTAGGTTGTGTCTGCTGACCAAGCGCAGTCCAGGGCGTGACTGCTGGGACAGTATTTATATTCTTTGACCCATCCCCTCCACTCCTGCCATTGAACTCCGATAGCGATAGGGAGGGGCTTACGCTCTGAAGCGTCGAGCATTGATCTTCAGTCTGTATGCCACCTTCATCATGAACTGTGCCTTGGCTCTGGTGTTTGTGGAGCCACTTCAGTGGTGGGTTCCAAGCTAGGCTTAGTTGGAACAACTTCACAAACCAAGGCACAGTTCACGACGAAGTTGCCCTGCAGACTGAAGATCACTGCTCAATGCGTCGGAGCATACCACCCCCTCACTGCTATCAGAGTGCCACAGCGGGAGTGGAGGGGATGGTCGAAGGGTATAAATACTGCCCCGGCAGATGCGTCGTTGGCTGCACTCCACATGCCAGTCAGCACTCCACATGCCAGTCAGCAGACGCAACCTGAAGATGGTGGAAAGTTACGCCCTAGAAAATTAGTTGAACTATGATCAATCGGTCCGGTCCCATGCCCAAGAGATCTTCAAGCTTGCTACATCTTGTCTAACACTCTGCTGTGGTAACAGTTTCTCTCCCATGTCAATAAATCTGTTCCTAAAGATACCCCGTCTCTAAAGAAACAACGCGGCATAACCCGAAAGTCAATTAATCTAAAGACCTCGCTCTTAAGAGACATTAAGCATTAAAAAAAAAAAAACCCTAAGGATACTTTGGAACTCAGTCCCCAGAAATTCCAGCCACACAATCCACACTTAACCCACCACCTCTTCCCCAGAATAAGCCTCTCCAATTATCTACCAGCAATCTTAGCCTGTCTAAATCTGTGTCAGGAAAGAACTTTTAACAACCCAAACCTGGTCATCCTTCCAGGAGACAAGGTCTTGATCACAGTGGTTATGAATTGCAGTGACTACATGGTTCAAGCCCTTTGTCAGGAGATAGGAACACTTTCTGCTCCCTCACCTATGACCCAACTCATGCAGTCAACAAAAAGATTAAAGAGTTCAGTGGGCCTCTTCAAGATTTCTAATATAGAAATATCACTTCTCACCCACAAAGGTCTGTCCGCACCTACTCTGCTTCCCAAAGATGATGCCCAATAGTTGTTGCTTATAGTTCTCCCACAGAATGCATCTCTGTCTTGCTGGACCAACATCTAAAATCCATAGTCAGTCAGCTACACAACACTTCATCATCCATCTCGCTACTGGGCCTACACTTCTTTCACCTACTCCATCCTGATAAAGATAGGTGTTACACCTATATACACTAACATTTCTCACTGACACAGTATTATTGCTATGAAATATATCCTAGATCAGCACTATCCCAACAGCTTAACATGCAATCCTTCCTTACCACCCTGCTCATATGATTCTTAGTAACTACTACTTCTTCCTTCAGTGGCAGTATCTACCATTAAATTTATGACACTACCACAGGTACTCATAGGAGCCCCTTCTTATGCTAACGTCTTTTTCTTTTATTTCTAGATCAACTCCATCTGAAATCCTTCATGTGCCACAGATTCATGATAATATTTTTATATCCTGGGCACACTGGGAAAACAACAGTCTTACCTTCCTAAACAATCTCAAGTCTTTTATTAGTGTTATGGCTATGATTTCCTTTAAGTTTGCCCTGGAAAGAACTCCATCCTCCCAAAAATTGTCCCTGTCCCTCCCAGAATATGCTTGTCAACCCCCCCCCCCAACCTCATCTGACTTCTAGTCCACAAGCATTGTTATCTTCATCCCTTGACTCTTTCCCATACTACAGACCATGTTTCAAGATCTGTAATGTGCACCATAATTCCACCAATTTCATCACTGGGGAAAGCTTTTCTTTTCATAGGACATTATATCTGTGAAACCTCCAATGTAATACATCAGTTAACCTGCAACTACTTTCTAACTTCCTACAGAGATTTGACCACCAATCAACTGTCTATAAGAATGAATGGCCACAGGCAAATGCTCTTCGCCCAGAATCCAGATTGCCTGTCACCAAATTTATACCGGAAGGGAAGCGCTGTAACGATAATGTTGGCTGGTGGTGGAGAAATTGTTGGGGTACTGGTTATTACTTGATTGCAGGTTTTTATACTATTGAGTCATAAAGTCACCATATGAATATTCTTCTGATTTATTATCCAAATACACACATACAAGACCACCGCCACCAGTGATTATACTTCTTTAAATCGATCTTGTATAAAGGCTATGCGGCACTTCTTCTCCTGTTTGCAAGTTCAGAACTACACTATCATCACTTGGTTCGTACACCTTGTTTCAACTCCTACAAATGTACTAATCTTTATGAAGCACTATTTTTTTATCTGCTTGCAAATGGCGTTTTATAAAGTTGCATCTGCTCCACACAATAGTGCCGGGCGCGTGGCCAAACTATTACTGGGCGTGGAGACACTCACGACTAATCTCCCAGACAGTCAGCGGCAGACTGACTCCAACAATTGGACTCGCACCACACATCTTACTCTCGACAATTGGTTCATTCAGATTCATCCGCTTAACACAAATACATACATGGTTTTAATACTGTCTTGCCACAGCGCTCACCTTCTGAGGTCAGGCAGCTACTGCTGTTTGGTATGACTTTAATAGCATGGACTGTGAAGCAAGAATTAAAATTATTGTTGCCATGGGAGATGGCATGGACAGCCACTGGATGGTTTGGATTCTTGGAGAATACTGTCTGTTGGTGGCCATTCATTCTTATGGTTAGTGGATGGGTAGTTAAACTTATGTAGGATGCCATGCAGTGGTTAAATGATACATTACAAGGGACAGTCGACAGTCGGCATGTTCTATGTATGATAGGAAGTTTTCCCCAGTGATGTGGTTTTATTGAAGATGGTGGAAATATGATGCGTGTTGCATATCTTGTAATGAGGCCTGTTGCATGGGAAAGAGTCTTGGGGCTGTCTGAGGGTTTAGAGTGTTCGATGGACTGAGCAGTTGGTTATGTGGTATGAGAAAGTTATATGAAACTATAACTGATGGGTAGTTATGGGATATCAGTGCTCAGGAGGTGTTGTATCGATACTATGTGAGGTACTGTAGGTTAGAGTGTATGTAACTACCCCAAATGCCAAGACCATAGGGGAGGGAGTGTTTGGTATGATATAGATGAGGTTGGTAAGAAGAGAACATAACATTGTTAAAAGACAGCAGGGTAGTCGGGAATATTTAAAACAATTAAACAAGGACCTAATAATAGCTAAGAAGGGGGCTAAAGATGGATTTATGAAGAGTATTGTCAGTACAGGGGGACCATTGACTGATTCATCTAGAAATTTCTATAACTAAGTTAGAAAACTGAGAGGAAGGGAGGGTGTTGAGACACTTTTAGATAAGGATGGACTAGAAGTTACGGAGGATTTGAAAAAGGCAAAGATTTTAAGTAACTGGTTTAGTGAGAGCATTAGGGACAATGAATCAGAAACAGGTGGTTCTAAATCGGATAACGAGCTTAACAAAACAATTAGAAATCAGCAGACCATAAAATTTAAAATTCATCCTGAGGATATCATGAAGGAACTAAGAAAGCTGAAAAAAACATAAAGGGGCTGGTGTAGATAATAATATAACAGATTTCAAAAATAGCAGGATGTGACATTGTATCTTATCTTGATATATTATTTAAATGGAGTTTTGAAACTTGCTGCTTACCAGAGGATTGGAAAAGTGCGATAGTATGCCAGTACATAAAGAAGGGTTGAGAAATGGAGTCGAAAATTATAGGCCAATTACCTTGACGTCAGTGGTAGGTAAATTAATGGAGAGATTGATATTCAACCGCATCAGAAATATATGTGAGGAGTGTAAGTGATTTTCAAATAGGCAACATGGCTTTAGGCAAGGATATTCATGTGAATCTCAGTTGGTGGGAAATATGCAATACATTTGGAATGAAATGGACAAGGGAGGTCAAATTGATAGTGTAGCACTAGATCTTTCAACGGCTTTTGACTGAGTGAGCCATAAAATGGTAGTAAATAAGGTAAAACTATTGGAGTGGATCAGAAAGTGATTTGCTTGATAGAAGAATTTTTTAAAGGTAGAAAACAGAAAGTTAGGGTAGGAAATGCAGTATCAAAAGAAGTGGAAGTAAAAATGGGAGTGCCACAGGGTAGCGTATTAGGACCATTGCTATTTATTATTCTAATGAGTAATTGTGTTGATTGTTTACTATCAGAAATTAGATTGTTTGCAGATGACATAATGCTATATAAAAGGATCAAAACGGTTGAGGATTGTAAACAATTGCAGGGTGAAGTAAAGGAATTGATTTACAAAACTTTTGTCAGACCATTGCTTGAATATGGTAGTGTAGTATGGGACCAACATTTTGAGTATCAAATACAGGAGTTGCAGAAGGTGCAAAGAAGGGCTGGTAGATTAGTTTCTGGAAATTATCGCAGAATGCAATCAGTAACAGATATGATAAAAGAGCTGGAATGGGACTCATTGGAAGACAGAAGGAGGGTGAAGAGGGTCATGGGAGTGTACAAGGTGTATACTGGTGATGAGACATGGAAAGTTATTGGTGTTAGAATTGAAAGTAATGCATGGAAGGGAAAAGATGACCATGACCACAAGCTGGCATCCAATTTCAGGCACAAGGGTGTAGGAAGATTCTCTTTTTTAGGTAAGGGTGTCAGGGATTTGAATAAGTTACCAAGAGAAATGATGAATAATTTGCCACAAACGTTGAAAGAATTTAATATAAAATTTGCAAAGGGTAAATATAGGTGGATGCAGAAAAGGGGTAAGATGGGCGTTTAGGGAAATTGCCACCAGAGCATGCACTCTATTGCAATTTAATTTAATTTAACTGTCAAAATGAAAATAACTGTTGTAGATGGGTGGGTTTGTTGTGGACTGAGCAGCTGTGGAAGAAAATGGAAAGGAGAAAACCAAATCCAGGAAAACAGCCTAGGCAGTGGCGTAGCTAGGTTAACAATGGCCCGAGTGCAAATAAATAAATAAATTTGAGCCCTCAGGCCAGATGGGAGACTTTTTTGTTGTTGTGAGGTTTGCTGGCAAGAGCTCCCGAGCTTTAGGGGCACCCTGAGCTGGTGGGCCCCGGTGCACAGCACTCCCTAGCCCTCCGATAGCTACGCCCCTGGGTCTAGGTGTAAGAATAGGCTAATGTGAAGGTTTCTCAGGAGGAATTTATCTTAAAATGGCTTTTCCAGGTGAATTAGGAAAAAGCATGCATAAGATAGACCCATATGGATACCCCTCGTTACCCTTCATGTGGCTTACACCAAAGCTTACTGCATGACTGGGTAAGACTTTGTGTATGCACAACTCCCTTGCAAAATGGTCCTTCCCTCTCTGCATGAATAAGGTTTTAAACCTATTGTACATCTGTATTAGTTTCATGTTTTTTAATTGCTGCTTTCTCTTTGGTGAGTGATGGACTTAAACAATAGGCACTGAATAGCAAGAGAATTACAAATTAGGATATGGGGCAGAACATGACGCAGGGTCTCAATTTAATAATTGGAATTTTTTTTTTTATGTGTGTGTCCCAGCCATCATCTGAGGTAAGTGATGGTTCATTTCACTATCATATTTATATTCTTCAGGAAATATAATTGGTTGCTTGCCTATTACAATTAATTTCATTACATTAAAGTATGAATTGATAATAATCAAGATTGCTCATTAAACTGATAATTTTGTTGCTGTAATAATTATGGTAAAGAAGCAGTGAAGCAATAGTTCCAGAAATGATGTAAATTTTCTAAATATTTTTAAGCAAACACTGTAGTAAAATACAGTCAAAGAGAAATATTTTAATTATTTTATTAATTTCAAAAAGTATTTAAAATGTATACCTGTTTGTTTAAAATAATATCTGATCAAAATAAAACTGAGAATATATTTTGCCTAATTGGTATCCGAGTAATGTGAAGTATTATTTCAGTGTTTATCCAATTCAGTGTTTCTCAAAGTGGGGTACGCCAGTTGATTGTAGGGGGTTCGTGACAAGATTTATGTAATGGCGGACTGGCTATCTCACGATGATGAATATTGCTCATTCTTGCCAGTAGTGAAGCTAAAAAAAAAAAAAAGGTTGTAGTTTTTCCTGGGAAATTTTATAGGGGTATGTAGAGCTAAAAGTTTGAGAAACACTGATTCAATGCTTGAAACCTTCTGTTGTCCTGCACCATTCCTGCCCCTTGTCCCCTTCCACAACAAACACAAAAGATCTAGTAATATCTGTTTACTTTTGCATGGCATGACAGTTATGGTGTAAGTTTAGTGAAATGATTGTGATGTGAAGAATGCAATAATCTGCATGTGATTTTAAATTACTACATTTGTAGCATTGCAATTAGCCCTTTTAGTGTTGTGCCATTTATAAAATTTTGTTTTCAAAATTTTCTGAACCATTGTTTTTAACTTGCTGTAGGTATTTTTTAAAACTACATTCATTTGGTCAATACGCTATAAAATGTGTTTGGTTTAAGTTCTTTCATTTAATAACACTTATTTCTGATCAATTTATGCTATGTGTTGAAACCATAATTACGGCTATTTCAATTCTTTCCATTAGTTACACTTATGTGGATTTTCGTTGAAAGTTGTAAAATTAGGGTATTGTAGGAAGAACTAGGAAAAAAATCAACGGGTCAAATGTTCTAACCTGTCATTTATAAAAGCTGACTGCAGAATAGTTGTGATAACAAAAGATCAGATGAACAGAAATGTACAATTATTTGGTTGATCCACTAATTGATTGAGAGGTCAAATGAGACATGTGGTATAACAGGCTACTATAATAATTACTCTGTGAAATTGGTAGCTAGGGTAACGTTTATATAAACAGAAGGGATAGATCAAGACTAGACAAGCTTGGTGAAGACCGTGTCGTGTTCGCTTTGAATTTTAAGTTGCTATGGAAAAGAACCTGTACATATTCAGATGATTAAGGATGTTATAACATTATAATAAAAAAGTGAATTAAATCATATAAGTTCATTGTTTTTTTGGCGAAGCTGGATGATGTGGAACGGAAATTGTGTTTCTTATTTTCTCATAGCATAGGAAATAAAACTTTAGAAGAAACTACAATAAATAATTAAGCAGATATTTTCACTACGACGACAAGGTAAAATAAATGAAAATACGAGAATGTTTTGTGCAGTTATCTGTGATAGTCTATTATATGTGTGAGTGAGGATGGGTGTTAATTTGTGGATGAGAGAACAAGGCTAGACTTGAGATAGGGAAAGTAATTTACGAAAAAAAGAAAAAAGAAAACAAATCTTTACCGTGAGTCTGTGAGTTTGAAATAGTATTATGCTGAAACTACTACAGCAATTTGGATGTTCTTTTTTTTTTAAATCTTGAGAGCTTATGGTCTAGATGGGGATTCTATCGTTACCGTGGCGCCAAAATCTGATGACGAATTCTTGTAGAACTCAACAAGACAAATTGAAAGTAATGAATAAAGTTTTTTGATATCTCGCTTAGTTCTCAAGATATCGTATCTCAAAGTTGACGTAATTAGGTTGAAATACAGCCTGGACCAGAAGAAAAATTTCGGTATAGCCAAATTTGATTATGAATTCGTACATAACTTGGCGAGATAAATGTAAAATAAAGAATAAATTTGTTTGATATCTCGCTTAGTTTTTGAGATATTGTAACTCTAAAGTGAGGAGGTTAGGGTGAGATCCGGCCTGGACCAGAAAATTTTTTCCCACCAAAACCACCATATCTACATGGTGGAAATGCACTATAGGTGTTTTATTTTCTTCCTAGTGATTACTGATACATCGAAATACAGCCTGGACCGGAAGAAAAAACACCCAAAGCAGAAGGAACTATACCTATGACTGATTTTTAACATGTTATATCTCGAAAACAAAGCGAGATATCAAAAAAATTTATTCTTTATTTTCGATTTGTTTCGTTGAGTTCTACAAGAATTCATCATCAGATTTTGGTGCCACGGTAATGATAGAACTGCCGTCTAGATTAAAATCTTTGAAAATAGCTTATGACTTATATGTATGGAGGAAAGGAACAAGAAATTATAATCCTTTTGAGATTTGTGAAATAGGGACCATGAATTACTGTGTTTCAAAAAACACTAAGGAATTATCACACTAAAATTCTTTGCATTCAATTTTATTTTTTGACTTATTTAGGTGTTCAGTTTTGTACATCAAAATAAACATAAAATGTGAATCAAAGATAGTAAAAATATGAAAATGAATAGTTCATTCGGGAATTGTCATCATCAATTCACATTTTACCAACACCAAAGAACCACTTACTTCGTATCCGGTAATGTAACCTTTACTTAGGAAATGTCCATGAACTACATAGCTCCATTTTGGCTTCCTGTAAACCCTCCCTCCCCCATTTAGCCTGACGTGGCTTTTGCCTGTAATCTACCCCTCCAAGAGCCACGTAGCTTTTTTCCTGTTGATTCCAGAAGACATTATGCACTGTTTTCTTTTGCCAGACTATAGTAAAATTACATACAGAGATAATTAAATGATGGAAATAAATATTCACATTATGTTGTGTGTACTGTACCTTATGTCAACTGTGACAAATAATATGAATGAAAAGCTATGTAGCTTGGCTCGGAAACCCCTCCCACATAGCCCTGCGTAGCTTTCCAGCCAACCCCTTCCTCCCCTAGACTGAGTCACGTAGTTTATTGATGCTCCCTTATTACTGTTCACAGATATTGAATCAAAGCTAGAATGTTATGATGTATTCAATGATATGTTGCATTTAAGTGCAAAAATTAATGCACTTTATAAACTAATAGTTCTGAAGTAGGAAATATAAATCTATTGTTAAATTTATATTCTTAAAGTTATATCTACTTAGATATGGTGAGTTCCCAAGGAGACTTCTTCAGTTGCAGAGATTGAAACAATATGATGTTTAAGGTTTCTTGCCGTAGTTTTTTTCTCGATACATAGGTCACAACTTTTGAAAAATCAAAGTTGGAAAAAGTAAAATGGTGATTATAAATCAACTAGCTTCAAAGCCCATCAGAAATGACAATTGTAGAATGTAGGTTTTTGGTGGCACTGGGACTGACAAAGATTCAATATGAGAAACTGGTTTTTGAGCTGAAGGGGTACTGAATTTTATGCATACTTTTGCTAGCAAACCCAACGGTGGAAGTCATACAAAAGTCTGGGGGCTCCCCTGAGGTGAGCCTGTAGGCCCACTGTACTTGGAGGGCCCCGGTGCACGGCACCGCCTAGCCTTCCGATAGCTATGCCACTGGCTGTGAGATTACAGCGAGGTTCACACTAGGTACCTTTGAGTCATTTTGCCAAGCTACTGTAACAAGTAGTGCATGAAACTGTTGGAGCCCAAACCTTGTCCTGATTTTAAACTTTGCAATCAAAGTAAAATTTATAAGCAATTTTAAGAAGCTGGGAAAATCATTTAATGTCAGTTCCACGCAAACATAGCAGAAGCTATCAGGATGATTTTTACACTAGCTTGGCATAATTAAACAGAAAATAAATAACTTGATATTAATCTCAACTCACTCTTACTTACTGTAATCCACTTGGAAAAGAACTAGTAAAAAAATTTCTACCATTTTTCACAAGAAAAGGAAGAAAAAACTCTCGAAAATTTCTACACAAAGCTGTAAGGAGAGAGGCAGCATGGTCCAAACTCTTGCTATATATTTGTATTTATTGTTGTCATACATTTTGAATTTGTTTGAGGGAGGATAAGAGTGGCTAGAAGCTTTGAATATGTAGAAAATAAGTGAAAAATTGCAACAACAAAAACTGGAAACAATCGATTTTTTTTGAATAATTTAAGGGGGCATATCTTGCCTCCTTCCCACAAATGTTAATCTCTTAGAACTTTTCACCTTTCTAGCCCCTCAAAAGAAATGTAAAGGCTAAAATAGTCCTTTTTATCCCTCCAAATTATTGAAAATTGATAAAAGTGAGAGGGGGGTGTCCACCAAAAACTATGGGTGATTGGGGGGGGGGGGGAACGAATGTCATATTCGGATTCAGGAGGTCATTTGACTTCAGAATCAGCAGGAATGGTGTTGGGGCCAATTTTCATGGAGACCAGTGTAATATCCTGATATCCTTTCTTACATTAGCTAACCCGCTAATCCGTGGTCAACAAATATTAATAATCTCATACAATATCAGTAACAAGGGAAGGAAAGAACTGCCGTGAGGCAATATTTATATGGGAAGGATAGTTAAAATACACCCAAAACTCAACAAAGTTGAAGAGAGGAGCGCAGGACCAAAGCAAAACAATACACAAACACAGAAAATACAATATTTCGGGCTAAACCCTTTGTCAAATTGAAAGAAGTAAGTGGCTGAGTTCGTGCAAGTCTTGTGGTCAATGCAGCCACATGATCATACCAGCTACATGATCTCTCATTTTCTGAGTAGTCTGGGGTCCCACGTAGTTACCATTTGGTTTGGTTACTGCTCTCACTTGCTCATTGTGTAGTTTTCAAGTATCTGCTGCCTTGTATTGCTATATATATATATATATATATATATATATATATATATATATATATATATATGGAAAAGTAAAATATACAAACCACTCACCAATAATGGAGGAAGCGGGCAGTAGCAACAAAAAACTCCACCAAAACAAAAAACATAATATGCTCTTCAAGAAAATAAAACCATGTGACTGAGGTCACAAGGGTACCCAAAGACAATGCTGTTGTGTAAATAGAGAGAGCAATATGAATAGCAGGAAAAAAATTACTATATCATGTGATGAGAACAGTTTGAAGGGAGAGGTCAATCCCAGAAAACTGATAAAGGAAAAATGATAGCTATTTTAAAAAAAAAATATGGAAGTGGGAAAGAGTTTAATAATTATAAAGGAATCTTAGTGATGTGCCAAAGTTTATGAGAAGATCATAGAGAAAATAATACATGACAGAGTTAAAAAAAGAGCTAAGAGGATAACAGTATTGCTTCAGACCAGCAAGATCAATAGTAGACTTGATACTTGTGATGAGACAGCTACAAGGGCGGTCTGATAAGTAAGCCAGAAAAGAAAAAACTGAAAATTTTGGAAAAGTGGCGATTTATCTCTCTGTATTTTCTCCTTTTAGCTTGATACACTTGACCCAGCAATGCTCCAACTTCTTTAACCTGTCTGAAAAATACGTTTTCTAGAGATCTGCAAAGTAGGTAACAACCTCATTTGACTCGAATTTCTACCCAGCGAGTGTCTTCTTCAAGTTTGGAAACAAAAAGAAGTTGTACGGGGCCAAATCTGGAGAATATGGTGGATGGGGCAGCAGTTCGTAGCCCAATTCGGCCTATGGGGCCATCCTTTCTGCAATTCAGCATCGAATCGACCCTGTGACCGATTTTACCTACTCCAGGTAGTCGGTGTCGATCACACCTTGTGAATCCGAGAAAACGATGGCCATCAACTTTCCGGTCGATGGGACAATCTTCGCCTTTTTTGGAGCACGTTCACTGGGTCAAGTCCACTGTTTTGACTGTTCCTTGGTCTCTGCTGTGTACCGGTGCATCCATGCTTTGTCGACGGTCTCACAACGACACAGAAACTCCTTCGGATTGCACTTAAAAACGTCAAAAACGTGGAGCGGTCTCACAGTTGCGCTTGTTGTCCGGAGTGAGAAACGCGGTACCCATTGCACTAACAGCTTTCTCATGCCCAAAATTTCATCCAAGATATGACCAATGCAGTCTTTTGAGATGCCTACTGTCCCAGTAATCTTGCACACCTTCAATCGGCGGTCTGCCAATACAAGATCTTTGTCACATTATCCTCCATTGTAACCGTTTTCGGGGCACCTGGGTGTGGCTCATCAAAAACCGACGTGTGACCACGTAGAAAATCGTTAAACCAATTTTTGACAGTCGCCATCGAAGTAGAAGAGTCACCATACACAGCATCCAAGCACTCTTTGATTTTGCTGCACGATTTTCCTTCCAAAAACAAGGATCAATTCACTGACCGATATTGCTCTTTTTCCATTTTTCTAAAATCCACAGACGCACCCACTTTCACAAGTGATCAAAACAAAACCAAGAGTCAGATGTGGCTGTAATTTTAACAAGAGCCGTCTAAGATAATGTACTACACGATAATAAATTTCTCTCGCGACAGTGGCGCCATCGGGAAGACAGGCTAAGTACTTATTGGACCTACTTTGTATAATTATGAAAGGATTTGCTGTTTGAAAGTCTTGAATACTGCGAAATGATACAGTTGATTTCAAAGGAGGTCATGGAAGATCATGGAAAACAGACAAGTTCCAAACAGAAACAATGTGTAGAATGACAATACGATAGTACAAGCTATGTGAAAATAGGGGGATAAATGACAGATTGTCTGGAACAAAGTAATGGGTTAAAGCAATGAAGTGCCCTCTTATTACTACTTTTTATCAAGGTCATAGATGAAATAATGTGAACATTAACAATGATCATAGGAGAAGAAAACATGAAGCTGATGGCTTTTGCAAATGACTTAATTATGTGTGTGAATTGTGAAGTCCAGTGGCAGACATCGTGGTTCAATATGGCATGAAATTTGATGTTAAGAAAAACGAGTACATGGTCACAAACAACAAGGTCAGGATAACCAAGGAAATTATGATGGCAGGAGGGCAGCTGAAGAAGCTTAATAGCATTCAATACCCGGAAAGTGTTGTAAAGGAAAATAAAAGGAACAATTGAGGTGACAGTGGGAGGCAGCCAGAAACATTTTTATCGGGAGCCTAGTATGGAACAGAGAAGTAAGGGAATAATTTATCGAGCATGCTATGTTCCTTTTTAACCTGGATACTGAAGAAGCACAATATAAATAAGATTTAATTTCAGTGAAATGACATTTCTGAGAAGAAGAGTAGGGGTTACAAGAATGGACATCGTAAAAAAAAAAAAAAAAAAAAAAACGGAAAAATTAAGAACATAGTCCCCGCAGGGGCCTGGTACGCAAGTGCCAGGTACGGGTTTGGCGAACCCGCGGTGCCCGAGCTGGAAACTTGTGAGCGCCGCAAGTTTCCCATACCGTAAACTCCTACCATGCTTCAACGACCACCGTAGGGCGTGGCGGTGGAACGTTGTGTGCCTAGGAGAACGGGGATCTTGGCTTCATCGCCCGGATCGCGAGGACGGTACAAACCTCTATAAAAAACCCCTCAACCTCACGGTCGGACACGTGCCAAGGAGGTGGATGAGTGGTGAGGCAAACCACCCGCTAACGTGCGACCTCAGGGGCACCTGCGCACCCCTGTTGTAGCAGCATTTCTTTATAAACCTGTTTTGCTCGTGGGATCAAAAATTCCTTCTCACAAACAAAACAAAAACCCCTGCGGCCCGGGTGTGTCGCAGGCTAATAAAAATACACCCAGTTCAAAAAAGCGGGCGAGGGTTGAAAGCCCTCCTCCAGAAAATGAGTACAGTAACAGGAAGGACTTTGTAATTGACAATGCCTTCATAATAATGTCCAGGAAGAAGGGATCCTTCGAGAAGGTGTCCCCCTTTTATATACAAAAAGGGTTGGAGGGTCTTGCTGGGACCCTTAAATCAGTCAAGAAGTTGAGGAACGGGACCCTGCTTTTGGAAACATCTACCCATAAGCAGGCTGTCCTTCTCCTTAAGTCTGAGAAGCTCGGGGAGTTCGCAGTTAAGTGCGAACTCCACAAAACTCTTAATTCGAGTAAGGGCGTGGTCACATGCCGCGACCTTATCGATATTGAGACCGAGGAACTCCTTAAGGAGTGGTCAACAGATCACGTGGTCGAGGTAAGGCAGATCAAACGAAGGGTTAACGGCAATCTTGAGAAGACTGCCACCTTCGTCTTGACGTTCGACACTCCAACGTTGCCCAAAGCCATAAAGGCCGGCTATTTAAATCTAAATATCCGTCAGTATGTCCCGGACCCTATGCGCTGTTTTAAGTGCCAACGGTTCGGGCATACGACAATGACGTGTAAGGGCAACCCCACCTGTGGGAAATGTGGAAAGGCTGCACACGAGCCAGGTAGTAGTTGTACTCTCCCGCAGGTGTGTGTCAACTGCTCCGGATCACATCCAGCCTGGAGCAGGGAGTGTCGATTGTATCTCGATGAAAAGAAGATACAGGAGTTAAAGACCAAGGAACGACTACCTTATGGCGAAGCGAAGAAGAGGTTTAAGGCCCTTGCGCCTCCCGTCTTCGCTACCAGTTTCGCCAAAACCTTGTCTACTCCCGTCAAGAAGGAAAGCGTTGCCACACAGACGTCCTTTGCAGACATGGGCACAAGTACAACGTGCTCATGTCAATGCAATTGTGGCGCCAAAGCCACAAAGGTTATAACACCTAAGACCGCGGACGTCGGTAGCAACGCGTCTGCAACCTCGACCAGCAAGACAGCAGGTCCAGCAGTCCCACCAGCAGAGGCACAGCCTTCCGCTACAGTAGCCACAGCCGTGGTATCGTTGGCTACAATACGAAAAGATGAAGCTGTAACAACGCCATCAGCTAGTAGCGGATGGCAAACTGTGCAGAAAGTTAGGGGGTCCGAAGTTTAAACACACGGACCCCACTGTGTTCTTGAAGTCCCCTTCTACTTCCCCACCCAGTTCTCCAACTGGCAGGGAGAAGAAGGGGGGAAGGCCTCAGCGGAAGAAAAATCCGCATGACTCCGAGGCTTCCAACGAGAATCGTCTTCGGACCCTGAAGACAACACAATGCTGGTGGACGATCCTGGTCCCGTTCCTCAGGAGACACCGGACTCTGACCCACCCGACCCGGGGTGGGTGGTCCTGCATAGGTGAGATGGCTCCCATACTGCAGTGGAACCTGAATGGTTTTCAGGCTCACAAAGAGGAAGTAGAACTCTTAGCGCGGTCTAAACCCTTGTGTTTGTGTCTGCAAGAGACACACTGTAGACCGACACACCAACCTGTGCTAAGAGGCTACGACCTGTACAGGAAAGACGATACCGAGGGTGATCGAGCGAAAGGGGGAGTGGCGGTGTTTGTCTTAAATACCGTCCATTCCGAACCCGTTGCTCTCACCTCCCCATTACAAGCAGTAGCGGTGAAAATACACGGTCCTATCCAACTGACCGTATGCTCTATCTATCTGCCACCCAGTTTGTCCGTCGACTACGACGACCTGGTTGGCATTATACGACAACTCACTCGGCCCTTTCTCCTTTTGGGAGATTTCAACGCCCACAGTGCGTTGTGGGGTTCCTGCCACCGATTGCCCCCGGGGCCGAGTGGTTGGTAGATTGATAGAGCAGGAGGAAATTTGTATCCTAAATACAGGGCAAATGACTCATTTCACCACTGCTACCGGTACGTCTTCTGCCATTGACCTTTCTTTGTGTTCTCCCTCCATCGCGGACTCCGTGAATTGGGAGGTGGATCGCGACCTACATGGAAGCGACCACTTCCCTGTTTGGATGCACGTTGAGTGTGAGCGGGGAGGAGGTAATAACCGGCGTAAATGGAACGTCAGCGGTGCAGATTGGCAGCTCTTCTGCCGTTCTGTACTGCTACAACCCTGTGGCAGTATACAGGAGAAGGTGAATCACTTGACCGAAGTGATTCACCGTGCAGCTGACGTCTCCATGCCGAAAGGCTCCGGAACGCTGCGAAGGACGCCCGTCCCCTGGTGGAACGACGATTGTCGTTCCGCCATCCAGGGTCGTAGACGGGCGCTACGTCGTTTTAGGTTGTGCCCTACAACTGACAACCTAGCAGCGTTCCGTATTGCTAGAGCTAAGGCGCGTCGAGTTATTAAAGACAGCAAGAAAAGGTCATGGCAGAACTTTGTGAGCACTATTAATCGTTCCACTCCTTCGTCAAAAGTATGGGAGTCCACCCGCCGTATATCCGGAAGGTACTCTCGCCCACCAGTATCTGGCTTTACTGGATCATGGACGTATTATTACCGACGAACGAAGCATAGCGCAGCTGATGGCGGAGAACTTCGCCGCCGTCACTTCATCGGCCAACTTTGAACCTCGGTTCCAGCGACAAAGAGTTGCTGCCGAGAGGCGCGCGCTGTGCTTTGATTCGTCGAATACAGAGGCATACAATCGCCCATTTACATTTTGGGAACTGGAGTCAGCGTTGAATAGCGCTAACGACACTGCTCCAGGGCCTGATCTGATCCAGTACCAGATGCTGAGGCATCTTAGTAAAGATGCTAAAGAGTACCTTCTGGATACTTTTAATGACATATGGACCGGTGGACACTTCCCCGACTCGTGGAAAGAAGCAACACTAATTCCAGTTTTAAAACCTCGCAAAGACAAATTGTTGCCAGGTAGTTATCGTAGTATTGCCTTGACTAGCTGCGTGGGTAAGACACTGGAGAGGATGGTTAACCGCCGCCTCGTCTGGTGTCTTGAATCCCGTAATCTGCTGAGCCGCTTTCAGTGTGGATTCAGGAAGTTCCGTTCCACCTTGGACAACCTGATCCTGCTGGAAGCGGCGATACAGGATGCGTTCATCCGCAGCCAACATCTGGTGGGGATATTTTTCGATATTGAGAAGGCCTACGATACTACCTGGCGGCATGTGATTTTAAAACAGTTACATGAATGGGGTTTTAGGGGAAACCTACCCCGTTTTTTAAAATCATTTTTATCTGGTCGTTGCTTCCGGTACCGAGTCGGTGGTGAAGTGTCTGATCTTTTTATTCAGGAAAACGGTGTCCCTCAGGGGTCAGTTTTAAGCGTTACGCTTATTGCCATTGCTATTAATAGCATAGCAGCCACTATAAGGAGTCCCCTACGGTACTCCTTGTATGTGGACTGACTTTTTAATTTTTATTGTATCGTCCAGCCTGAGAAGCGCTGAGCGGCAGTTGCAACTCACGCTGAACAGGCTGGATGAATGGTCAGTGCACACCGGTTTTCGTTTCTCCACTGAGAAAACCCGGTGTGTACTTTTTACTCGCAGCAGAAGCCTTTTACCAGAGCTTCACCTTACCCTGAGGAACACCGTTTTAAGTTTTAGTGATACTGTTCGATTTCTGGGCCTCATTTTTGACACAAGGCTTAACTGGCTTGCGCATCTAAAAGATGTGAAAGCCAGGGCATTAAAAGCTCTTAATCTTTTAAAATGTCTGTGTGGCAGGTCATGGGGCGCTGACCGCTCCTGCCTGCTACAATTTTACAGAGCCTTTGTACGGTCACGGTTGGAATACGGTTGTATAGTCTATGGTTCGGCACGGGACAGTTATCTGCGTATATTGGATAGTGTCCACCATGCAGGAATTCGGCTCGCCATAGGTGCATATCGCACCAGCCCTATTGTCAGCATTTGTGCTGACTCGGGCGAGCCGCCGCTTGCCATCCGCCGGCAACTCCTCATGGTGCGACACTACCTGCAGGTTGCCATAACACCTGGCAGTCCCGTGCACGACATAGTGCTCCATCCCAACTACGAGCGGCTCTATACCAACCGGCATGGAGCCACTAAATCGTTCAGCCACCGTACAAAGGCTATTTTAGAACAATACGGATTCGAGCTTCCTTCCTTTTATCACCAGGGTTGGAGTAAATCTCCCCCCTGGCTTTTAAAGAGGCCCAGAACAATTTTAGAATTATCGCGGCACAACAAGCTGTGTACCGCGGATAATGTTTTTATTAGAATTTTTAGTGATGTTTTAAACCAGTATCACATGTTTACCCCGGTGTATACGGATGGGTCTAAGCAGGCTAACGGAGTTGGTTGCTCCGTAGTGTTCCCTCGAGCGACTTACACATTCAAATTGGACGGCACGTGCAGTGTTTACACCTGCCGAATGCTATGCCGTGTTGAAGTCGCTCCAGCATATGAAAGTAATGCGCGATAAGTTGTTCATCATATGCTGTGATTCCCTCAGCTGTATTCAGGCCATAGGGAATATGTATCCAGCAGATCGTCTAGTCCAGGACATCCAGGACGCCCTCCTTTCCCTTCAATCTCGTGGAAAGGAGGTGTTATTCTGCTGGGTACCGGGCCATGTGGGAATCAGAGGGAACGAGGCAGCTGATGAAGCTGCAAAGTTAGCCTGCAACAAGGTCAGAATTGACTTTGATCCGGTCCCAAAGTCTGACCTTGCCTCGGCGGGGAAAAGATTTGTTTTCGACGTTTGGCAGAGGCAGTGGCTGGAGGTCGAGCATAATAAGCTCCGGCTGGTCAAACCGACCATCCAGCCGTGGAGCAGCTCCTTCCAGCGGGCGAGGAGGGATGAGGTTCTCCTTACTCGCCTCCGTATAGGGCACTGTCCTCTCACGCACAGCTTTCTTCTCCGCCGAGAGGACCCTCCGGAATGTGATGCTTGTGGCGTACCTTTGACGGTACGCCACATCTTAACCGAATGTGTATCGTTTTTAGATCTAAGGGCAGACGTTGGCTTAGCCAACGATCTGCCCCTTATTTGAAATGATGACGGTGACAACGTGGCTAAGGTTTTAAAGTTTTGTTGCCTGGCCGGTCTTGTCCCAAAAATTTTGGGCAGATCGGCCTAGGTTTTAAATTGGATTGGTGGCCATTTATAACCACCAATCCAAGTACCGTTTTTAGTTGTGGCACTACTTATATGGCTGGCCCTTTTACAGCCAGCCAGCTTACTTGTTTTTTAAACTGGTTGGCCCTTTTACAGCCAACCAGATAATGTATGTTTTTTTATATATTTTATTGCCTTGTTTCGGTTTTATTTCTTATGTAGCTGTCTGTGTGGCCGAACTCTTTACAGTCGGCCACGCAGACGGCAATTTTGCCACGTTGTCACGCCTGGTTGTTGCTAGGGCGCTAATGACTCCGTCTTCGACGCGCCCTACAACCCTAACAACAACAACAACAACAACAAGAACATAGTAAAGGAGGGACTCCTAGAGCAAAGTATAGAGAAAAGAAAACTAAGATGGTATGGGTGTGTTAAGAGAATGGGGGAGCATAGAATACTAAGGAAAATAAACATACAAGGTAATGACAGAGGAAGGCCAAGGTTAAGGGTGACTGAGACAAATGAAGGATTGAGAGGACTGGACCAAGGTGGGGACATAGAGTTTGTTGGAAGAGAGATAAAAAGGGAGAGATATGTGTGCAAAGCAGATTGGAAATTGTGGAATTGCAAAATTGATTTGCAAATGTTTTGTGATTTTTTGAAGATTTGTATAAAACATTTCTCTGATATTACAAATCTTTGGTTAAACTGAGGCTGTCTCAAATTCCTAAATTAAATTTAAGCTCTGGTGGCAGTTTCCCTCCACATTTATTTTCCATTTTCTTATTATTGTTTATCTTAATAAATCAAAAGCAAATTAACCCATCACATACCAAAGTTCATGGCTTGCATGTTTTCTCTTTTCGTAGCCGTCAACATTGGTATGTGATTGGTTAATTTCCCTTTCCTTTATTATTTAAGTTGCTCCCTTTATCCTTAGTTACATTAATGTGTATCTTAGTAACAATGTAGCATGAAGAACTGCCATGAGGCAGTATTAATATGGAAAAGAAAGATAAATTACATCCAACTCTCACCAAAGTTGTAGGGAGAAGGGCAGCAGCAACAAAAAATAACACAGAACACAAAAAACGCAATATTTTGTCAAGAACACAGAAATATGTGGTCGTGCTTATGCAATTGCTGACCCCAAGTGCTTGCGTAAGCAAGGCCACATATTTCTGTATTCTTGACAGAGTTTTGCTTGAAATATTGTGTGTGTGTGTGTGTGTTTTTTTTTCTGCTGCCCTCCTCCATTCAATTTTGGTGTGTGTTTATCTTTCTCTTCCATATAAATAATGTTTATCTTAATTTTCTTTGAGTGTAATTTCCCCATGCATCTACTTTTGCTCTTCATGAATTTTAATTTTAGTAATGTTTTTTGATAAACTATTTGCCACTTACTTTGATAATGTATTCCAATCCCTGACTCGCTCAACTACAAAGGAAAATTTTTCCACTCCCTTATGCCTGAAATTTGAGTTCCAGCATGTGGTCAAAGTCTTCTCTTTCCTTCTATGTACTACTCCTTTATCTACGACCAATATCCTTCGAAGCCTCTTTACCGATGTACAACTTGTACACTCCGAGCTTTCTTTTCAACTTCCTCTTGTCTCCCCATCAATCCCAATCCAGCTATTTTATCATAGCAGTTACTGATTGTGTTCTACAGTAATATCCACTAACAAATCTAGCTTTGTACCACCTCCATCTCCTATATTTTGTGAGGAACAAAGTTTTACCTTGGGGGTATAGGTAAACACTTTGTCTCAACTTTAACGATGCGTAGCCTTGGATATTACAGTTCTGACTTTATAGTGGTAACCAGGCCGCCACTTAGCTTATGTTCCACCTAAAGCTAAGGAAAGGTAAAAGTTAAAATGATGTTCACGAGTACATTGTTATTAGAATAACTATATTCTTCAAGTTTTACAAAGTCAAAAACTGCACAGGCGATGAGACAAGTTCACAGAAGTAAAGCTTGCAGATTCCACCAACAATTTGAGCACAAAAACTGCACAGGCGATGAGACAAGTTCACAGAAGTAAAGATTGCAGATTCGACCAACAATTTGAGCAAAACCAGCCTCACGCCCCCTCTGCTATTTAGCTACACGAGGTATTAAAGTTCCTTTCACCCATGATTTTAAAAGTTAAACATTTCCTCACAACTTTGTTATCTGCCACGCCACGAGTCCAAATTAGCTACCGCGCTCTACATAGCTGCTACCACACGACTAGACTGCTGCTGGAAGACTGAGGCAAGGCTACGTTCTGGAGGGGGTATTTATAGAATCAAGAGTGGGAAGAACCTTTTCCGGCATTTAACACTGATCACATCAGATAACTAATAAGTTTCATATACAATTTCATCATACAATTTTGACCTTGACAACAAAAATAATCCTATCTCTCTGAAATTTTGGGAGTTGCAACATGATATTACAAACATCAAACTAAGTTATTTTTTGTAACTTTAATAGTTTTGCCAAAAAAGTCATTTAGATGTGATTGCCATAACTTTTGTAATATTACTCCTCAAGCTGAAATAAATTTCATTATATTCTCCTGTTGCTATTCCTTTATCTGATATCAGATAAAGTATAATTCCTATTTTTGAATATGGGATAAAGTTCGAAAACAAAATTATTCAAAATATTGACTTTAAAACAGCTTCAATCAAATTTCCATATTGAAAAATGGTTACTGTAAAAATTTGGAATCTCTAAGTACATTCCTTGATTTATTACGAATTTTAAAAATATTATTCCTCCCGAGTGCACTCCAATTTCGAGCTATACTGGCAAAGCTTTACCAGCACTAAAACCTATTTCACTTTATTAAAATTTAATGCTTTAGTATTTTGAAATAAAACTTTTGCAGAAACCTTTGTATTTAATTAAACTTTACTCTGAACACGATTTCTTTTCATGAATTACCGAATAAGACTGAAATTTTTAACTTTTCCATTAAGCACGTGTCTTGCAATACCAAATTATATCCAAAAATTATTTTTAAAATGCATTAAACTTTCCAAAATTTTAATATGTTGTCTCAACCAAAATTAAGCTACTTTATATCTATCAATTGACTTCTTAACTATTTTCTAATGACTGAGTATTTTGATTTTAGAGTGGAAAGTTACAAGAACAAAATTCTTTACCGGCAAATCACTTTTAAACCTATTTTAATTCTTAGTAAGATTTTCTAATAACAAACTTTATCATCTTCTGGCTATTTATTTACCTAAACATCTTTTGAATTAAAGAAATATAACAAAATTTTTTTGTTATAACTTAATTTGACGTTTGTTACAATATTTAGCAACTCCCAAAATTTCGGAAAGATAAGAAGCATTTTTTGTGGTCACGGTCAAAATTGGATGATGACACGTTGTTCTAGAAGTTTCTGGTATCTCACACTTTCCGTGTGATAGAAGCAAAAGTTTGTTTCCCAGGGTCAGAAAGCATAATTACCCCCCTCCAGAACCTAGCCTTGCTCCAGTCTTTCAGCAGCAGTCTAGTCGTGTGGTAGCAGCTTTGTAGAGTACGGTAGCTAATTTGGACTCATGGCGCGGTAGATAACAAAGTTGCGTGGAAATGTTTAACTTTTAAAATCATGGGTGAAAGGAATTGTAATACCTCATGTAGCAGAGGGGGCGTGAGGCTGGTCTCGCTCAAATGGTTGGTCGAATCTGCAAGCTTTTCTTCAGTGAACTTGTCTGATCGCCTGTGCAGTTTTTTACTTTGTAAAATTTGAAGACTATAGTTATTCTAATAACAGTGGACTCATGAACATCATTTTACTTTCACCTTTCCTTACCTTTTGGTGGAAAATAAGCTAAGTGGCAGCCTGGTTACCACTATAAAGTCAGAACTGTAATATCCAAAGCTATGCACGATTAAAGTTTTCCTATACCCCCAAGGTAAAACATGTTCCTCACAATTTGGTATCCAAACTGTGGGCCCTCTACTACAAGGCCATATTCAAGCAGTAATCTGGCGATAGTTTTGTAAGCCAATTCCCTCTCTTTTCTTGTACAGCCCTTCATTCTCCAATAAATTTAGGATTTTGAAACCTCTTCCTACCATCTACCCAATGTGTCTTGCCCAAATGAGTTTATTATCAAATGTTATGACAAAATATTTTCAGACCTGCAGCAATTATTTTCCCACTTTATAGTCATAAAAAACTTTAGTTTGTATCTGTGTACTACATAATAAATCGAGTCTTTTGGTGTTTATCTCCATACCATGTTGACCTAATCAGCTAACTATGCACCCAGTTCACTATGCAGCTTTTGTTTTTCCCAAAACCCGCTCCTCCAAGCATGGCAGTCTTCCTATTATCTACTGCTTGCCTCTGCACATGCATTAAGTTAGTTAGTAATTCTATAGGTGATCACACGAACGGGATTGTGATGTATTTCATGCGTCCAGGCATCCACCTGGTTACATGGGTCCATCAGATAAGATAGACAGGAACTTTTGAAAGAAGAGACAGGGCAGAGGGAAAAAAGTGCCAAGATTTTACCCCTGGGAAAAAAACCTCTGCGATAGTTAGGTGAGGGAATAAGAGCGGCTGGCTAAGATACTGCCAGTACTGCGACAGATTCTATGCTAAAAGGTTGGATGTATGAGGGATTTGTTAGTTTTGTTAGGATATGGTATCATGCAACAACTACAGCTGGTCCACACACCGCCACTGCCGCTGAGGTTGTCAGCTGGTGCCGCTCGCCGTTGCTGTCATTGAGATGAGCCTGTAACATGCCAAATTGTTATATTTAGTAACAGCTGTGTGCAACAGGTGTTGTACGTGTTGGTGAGACATCACCAGGATGCCAGAGCGCAACCGCCGCAACGCGCAGATCCTTTCCTCATCCCGAGAGTACACGGTAAGGGTTTCGCCGACGGCGACAGCCACAGTGCTGCTAGTTGACCACCCCCAACTTGCCCGGGCTTTAGGACGATGACTGACACCACCGCCATGACCGCCCCCGCCATGACCACCTCCGCCAGCACGTGTCATCGCCACCGGGGAAGACAACCCCACCCTGCTCATTCCAGGATTGGAGCAGGATGCATCGCGCTAGCCTGCCACGACTACCAGCGCCCCCACGGTGCATACCACACCAGATACTGTACTAGTGTTGTTTTTGGGTTATTTTCTTGTTGTGTATGGCTGCCTTCTGCACCTGCGATCACACTGTAATGACTTTCCTTAGCCCAGTGATTACTTTGCAGGTTGGTTAGGGAATGGTACCCTAACCCCAGTGGCCCTTGATGCAGTCAACAGATTTCTTACTTGTTTATGTATTAGTTTTTTTTCCTATCTGTTGAGCAATATTTTCGGCCGTGGGTGTTTAAATCTGTGGTTGTGATCATAGCTGCCTATAATGTGTATCAAAGGATTTCGCGACATATGGGATTTCCCGTACATGTTTATGGCAAGCTTCTTAATTACTTGCTGTATTGGCTCGAGTCGGAAATCTCTGTGTAAGTCTGGTGTTCGTGTTCCCCAAGGAGCATTTGCTATGATCCTGAGTACTTTGTTTTGAATTAATTGCAGTCTCTTAATGTGAGACTTAGCGGCGTACCCCCAAACCGGAGCTGTATACATTATGAGTGGTCGAATGAGTGCTAAGTACATTGTTCGGGCATTACCTTGGTGTGGTGTGCTTTGTCTGTTTATCATAGGGTATAGCTATTTGAGTCTAATGTTTGCTTTATTAACCATGTGTTCTATATGGAGCTTCCATGTTAGCTTCGCGTCAAATTTGACTCCAAGATATTTAACTTCATTCCGGAAATGTATAGGTTGATTTGTAGTGTTAGCGGTTGACAGTGTTCGTGAATGCGTTTTTGCCTAGGTCTTCGTGTAAATAGGAGTGCCTCGCATTTAGCTACGTTGACTTTAATTTGCCATCGTGTGAGCCAAGGTTCGACTACGTTAAGCATGTGCTGTAATCTACTGTTTATATGAGACGGTTGCTGTGACTGTGCAAGATAGGCGGTATCGTCAGCATAAATAGCTTGCATCGTTTTGTCTGTGGTCGGAGCTTTATTGACATATTCAGTGAAGATTGGAGGGCCTATTAAACTTCCTTGAAGCACTTCTGCTTGTATCTCCTGAGGTGTAGAGTTCTTGTTGTCACACACAAATGTGGAACGTTCGGTTAGTGAGGTACGAGTGTATTAGGCGCACCAGTCCGTCTAGGAATCCGTCGTCACTGAGTCTACGAATGAGGCCGTTGTGCCAAAGACGATCGAACGCCTTTCGATGTCCAGGAACACAGCTCCGGTAGACGCAGACAAATTATATCCACTTGTTACGTGCTCAACAACGCGCATTAATTGTTGTGTTGTGGAGTGGTGCTTTCTAAACTGAATTACTCTGGCTTCAGAATGTTATTGTCCTTTATGTGTTGTGTAAAGCGTCAAAGTATGACTTTTTCAATAACTTTGCTAAGGGAGTTGAGTAAGCTAATCGGACGGTAGTTGTTGGGTGAAGATGGATCTTTCCCCGGCTTTCTGAACATTAGCACTTTGGCCTCCTTCCATCGGTCGGGGAAATACAGGTTGTGTAAGTTGGCATTCGCGATGTCTGTAAGGTACTCTATCGCTTTCCCTGTGAGCTGTTTAAGAACAAGGTTCTGAATACCATCCAGACCAGGTGCTTTTTTAGCATTCGAGTGCTGTATAGCCCATGAGATTTCGTCGGAAGGTGGCCTACGCGGATACTCGCGAACCGGTTGGGCTAACAGCTGTGTCACCATCTGTTCCGTTTCCAATGTAAATGCAGGATTGGAAGGATCTACGTTTGGTCGAAAAGATGCTGCGAGTGTTGGGGCCATCAGCTCCGCCTTGCCTTCAAAAGAATAGACAAGTCCGTCCGGCCCCTGTAGGGTGGGTGTATGATGTGCTTCATGAGTGAAGTGATGAGCTAAAGACCACACGGAGCGGTCAGAGGTGTCAGTGTTCAACTCCGAGAGCAGATGCCCCCATTGTTGATTTTTGTACTCCTGTATTCTACGACTAATTATGTCTTTGAGTCTCTTGATATGCACTTTATAAATGGGATGCCTAGTACATTGCCAGTATCTCCTGAGCCTGTTCCTAGTTGTGATTAACCCCGTAATTGCCTCAGGTAGCGCCATTTGTCTCTGGTGTGGGGTTGATTCAGGGATGCTACTCACCATAGCTTCCTATATGGCAACAGTTAGAATTTCAACAGACTTGTTAATGCGTTGTTGGCTAATTTCGTGTCTGTCAGGTATGCGACTATCTAACACCTCCTTGAACATAGTCCAGGTGGTGCGTCGATAGTTTAGCATCCATCGCTTGTCAGTGTTCTGCGGTGTACCTTCAGTGTTAAGTATGAGTGGCATGTGGTCTGATCCAGATCGTTTACAACCTGTAGGTCATGTGTGTGGGTTATACCCTTGAGGAGGGCTATATCTAACATGTCTGGATTATGTCTCCGAGCATGGGGGACAAACGTCGGTTCGTTTGGCCCCAGTATAAGATAATTGTGCTCTAGTGAATGTTCGTACAGTTTACTGCCATTGGAGTTTTGATGCTGCGAATTCCAACTATGATGTTTGGCATTTAGATCTCCAGCGACTATTACTCTAGGTGTGGTATTTAGCAGCCTACTGATATCACGCATGCTAATATTATTGGGCCTATTGTAGACTGCGATAAGATTAGTGTATGCTCCGTTAAACCGGAATTTTACGGCTGTGGCTTCGATCCTCTCTAGCTCGGGAAGCACTATGTTTGATTGCTCTATGTCCGTGTGTATAATCACGGCCGTGCCTCCACCCTGTGTGCCGTTCTGCCTGTCAGTACGGTGCACACGGTATTGGCTCATTTGGAAGTTATCTTTTGCACCCAGGTGTGTCTCGTTTATAAGAGCAATACGGAGACTGTGCCCCTCCATAAACGTCGCCAATTCTGCTTTTTTGTGTTTCAGTCCGCAAGCATTCCAGAAGAGGATATGCATATTCAGAGGAGTGGGGTGTCAGGCATTGTTCGGTTTTTAGACAGACAAGAGGCTAATCTGGATTACAGTTCAACTGCCCCTATCTGGGGAAGTGGTGTTGAACTTTAGTAGGGTAGCTTGGAATACTGGCTTTGGGGATGTAGGGATTGCAGTCCATCTCCCCCCCATCTGGGGGAGTGTACAGAATCTGCAGTGGGGTTAGTAGGCAGGATTGCCCTGCAGTCCATCTCACCCCATCTGGGGGAGTGTCCAGAAGCTGCTGAGGGGCAAGAAGGAAGGATTGGTCTGCAGTCAATCTCCCCCCATATGGAGGAGTGTCCAGGCACTGCAGCAAGGTAGTGTATAGGATCAGGGTTAGGATTACAGTCCATCTCCCCCCATTCGGGGGAGTGCTCAGGATCTGCAGTGGGGTAAGGGGACAGGATTGATCTACAGACCGTCTCCCCCCATCTGGGGGAGTGTCCAGGCACTGCAGCAAGGTAATGTGTAGTGTAAGGATTACAGTCTATTTCACCCCATTCAGGAGAATTTCCAGGAGCTGTAGTAGAGGTCTTACGACTTTAGACAGCAGCGGATTAGGGGTGTGGAACATTGCTGGTGCCTAGGACGGACATGAGGTAGTTCTGGAATACAGCCCATCTCCCATCTGAGGGAGTGGTTAGGAGCTGCATTAGGGCACTTACGAATTTGGGGATGAGTGTTGCCAGAGAGAGGTCAACGGAGGGGAACATGGGTCGAAGGAGATCGTCTATTGTTTTACGAATTGTTGCGAGAAAATCTAGTGCGGGCTGAGTGTGTGTCGGCTCTGCAGGGGTAGCTGGACCCTGTGGAGGTGTTGAGTTTGCTTCTGAGTCGGCGTGGGTCGGGGCAGGCTCCACCGACTCCACGGTGGACGGGCCAGCCGGATTGGCGTGGGTGGCTACGTCAGATCCCACAGCGCTTGCGCGAGCTCAACCGACTCCAGCGGCCGTTGCTTCCTCGGTGGGAGGCGGAGGGGTTGTTTGGCTCCCAGCGTTCCTAGTGCATCTCCTGTTATTTTTAGAACGCTGGGATTTGGGTTGTGATGAGGCAGCTGAAGGCTGCGTCGTATGTTCTACAGTGCACGCAGAGCCTGCTGTTTGAGGCTCTGCAACCTCTGTTGTGGTGGATGTGGTTTGTAAGCCTTGGGGTGCAGTTGGCATTTCTTTCTGTATGCGTTGTGCCGTGTTCGTGATCGTGTTCGAAGCCGCAGCACTGAAGGACACATTACTCCTAAGGTGGGCCGTGTTCTGGATCACTTTGCATTGGTTTTTTGTGGACGCTTGTTGTGTCTGTGGTTGTGATGCCCCTTTTGCATACTTTGCATTTGCCGGGCTAATGCAAGTTTGTACTCGGGGCAGCTTCTGTAATTCCTAGGCTGTCCTCCCCCACAGTTAACGCATTTGCGTTCGTCGGGCATCCTAGCTTTGCATGTATGTGTGGCATGATTGCCGGCACATTTGCGACAGCGGGGTGCCGCAAAGCACCGGTCTGTGGCATGTCCATACCGCTGACATTTATGACAGACAAGGAGTGTGTTGGGAGGCTCATACTTCTCCACTTTTATCACCATGTAGAGCAGGTGAGTGGCCTTCTCAAACATGAAGGGCTTCCTTAACACTGTCGGGAGGGGTGGTAGGGTGTATCCCTCTGACTACATATAGCTGTGTCCTTTCGGTTTCCAGCCTAAAAGTGTGGTATTCGATTTTCTCCTCTCCGAGGCAGGGGCGTAGCTACTATGGGGCTAGTGCACCGGGGCCCTCACGCTCAGGGGGCCCGCAAGCATACCTCAAGGGGCCTCTAAGCGCACCTCTAGGGGCCCTCAAGCGCAGTTTAGAGGGCCCACGAGCCTTCACGGCAAACTGGCGACCTTTTTTTTTTTTTTAGCTCTACCGTCGTCTAAGGGACCCCTCAGAACACAGGAGCCCCTCACTAATGGCCCTCACTGCTCAGGGAGGGCCCCAACCACTGCTCAGGGGCCCCTAAAGAACAATTCAAGGGCCCCCATTCTCAGTTCAGGGGGCCCCTACCAGCACACAAAGCAAAAAAAAGGTCGCCCGTCTGGCCTGAGGGCCCAAAATAATTTTTTTTCACCAGGGCCCTTGTTGACCTAGCTACGCCACTGCTCTGAGGTACCTGAGGAGTTTCTTGTAGTCTTCATTGGTGGACACGTACAGTGCCGTGTACTGCCCTGTGAGCTTGGTGTGGTACTGCACAGGGTTGTATTTCCAAATGAATGAAGAGTTTATGCGACCGAGATTGCCATTGTTGCGAATCGTGATTTTTTTTTGGGGGGGGGGATACTTGATCGCGATGTTGTAGTGGCTGCCATGGCAGTATTTTGTTTTGGGTCAGTTTCTGCAGGTGCTGCGGGATTCGCTTTCGCGCTCTCTTCAGCTGCTGTCTGGTTGGGCTGACGGCCCTTTTTTGGCATCCTTGCCAGCCTAAACTCGAGGATTGGGGATTGCCCCTGTAGTACACTTTCATCGAGAAAACTGGTGTGTAGCGTGTACGACACACTTACATCAACAGGCTTCCCTTGGCTGTTGTTAGCAGGCACGGAAAAACCGAACTGCTGTCTGTCTTCGCACCTCGGGGTGCTTATCTGCGGGCCACCAGGTATGGCTGGGTCTGCCATCCTGGTCGAGGAAACAACTACCTGCGGCTGATGACTTTGCTTTTGGTCTGACCTTTGCTTTCTCTGAAGGCAGGCAGTCGCAGGAAGTTACCCGAAGATGGGGGGATCCTAGCTTCTAATCGGCGCAAGAGAGCGCGGAGGAAGAGATTGGTCCTAGAGCACACGCAGTTATCCCACGTGAAGGGGCTGCTGGTACTCAAATTACCCTATAAAGAACGGTAGATTCCCGCTGGGAAGATTAGGGCAAAGCCCAACGTCTAGGCAGTGACCCACAGGTCACTGCTTGAGTTGGTTAGGGAGTGTGTTGATCTGGCCCTTAGTTCTCACTGCAAGGTATCAAGGCCAAATACAACCCAACAACCACTAAACAACTCGTAGGAGTAGTTCACTCCACTCCAGAGCTTTTGTCTGATCCTATCATATACCAGTATGTCATCTGTGAACATCGAACTTCTCACAGTAAATCTTTAACACAATCATTTGTAGAATAATGAATGGTGATGGTCCCAATACACTTCCATGTAGCAGCATTCCCATTTTCACTTTGACATGTTTTGATACTGCATTTCGAACTGAGACACCTAGCTTTCTGTCTTTTAAGAATTATTCTATCTATCTAGTAACTTTTTCATTTGACTACAATCATTTTTACTTAATTTAATATCATTTTAAGGATCAGTCTGTCAAATTTCTTGGAAATATTTAGTGCTTCACCATCAACTAGGTCTTCCTTGCCCTTTATATTCTAAATATCTTGTATATAGCCCAATAACTGAGATGAATTTTCTAAAATCATTGTTGCCAGTTTAAAAACCAGTTTCTTTCCTCACATTTCTGATGTGGTTGCATATAATTTTCTGCATTAGTGTTCCTACCGCTGACATTAAACTTAATTCAGGTAGAACAGATAATCCGAACATCAAACTGAGAGGGTACTTTGGACAAACAAATGAAAACAACCAACAAAGCAAGGATTTGTCAAAGGCTTTGGCCCCATGTGTAGATAGAAATGGTATGAAATAAAAGATCCTGATTAGAGGCACAAAAATAGAATAGCAGATAAAAGACTATGTGGAATTTTTAGAAAATTTAAAATAGGGGGAGATCTTCATGTTATGTGGTTAATACAGTAGCAATGAGTATAATAGTACATAAGTGCAACCTTCATCTGTTAGAACTAGAGAATTCCACAGTTGCAGAACTTGTCATTAACAGTGATCATAAAATGGACTTTACGGATGTGGAGATTCTGATCGAGACATCTTACTTTTAGGAGTCTGTCATAAAAGAAGCTATCAGAATAAAGCTTAATGACAACACCATTAACAGAAATGCAGGTCTCTTTCTGAGTGATGCATGGAAACTATCACTTTCAGTTGTCAGTTAGGAGCACAACAAGTTTAATGCTGCCAATTGTAATGAAGCCAGCACAAGCAGAGCTGCATGGCATCACAGAGCGGACTGCGTAAAGAGCTACGATACCCATTGGCCGGTCGGTGTTTGATGCCTGTGACACCTAGGATGTTATATAGGCCCATGTGCTCACTCACTGTCAGAGTAAATCTCGATTTATTGAACTTCAGGTACCCAAGACAACAGAGATAGATGTCAAAACATTGTCTTTTATAACACCATCTGGTGGCAAACCCATGAAGAATATTTAGCAGTCTGCCCAGTTACCACCTAATTTTTATAGAAAAGGTATGAATTAAAAAATCCTGGTCAGGGGCACCATGATAAAGTGACATAAGATACAAGACTAATAAGATCTTCTCTGCTGAATAGTTAAATGTGAAATTTTTAGAAAATCTAAAACAGAAGGATATCTTTCAGTGGTTAATGCAGAAAGAATGACTAATTTCACACTAAGATCCACAGGTATGAATTTTAAACCTCATTGGCATTTTTTTAAATTCCCTTTCTTACTACCCTTGTTTAGAACCTAATGTTTTATAATTTTGTTGTGATAATTACCAGAAAATTTAGGTTGATCTAACATGTAATGACAATAGCAAATATTATGTTGATTATATAATTAAATCAGCTCTAATCACACATGCATCACATTGCAAGCATGACTAGCAATGTTCTGGTGTAGGAAATAAGGATGCAGAGTGGTAAGGGTTTGATATTGTTTGAAGTAACAAATATGCTTCTTGAAGTTATCCACAATGGTGTTTTGCACAATCAACTTGTCTCACAAAATACCTGAAATATCCACCAGACAAATATCCATGAAGATTCATATCCAAAGATATACAGAAGATAAGTGAAAGTGTATTGGTGGGTGATAGAACCAAAATTACCAGTTTAAACTCAAACATGAATTTTCCATTCTTTTGCCACGAAATGTTCCATATAAATTACAAGTTCATAACACATAAATAATCCCCTGCTGCTTCTTCACATCATACATGATTTCGTAGATGAGTCACTGTAATTCACTCCCTATAGTGAGTTAACATTAAGACACGAGTTCTGTTCGATCTTGTCAGATGCGCACACTTGCATCCTGCCACTTGCGGAAACCATGCATTGCCACATCTGATCTCTATGATATCCACAATCAAACTTCTTGCTTTTGCCTTCTCAAAACTGAAAACTCCCGTCTACCAGAGGCCAGCTGTGTTAATCTTTCACAAATTTAAAATATTTCATAGATCTAATTCAGATTACTCTTCATCCCATGTATACAAAATATATGTCTGTTGTTTCATTAGAACTCCCTACTGACAAGAATTAATGAAATAAACAGGCACACAGAACTAATATTCTTCTGCTATACTTCATCGTTGCTAATGCCAAGGTATAAGTCAATAGAGTAAATTGAGTAATTTCCATCTTTGCAAGGAAAGGTTTTTCTGGATTTTTTTTAGGTAATGATTTTTATTGGATATCACAGTGGAAAACAATTGCCTACAACAACCAAGGCTCATAAACCACACTCAGATAACTGGAGATGGTCCCCAACGATAATGATGATGAACTAAAATATTAGTTTTGTTACAGACTGTTGGTTTATCATTCATTGGTGTTTGCAAGTCAAATATTTATATTGAATTGTGTATCAATAGAATGAAAATGAACCTACTTGTAAAGACATTTGTCAAAATAAGGATGTACTGTTTTTTAAATAACAATAGCTCATTATGGTAGTAACAAGTTGCAGGCGGGGACTGCTATATTGCACACAAAACCAAAAAAGAAGAAGAAGAATTTACACAATTCCACAATATTTTGAGAGAACCTTCAATCATGTAGGAAACATGAAACATATGGAAGGTTGCACCCGTCAGTTGCTACTACATGAATGGTTGAATATGACCTTAGAAGACAATAACAGGGTGGTGGAGAAAAATGTAATTACATAAATGTGATACCACTGCAAATGGTGATAATTATTTTTAATAAAATTAGTAATATATGGAAACTTGTAATAATAAAAAAGAAATAAGAGGTATTATAAATAGTTATGATAATCGCTGGATTTAGCATTGTTAATGACGAATGTTTCCGGCAAAATATTTTGTAGGTGATTTAATCTTTTTTGTGTCATCAATTTTGGTGACAAGTTAACTTTCGGTACTGTTTTGCTTTTCATATTGTCTTAAAAATATTTCATTTCATTTTTGTTGTCGCTGTTACTGATCAGCTTTGTTTTGTGTTTTATATTTCAATTTTATTTCTGGAGCACAATTTTTTAAATTATAATGTTGCTTCCCTTCAAATTTGTGTGTGCCATGTTCATTAACTAAATGTCTTTTACATTGTATCATTTCTTTTCATATTCCGATATCCATAAGTTAAAAGATCAAGATCCATGAGAAATCATTGTGTTATAATGATAATGTGGAGACTAACCTTAGGCTAGAAAACATACAAACTTCTGATAAATCTGGCAGCTCTGTACAAGACTGCTTAGTGTGCTAGAAACAGTTCCACATGGGAAGAGGTCGTGGGTGCAGCAGTTCTACTTGCATGTTGTGTGCATTTGGAACTAAGTATTAGAGTTGTAGGGAAGTAGGATGGCACAGAGAACACAACTGGATGAAATTATGAGTGGTTGGATCATTGGCAGCTTAGAGGCCATCCACAGTATGCACCAGGTGGTCCAAGAGTTGCATGTCACATATAATGTCATTTCACAATTTTAGAGGAGGTTTCAGGAGAGAGGAAACATTCAGTGACATTACAGGCAAGGTCAAGCACGTGCTACAAACCAGAGTCAGGATTGTTATCTTGCATTAGGTGCCTGAAGAAGTCGCAACTAGCACAGCCCTTGCATTGGCTAGAGACCTCACAGCTACATTTGTGTCACACATCTCCTGTCACACAGTGTATCATCAGCCTCAAGAGATTGCTCTGGAAGCTCGGCAACCCACCAGATGCATTCCCCTTGCACAAATGCACTGCATGGCTCGTTGAAAGTGGTGACTTGCTAACCACTATTGGAGCCAGCTTAATAATCTCTTATCTAAGATTTATTTATTTAGTAAGCAATACTTAACACTTTCTCATGGAACCAGTCAGTGCATTTCTTAACCACTTAGCTGATCACATGTTTTCTCATCTTAGTGCTAAACCTTTGCAAAAAACTTTTGTTTATTATTTTTACTTTGATCTCATAAGATTCCTAAAAAACTTTTGGAAATTGCTCCAAGATATCTCAGACTTAAAGAGACTTTAATCATTTTAATCTTTTAATACCCATTTTTCCTTCAAATATGGATTTATTCACTTCCTCATTACAAATATTTTCTTAAATACTTGAGTTTCAATCTGAGATTTTTGGTTAGGGTACACTGGAATAATCAATAAATGCACTTACAACGGAGTTGCAAGAGTAAAGCATATAATTAAGCAGAAAATATGAACACTTACAATGAACAATACATTAGCAGAGTATATAAATAAGGATAGAGAACAAACCCTAAATCAACCACAGTACTGAATGACACCCTTCAAGCTGATGAAGAAACAGAAAAATGTTTTGGAATGTAAATAAACTAAATCAAGTGTTGAAGAAAATCTAATGTGGATGATTGATATATGCATGATTGAAGAAGAAAAGCAAGGAAGATAATTATAGCCAGTCCTGCATTGAAATAAATAAATTAGCAGGCCTTTCAGAGTTATACATGTATGAGGTTTGTTTGAAAAGTAAGGTGACTATTTATTTTTATAAAAAAATATTTATTTATTCATCAATATTTATGTGCTCCTTTCAAAGTAATCCCCCTCATATATAATACACTTGTGCCAACATTTTTTTCCAATCCTCGAAGCACTTCTGATAAGCACTTTACAGTATAGCCTTGAGCATTTGCAGCAATGTAGTCTTTATTGCCTCAATCGTTGCAAAACTTCGTCCTTTCATTGGTCTCTTCAGTTTTGGGAACAGAAAAAAGTCGCAGGGGGCTAAATCCAGTGAATATGGTGGCTCAGGCATGATTGTGATGTTGTTTTTGGCCAAAAAATCACTCATGAACAACAATGAGTGAGCAGGTGCATTGTCGTGATGCAAAAGCCATTAATTCTTTTCACACAAATCTGGACATTTTGTCGTATTGCTTCTCGCAAATGGCACATAACTTCAAGGTAATATTCCTTATTGACTGTACGACCTTGTGGTAAAAACTACTGATGCACTACACCACGTTAATTGATGAAAACAGTGAGCAAAACCTTGACACTGGATCGAACTTGGCGTGCTTTTTTTGGTCTTGACTTTTCTGGGCTCTTCCATTGGAACAATTGGGCCTTGGTTTCAACGTCATAACCATATACCCATCATTCATCACAAGTTATAACCCTTTTGAGAAAATAAGGATTATCTTTGATGTCATTTAACAGCTCCTGTGGGATGCTCATGCGACAGATCTTCTGTTCAAAATTCAGCAGTTTTGGAACAAACTTCACTGACACACATCTCGTGCCCAAAACATTTGAAAAAAGTGCATGGCACAAGCCAGCCGACATGCTGATTTCATCAGCAACTTCTCTAATGGTGATTTCACAATTCTCCAACACCACTTTCTTCACTTCTTCACTTCCTCGATGTTTTCATCAGTTGTTAACGTGCTGGGGTGTCCAGAGCAAGATTCGCCATTGACATCTTCTCTGCCATCTTGGGAGAGCTTGTACCACTTATAAACATTTTTTTTACTCAAAGTAAATTACCATATACCACTGTCAACATTTCAAGTTTTTTGGAGCATTTAATTCCATTTTTTACACAAAACTTGACGCAAACTCTTTGATCCATTTTTTTGACAGCAGAAAATCGCTGAGCACACAAAACACTTCTAACAATTATGCCTCTCACAAACGATGCAAAGCATGCTATGTTGTTGAAACTGTGAAGATATGTGCAGGACGAGTGTACCAAAATTAGAAAAACAAAAAAATGAAAATCAAATACACGTATCCGGAGAAATTCAAAAAGTCATCTTACTTTTTGAACAAACCTCATATAAATAAGTAAATAGAAACCAAATTGGGAACTTTGTACAAACAAGGGAAAATAGTTGCTAAATTTTTTTCAATAATTTTGAAGACTAGATTGAAATATGAGGATAGGCTGAAAAGAAATGCACATGTGCTTGTAGAACATGAATAAAAGCAAATAGCAAGTTCAGGCGAAAAATACTTAAAGTCAAATACTTAAGCTACAAAAAAATATATTTATTTTTCAACATAGTCACTGTTAAGGCTGACACATATCTCCCAAATTTTACAAGTTTTTTTATTCCATCACTGAAAAATACTTCTGACTTTCTCAAATCCAGGATTTGACAACTACCTTCACCTCATCGTCCGTGTTGTAATTAACCTTGAAGTCTCTCTTGGGTAGAAGAAAAAAATAAAAATCACAAGGCACAATATCAGGGTAGTAAAGAAGGTGTGGAATTGGTTCAAACTTCAGGTTTTGCAGAGCCTCTACAGTTCTTGTCTGTGAGATGGTGTGGAATCCAACAGATTTTAGAGTATCTCAATCATTCATTAATGAAGCCTACATATTGCTTGGCACTACCAATATGGTCAGGGCCGGATTAAGAAAGCGCGGGGCCCGTAGCAAATGTGAAGAAGAGGCCCTAGATTTTTTCCATCCGGGGGAAAAATGTAGAGAAAAAAAAAAAACGGCTCCCATCTAGCCTAGGCACGGGGGCCCCTCTAGGAGGTGCGAGGCCCCCCAGAAGGTGCGAGGCCCATAGCATTTGCTACCTCCTGCTATGTGGTTAATCCGGTACTGAATATGGTTTGTAATAAAGTGATTCGCCAGTCATTTTGAATCTAAAAGTTGATGAATTTTCAATGTTTATTGTCTGTGGCAGTGACTGTATGTTTGCTGTGTTTTTTATGAACAATTATGGCTTTTCCAGTCTTGCAGTCATGAAATTTTATTGATCATCGATTAACAGTAGAGCTATCAACAGCATTGTCACTATAAACAGCCTTTAAACAATGAAGAATCTTGGTAGGAGCAACTTTTTAAAGAAAATTACAGATGTATTTATAAAAAGGTGCTGTAAGTTAATCACTCTCACACTAATAAAATAATAGTAGAAAGATAGGAGGAACACAGACAAAAACTGTATGTGGAGAAAAACAACAACAACAATTTGTCGAGAAGCTTGCTAAAATCATATCAAAATTTTACCTATCATTTTTTTAAAACTAGACTTTAATGCCTTTGGCTCAAATCAAAAATACTTCCAGAAATAAAATAGTATTTAAACCATTATCAGAAAGTGAGGAGACAATGAGTTGCAAATAGATCTTTAGAAAACATCAGTTCACAATGCTAACAGAATTATTTTCTGATGAATCTGAGAACTACTGTAGTAAGCATTTTGACTACCATTAAAACTATCATTTTGGATAATTGAATATTTCAGTTGACTCAAGCCTATTGGGAGTTCTTGGGATACAAAAGGTCAATCACATAAACGAAGAAACCGATAATATAGTACCTGTACCATGCACTCAACAGTCATTTGCATGGGTCAAGAAAATGGCTGAAATCAAGTTCAGCTAAGAATTGTCAGGGCACTGAACTGAAGGTCTACAGTACTGAGCATGGTGGGTGAGCGGTTAACACTCTGGCCTTGTATTTGGGAGGACGCCAGTTTGAATCCTCATCCGGGCATCCAGATTCGGGTTTCCAATGGTTTCCCCAAATCACTCCAGCCAAATGCTAGGATGCTTCCTTCAAAAACTCCACGGCCAAATTCCTTCCTGTTCCTTGTCCCCAGTCCCATCCCACCTCTAATGACCTTGACGAGGTGTAAAGCTGAGAAGGTCTACAAAAAGTGCCCACTGAACTTGCATAACTTATTTTTAGATTTAAATTATATTGATTTATACTGTGTCTACCTGTTTATTCTGCCTTTGTGTCTTTTTTCTTCATCCTACTAGTATTTTTACTTTTTTAACTTTCACTAGCATTAGTTTATACCATTAAATTGTTGACTAGTTAAACATGAATACTATTAAGATTTTAGTTAGTATTTTACTTATAAATATTATTAATTTTTTGTTAGTGTTATTAATTTTGAACTTAATTTAGGCCAGGTGTTAAATAAGTGTTGTATGCTGTTAGTTTGTGTAAGTTGTATATTATTTATTATCAACACCTGGTATATGTAAGAGAGGGCTTGACAGCCCTAATCTTGTCAGGCTAAATAAACCTTTAAATAAATAAATCACAACACCTATTATCACATATTTTTCATTTCAGAATCAATAATATTGTTATTGCATGCTCTCTAATCTATAAGAAATGTCAGAAGTAGGAAGTGGCACTAAAGCACGTTTTGTTGCAGTATTATCTGCAGTACACTGCAAGAAATGCTCTAAAAGCTCAATTACGAGGGTTATTCCAAAACTAAGATCCGATTCGCTGTAACTATTTGAATTGGGCGCCAAGGACAAAACACGCATGCACGCTGACTCCCAGCATGCCTTGCGTGTCAAGCACCGCCATTAGCGTTGTTACTGTTGCTGTGTGCTGTTTGTAGTGTCAGTTCACAATGTTTAAGACAATTTTTTGGCCCGCCGATTGTGAAGTAAGGGCAGTGATACGGTTTTTGTCTGCAAGAAACGTTTCAGCGGCAGAAATTCATTGGCAGATTACTGAAGTTTACGGTCCTAACATAATGAGTGACAGTAAAGTGCACAAGTGGGTGCGAGCTTTTAATGAAGGACGGGAAAATGTGCATGATGAACCACGGTCTGGCTGACCATCAGTGATTTCAGAAGATTTGGTCAATGCGGTTGACCAAAAAATTCATGAAGATCGATGATTCACTATTTCAGATCTCGAAATACTTGTACGAGTAAATTTCCCGAATGTGAGTAGAACGACTTTGTACAGAATTGTGTCTGAACATTTGAATTTTCACAAATTGTGGCCTGTTGGGTTCCCAGGCTGCTTACTGAGTCCCAAAAAATGGAAAGAATGGCTTATGCTCTTGTTTTTTTGGAGCGATATCATAAGGAAGGTGACAGTCTTTTAGACCATATTGTCACAGGGGATGAGACATGGGTTTCTCACATAACCCCCGAGTCTAAACGTCAGTCGATGGAATGGCGTCACACGTCATCGCCAGTCAAGATCAAGGCAAAGCAGACAATCTCAACAAGCAAGGTTATGGCGACCGTGTTTTGGGATAGACATGGAGTATTGTTAGTCGACTTTATGGAAAGAGGGACAACGATCAATAAAGCAGCCTACTGCACTACCCTGACTAAACTTCGACGTGCAATCCAGAATAAGCGACGTGGTCTGTTGTCGTCTGGAGTGTTGTTGTTGCATGACAATGCCAGACCCCATACTTCGAAAGAAGCGCAAGCTCTAATCAAGAAATTTGGATGGGAACAGCTTGACCACCCACCATACAGCCCGGATTTGGCGCCAAGTGATTTCCACTTGTTCCGCTACCTAAAGGAGTTTCTTGGCGGCAAGCGCTTCGACACAGATGATGAAGTGAAAGAAGCAGTTAAAAACTGGTTATCTTCGCAGGTGGCCGATTTCTACGACATAGGCATTCAAAAGCCTGCTGAACGATGTGACAAATGTCTAAATAAGCATGGAAATTAAGTAGAAAAATAGATAAATATGCAAGGAAGGTAAATAAAACAATTGTTTTTGAAAAAAATTTAATTTTTTTTTTTTTTCTTAACCGGACCTTACTTTTGGAATAACCCTTGTTATGAATGGTGATTACTGAATATACTTGAAGACAAGAATTGATGAGCTCTCACTGAAATAACATACTATCATCAATGGGTCATCAGGGTTACTCAAAGTTAGATGCTGATAGCATGGCAGTTAAAATCGAGAGATATCAAACAATTAAACAATCAAATACAAGAACATTATTGATCAGATTTATCTTTTATTAATTTCCTTGTAATGAATTTAATAGGTTTAATCAAATTCTACTACAGAGCAAGGTCTGATATTTCAATGTGACAGTATATTAATGAGTGGAGTCAGTGGTACTAATAAAAACATTATCCCTTGTTCAGAATTAAAAGTAAATAGAATTTATAACTCAAATCAATGGTACAGTCACTGACAAAAAAGTGAATTGCATCAAATCAGTGCCAGCAGAACCCTTCAGATTGCTACACACCGTGATGCCAGCAGTTACCCCGTAATGTGTCTTCAGAAAACTCGCAGGATTGGACCTCTCCCCTTGGTTCCAACAAGCATGAACAAAGGCATTATTTGTAATCAAGCACAACTGCAATTTAATAGCTGAACATGATTTGATGCCACTTGCTCTCTATCCATGCCCGCTGGTTTCAGCACTACTCCAAACACAATTGATTCAGTGTTTTATGAAAGTGCATATGCGACCAAAAGTAAACGTTCAGGAAACTAAAAAGAAAAACCATTCCAGAAGCCTTATTAGAATTTTTTTTTAGCTTTATATAGTATTTTCATTTGACACATATTACCTTAACGTGTCCCACTATTTGAAAAACAATCTAAATTTTTTTCCTCTGCAATCACGGCAGTTTGAAAAGTATGCCATTTCAAAAAAATTCAAGTTCAAGTGGGATGACAGTCATTTTCAACCCACAACAATACAAGTTTCATATGACAGTGTAGTTTTTAATAATGTTGAACATGTTGAGTTTTGAGCCTCCAAACTACGATTTGCGGACATCATTGATTTTCTGTTACCATTTAAAGAAAACTGCTGCAGAATGGCATCAAATGCTTGTTGAAGCTTACAGTGAGCGTGCTCTTGGTAAATTGCAGTGTTTTGAGTGGTTTAAAAAATACAAAAGTGGTGATTTTGACATGAGAAACAAAGACGGTGAAAGAAATCCAAAGAAGTTTGAGGACAGCGAATTTCAAGCATTGTTGGATGAGGATGATGCCCAAATGCAAGAACAACTCACAGACCAATTAAAGGTAACATGGGAAGCTGTCTCCACACGTTTAAAAGTGATTGGAAAGATACAAAAGATGGGAAAATGGGTTCCACATGAACTGACTGACAGACAGCGAGAAAAACGAAAAACCACTTGTGAAATGCTGCTCGCCAGGTATAAAAGAAAATCATTTCTCCATTGAATTGTGACAAGTGATGAAAAGTGGATACATTTCAAGAACCCTAAGTGTAAAAGATCAATGGTAACTCCAGCTGAACTATCAACATCAAGGTCAAATCGCTGTGGAAGGAAGACAATGAATGCTCTGTGTTTGGTGAGATCAAATTGCGAGCTGCTTAAAACCTAGTGAAACTGTTAATACTGAAGTTTATCGACATCAAATGATCAATCTGAATCAAGCATTGCAGGTTAAACGACCAGAATACCAGAAAAGGCAAAACAAATTGATTTTGCTCCATGACAACGCACCATCACATACAGCAAAACCGGTCAAGGAAATGATTGAAGTGCTTAGTTGGGAGATACTGATGCATGAGGCTTACTCACCTGACTTAGCTCCATCCGATAACTTTGTCTTTACGTTGATGGGGTACGCACTCACTGAGCAGAGCTTCATTTCTTATGAAAATGTATGAAAATGTCTCAATGACTGGTTTGTGTCAAAAGAGAAAAAAACATTTTGACTTGGCATTCATAAATTTCAAGAGAGATGGGAAAATGTATATCTAGAAATGGACAATATTTTAAATAAGGTGCTTGGTACCATTCTTATACATTAAAGATATATTTTTTGTGAAAAAGTTCCGGTTTCATATTTATGCACCTGGTATATTGATGATGAGGCATGGAAAGATATTGGTGGAAGAATTGAGAGTGGTGCATGGAAGGATGAAGATGACCTTGACCACAAGTTGACACTCAATTTTAAACATATGGGTGTGGGGAAAATTTCTTTCATAGGTAATGAGGTCAGGTAGTGGAATAAATTACCAAAGGAATTGATAAATAATTTACTAAAAATAAGCATTCATAGAGGAAAATAGTAGTTTGTTTCAAGAATGGGGGAAAATAATGTTTAAGGGAATGGCCAATGATGCATATGCTCCATCATAATTAAATTAAATCTTCATTATGGCTTTTAGACAATTTCTTCCATCACGGCTAATGATGACCATTAACAGTATTATACAGGGCGTTCGCCGGGAAACGCAACCCACTGTTAGCGCTACAAGGAAGAAACTGCTCGCGGCGAGCGAGCGGTCAGCTCCCGGCATTTTTCGACCGTCGGTCGCGGACTATTTCATAAACTTGTATGTGGTAAGCATTTAAATGTGACGTAATTCATTAGCTTACCTTATAAAAGATGCTGGAAGTGTTGACACTCTTGTGTAATGCACATTTCACATCTTCTGAACATATTTCGAGACACACGCTGCCCTAACTGACTTAATGATTTTTTGGGTGACTGTTCTAGTCGAAAAGCGATATCGTCAATTTTCTCCTCTGTGAGAATACGGTTGACCGACAGTCTCTTTTTGTTAAAAAATGAACCCGTTTCTCTTACTTTTTTACCAGACGCAGAATTGTTGATTTAGCTGGCAGTAAAGTGCCAGGATATTCGCGACGAAATTTACTGCGACACTTTTTAAATGACTTCTTCTTCACATATGTATCGTAGAGAAATATTCTTTGTTGCAAACTGTAACGTACCATAATTTTACTCACACTCAAACACGGTACAGATTAGTAAGAGTATGAAGCCCCAAACCAGCCAAACCGCAAAGAAACGTTTATTCACAACACTGATTAATAAGAGACTGAAGTCACAAACTAGCTACAATGCAAAGAAACCGTTCTTAACAATGTAAGGGTCACTGCACTGCACTGTTGGGGCAGCGGAGGTGTTAAACAGTGCGGTGATTCACGGTGCCGCGTGGCGGAAACTGCTGGCCCCGCTGTCCGAGCAAGTTGCCGACGGCAACAGACTGGGAGGGTTGCGTTTTCCGGCGAACGCCCTGTATAAAGTTAAGCGATTTTTGTGAAAGTTGGCAAGAATTGTATGTATGCTGCATTATACCGCTAACTATGACTGTCGTGACCTAACTGTTTGCGTAATACTTAAATGCTCGTAGAGTGGCATTATTCTTGATTCGGTTGGCACCCAAAGACTTAGTCCTGAGAATGTGAGCAGTCATCTGTTTAAACACAAGGTCAAATATACATTGTGCGTGTTTCATGTTCTAGCTAGAAGCACAAGGAATGGTTACATTCACACGATACAACTCTCTCAACTTATGGCTTATATATTTACAAAAAAAAAACCACATTCATTACATCTTGGTTTACCATTTACCTCTACTTTATAACATTGTATTTTCATGAAATCATTTAATAGACAAATATTAAACTGGTAATTACAATGAGTTCACCACAGAAACCGACATAGACCTCAACACTTCACTATCTGGAGCAATAGTCCCATACGGTCCCTGCAAATCAGCATACTTCCCTCTCTGTCACCAGTGTGACCTGGGTCAGCCAATTTCCAACTGTCTTCTCAAAAACTGGTGCATAACCAATTCCCACCATGAGTCTTCAGATCCATCTTCCATTATAGGTACTATTTATTTTTGCAATTCTATTTTATTTTTTTATTTTATCTATTTTTTTATTTACAAAGAACAGTTATCCAATATTAATATTGTATTGACATGGAAAAGAAACGGAAAATACACTCAACACTCACCAAAGTTGAAGGGAGGAGGGCAGCAGCAACACAAAACAACACACAAACAAAGAAAAAACAATATTTCGGGTGAAAACCCCTTTCTCAAGTAAAAAAAGTAGGTGGCTGGGCTTGCACAAGACTTGTGTTCGATGCAGCCACCTTTGTTAACTTGAAAAAGGGGTTTTCACCGGAAATATTGTTTTTTCTTTGTTTGTATGTTTTGTGTTGCTGCTGCCCTCCTCCCTTCAACTTTTGTGAGTGTTGGGTGTATTTTGCCTTTCTTTTCCATGTAAATATTGCCTCGCGGCATTTCTTTCCTTTCATTGTTACCTATAATATGGTATTGAGTATTATAAGGCTATATTGTGAATCCCACATCAGGTAAAACTTGTGTGTGGGCTTCAAGTTGTAACTATCTTGATTCTTTCATTATGGATATTTACAGTGTCTTAAGATCTATTGGATAATGTATACATGATTGTGTATAAACAATAATCAATATAGTATATTAGGAATATAAAGACACAAGTGATACAGTTATTATAATGATTTGTTCCATATACATGATCATTGTAAAAATTGTTAGTAGTAAAGTAATATTTAAGACCTACAAATATACATGGTTGCTTTGGTTTATTGATTATAAATTCTTGTGACTATTGCATGTGGGTTTGTGGAGTATCAGAGTTTGATGGTCCAGTGATTGTGTTGTTATATTGTATGTAAAGCAAACGAGTCTTGTTTTCATTTATAGTTAGAAGATTTTGGTTTAACCATTGCTGAACAGTGTTTAGGACTTTCTGAGCTGCATTGAAGCTGTCTTCCCAAGTGTTACCCATAACAGTCACAACTGTGTCATCAGCATATGAAGTGATTTTTGTACTAAGATTTAATTCACATAGGTCATTTATGTAATCAAGGTACAGAACTGGTCCTATTACTGTTCTTTGAACACCTACTTTGACTTCTGAAACTTTACTTACGGTGTCTCTAATTCATACAGTGTGTGTTCTGTTACACAGAAAACTATTAAATAATTTCAGAGCAGTTCCTCGCATACCACTCTTCTTGAGTTTTGCAAGTAGTATAGTATGATTGACAGTATCAAATGTTTTTTTTTTTTTTAAATCTAGAAATACTGAAATTGTCCTTTTGGAACTATCAGTCATCTTGCATAAGTGATTTGTCAATGAGTATATAGCATCCTGAGTACTTACATTTGGTCTGAAACCAAACTGATTTTCTTAAAGTATACTGAATTCATCCAAGTAGTTCATTAATCTACTTTTAATACATTTTTCTAGCAATTTTGAAAGATAAGTGTTGAGGAAAATCGGCCTATAATTGCATACTTCTTTTCTATCTCCTTCAGGGGCGTAGCTACTATGGGGCTAGGCGGTGCAGTGCACCGGGGCCCTCATGCTCAGGGGGCCCCCAAGCATACCTCAAGGGGCCCCTAAGTGCACGTCTAGGGGCCTTCAAGCGCAGTTTAGAGGGTCCACCAGCCTTCACGGCAAACTGGCGACCTTTTTTCTTTTTTTTTTTTTTAGCTCTACCGTCGTCTAAGGGGCCCCTGAGAACACACTAAAAAAGGTCGCCCATCTGGCCTGACGGCCCAAAATAAATTTTTTGCACCGGGGCCCTTGTTGACCTAGCTACGCCACTGATCACCTTGCTTATATACTGGTATAATGATAGCTATTTTAAACGAATATGGAAACTGTCCTTCTGTTAAAGATAGGTTAAATACATGTTTTAGTGGCAGCAGTATAAATTTATTCACATTCACAGTCTTCAACGTTTTAATACTTATATTATCATACTCACTTGCAGAGTCATTCTTCAGTGCGGTTATGTGGCTTGCTATTTCCACTTCTGATACGGGAGGAAGAAGGCAGACTGTGACTGGGATTTTGGGATGTTATTCTACTTGACTCTGTTTGTGGCGTCATCAGTTGCACTTTTAATTTTTTCAGCAACTTCTAGACCTATATTAGTGAAGTATTCTATAAATTTGTTTGCTTTTGTGATGGGCTCTGATGTCTGCTGAGAGTCATTAATGTAAATTGTTTCAATAGGTAGCTTCTTATTTTTCTGTCTGCCTGTTATTTCATTGATGTTTTTCCATAAAATTTTTGTATTGCTACAATCTATATCTATATATCTATAAATGAGAAAATGAGAAAGTTCGGATGTGTGTTTGGATGTACGTTGGCAATCAATCACGCCTTAATAACTCAACATATTTAAATGAAATTTGGCATGAAGTCAGTTAATTGCGTGCGAAGTGCAATAGGATAGATTTTATCCCGCAAAAACGCATAGTTCTTTTAGAAATTGCCATTAATATCAATTCGGAAGCAACAAAGAGTTTCCTACTTCGTAGATAGCCGTGCCACGTTTACTCTTTGCTTTTTAAGTAAATCGCAAACACTACTTCTCAGAATGCAAGTTTGTGTTTAGTTTAAAAGCCATAAAACTGACGCAATGGCAAATAATAGTTTTGAAGCAGGAAATATAAATCTGTTCTTAACCTTAAATTAAAAAAAGAAAGGTAGGTACTGTTGTCAAGTTCGCAAAGAGATGTTTTCATTTGCGTACATAAAATACTATGACATATCAAATATTACACCATAATTTCGTTCGTAATATATGCGTTATAATAAATATAAAAAATCAAAGCTTGGAAAAAAAGTAAAATGCTATGAGTATACCAGCACGAAAGTCGGTTCACTGAAAGTGCAAAATGGTCGTGCCCCAAATGTCGTATTTATAAAAATGTAAAGGATTCCATTCTATCTCGGTTATTTCCTGTTTCTTTTTTGTTACTATACAGTCTGTGTATTACAAATTATTTTTGCCGAAATTTAAAACTTAACTAATCCTTTTTATTTTTTTGTTCAGAATTTTTGTACGAATAATACTGCTTTTTATTTACTGTTCAATATTCTGCAAATATCTATCGAACGCTACACTTAAAACGAATGTATTCAATGGGCTAATGTAGAAACTTATTGTTTCATGAAGTAACACTGAAAGTCGTTTACAACACAATACACCTCATTTGCACGGAGCATAGCAACTAAATTCCTTCTGCCATCTGCTGTAACAAAAAACATTCTGGTCCAGGCAGCATTTCAACCAAACCACATTTCTGCTAATACTGCCGCTACAAAATCAAACGATATGAACACATCTCAACACATTAAATGCTCTGGACCTACATTTCGAGTGGTAACAGAATTTTCTATATCAAAATTCCTAATTAGTATATCATAAATTACTATCACAATTAATTTCATTATACACCTTACTAAATCAAGAGCAATAAAAGTCACTTTATCGCGATGTACATTTGACCTGCAATATGAACGATCGTAGAGAATTGTGGACTTTCCGTTGTACACTGTAAGTTAAAAGCATTTTAGCATAAATTTTTTAATTACGTTACCTCAATAACTGTCATGAAGCTGACGACATAGTTCATGCGGCTGAATGTAGTTTTAGATGTATTCAGTATTTAATTTACTGCGTTAATAATAAGTCAAGTTTATTTCGCTATTCATGACGTCACTAACATACAATATAGTGAATGTATTAATGTGCGAGTGATAGAAGCTTTGATTTTCTAGCGGTAATTTTAAAACGCAGCCTGGGCCAGAATGAGAACTTAAACATTATTAGTTATTAAGCTTCTTTCATGAGCGCCATTTAGTGACATCATGTATCGCTTTGTACCGATATTGTATCAAAGATCTATATTAAGCTTGGACGATTTAGCAGAACCATGCGGCGTTGCCCGAAGTAAATTTTTTAAATTTATCAATGTTTTATTAAGATAGTGGAGTGGCGGAAAAGCGGAGTGGTAATTCGCCGGTAGTCATTCAATTCTGTACGCAGAATAAGAAACCGAATATGAAGAAACAATCTATTACTACTTTAATATTGAAATTTATATTTTAGCGCAGAATTAATGGATCGAAACGAATGAACTATAGTAAACTGCTCTATAGGCAATTCAGTTGTTTCCAGAGATAGAGAAACCATTACCGCAATACCTCTGATTATTATGGATAAAAGAATCAATTACTACTATACTTACTACTATAATATGTAAATTTCTGTTGATGGAACCAATATATCCTTAAAAACAATATTCAAAGAGGAAATTAAGTTCTTCTTTTTTAAAGATTTTTTTTCAGTACTCAATGCAAATCAAAATATTCATTTTTAGTATCGCAATTTTACTAATGGAAAATGAACGTCCTTGGGCCACTTAAGTATTTATTTGCTGTTTGGATGTTAGTATTTTTTTGTTGTTGATATTTAGTCGATTCCATCAATGTATTGCTAATATTTTGACGTTTTGAGCTTCCATTAATTAAAACTACATTCATTTTTATTCGCTTGATGAAATTAGTAATTTTAAGAGATGTTGGGTAAACGAAATTCAAATCTTTCAAAGAAATGTAAGAAAACTAGGGCTATGAAAATAGCCAAAACCTAGGAGACAAATCCTCAATATTGTATATACGGATATATTAAACTGAAAATACTCCTTACAACTGAATATTTTTACTGCTTTATAAATTCAGTGAAGTAGTTGTGGAACATAAATAGATTTTTGTTATTTTATTGGCAACATTTATACTACTATTACTAATAAAAATAGCTCTTAAATAAACTGTATGGTCCGTATTGACCCTGGTGACAAGACTTCTTTACGTCTCCGGAATCAGTCCCTATCGTAGCCTCTTAACGTAACCCAGTAATCCTACCGGACATAGAGGACCCACAGTTCAACACGGAATCAGAACAAAGTGAGTATTCTGGCGTAATTCACATCACACACCAACCTATGCCAGAGGTGAAGGTCGAGCTAGGGACCTTTGAAAATCCTCGCCAAGACTGGAATTCAAGCTGGGGACTTTTCCATCTCCAGTTGGACGCCCTAACCACTGAGCAACCAAACCTCTCAGAATATCTTATATTACAATACTTTTCAACGCGGACGAAGTCGCGGGTAACTGCTAGTTTGTCATAATTATATTGGTGTAATATTTTCTTTTGTGATTCTGATAAACTTGTTTATCCAATTTGAAATGATAACCTCTAACATATTTAAATGAAATTTGGCATGAAGTCAGTTAATTGCGTGCGAAGTGCAATAGGATAGATTTTATCCCGCAAAAACGCATAGTTCTTTTAGAAATTGCCATTAATATCAATTCGGAAGCAACAAGAGTTTCCTACTTCGTAGATAGCCGTGCCACGTTTACTCTTTGCTTTTTAAGTAAATCGCAAACACTACTTCTCAGAATGCAAGTTTGTGTTTAGTTTAAAAGCCATAAAACTGACGCAATGGCAAATAATAGTTTTGAAGCAGGAAATATAAATCTGTTCTTAACCTTAAATTAAAAAAAAGAAAGGTAGGTACTGTTGTCAAGTTCGCAAAGAGATGTTTTCATTTGCGTACATATGACATATCAAATATTACACCATAATTTCGTTCGTAATATATGCGTTATAATAAATATAAAAAATCAAGCTTGGAAAAAAGTAAAATGCTATGAGTATACCAGCACGAAAGTCGGTTCACTGAAAGTGCAAAATGGTCGTGCCCCAAATGTCGTATTTATAAAAATGTAAAGGATTCCATTCTATCTCGGTTATTTCCTGTTTCTTTTTTGTTACTATACAGTCTGTGTATTACAAATTATTTTTGCCGAAATTTAAAACTTAACTAATCCTTTTTATTTTTTGTTCAGAATTTTTGTACGAATAATACTGCTTTTTATTTACTGTTCAATATTCTGCAAATATCTATCGAACGCTACACTTAAAACGAATGTATTCAATGGGCTAATGTAGAAACTTATTGTTTCATGAAGTAACACTGAAAGTCGTTTACAACACAATACACCTCATTTGCACGGAGCATAGCAACTAAATTCCTTCTGCCGTAACAAAAAAACATTCTGGTCCAGGCAGCATTTCAACCAAACCACATTTCTGCTAATACTGCCGCTACAAAATCAAACGATATGAACACATCTCAACACATTAAATGCTCTGGACCTACATTTCGAGTGGTAACAGAATTTTCTATATCAAAATTCCTAATTAGTATATCATAAATTACTATCACAATTAATTTCATTATACACCTTACTAAATCAAGAGCAATAAAAGTCACTTTATCGCGATGTACATTTGACCTGCAATATGAACGATCGTAGAGAATTGTGGACTTTCCGTTGTACACTGTAAGTTAAAAGCATTTTAGCATAAATTTTTTAATTACGTTACCTCAATAACTGTCATGAAGCTGACGACATAGTTCATGCGGCTGAATGTAGTTTTAGATGTATTCAGTATTTAATTTACTGCGTTAATAATAAGTCAAGTTTATTTCGCTATTCATGACGTCACTAACATACAATATAGTGAATGTATTAATGTGCGGTGATAGAAGCTTTGATTTTCTAGCGGTAATTTTAAAACGCAGCCTGGGCCAGAATGAGAACTTAAACATTATTAGTTATTAAGCTTCTTTCATGAGCGCCATTTTAGTGACATCATGTATCGCTTTGTACCGATATTGTATCAAAAGATCTATATTAAGCTTGGACGATTTAGCAGAACCATGCGGCGTTGCCCGAAGTAAATTTTTAAATTTATCAATGTTTTATTAAGATAGTGGAGTGGCTGAAAAGCGGAGTGGTAATTCGCCGGTAGTCATTCAATTCTGTACGCAGAATAAGAAACCGAATATGAAGAAACAATCTATTACTACTTTAATATTGAAATTTATATTTTAGCGCAGAATTAATGGATCGAAACGAATGAACTATAGTAAACTGCTCTATAGGCAATTCAGGTGTTTCCAGAGATAGAGAAACCATTACCGCAATACCTCTGATTATTATGGATAAAAGAATCAATTACTACTATACTTACTACTATAATATGTAAATTTCTGTTGATGGAACCAATATATCCTTAAAAACAATATTCAAAGAGGAAATTAAGTTCTTCTTTTTTAAAGATTTTTTTCAGTACTCAATGCAAATCAAAATATTCATTTTTAGTATCGCAATTTTACTAATGGAAATGAACGTCCTTGGGCCACTTAAGTATTTATTTGCTGTTTGGATGTTAGTATTTTTTTGTTGTTGATATTTAGTCGATTCCATCAATGTATTGCTAATATTTTGACGTTTTGAGCTTCCATTAATTAAAACTACATTCATTTTTATTCGCTTGATGAAATTAGTAATTTTAAGAGATGTTGGGTAAACGAAATTCAAATCTTTCAAAGAAATGTAAGAAAACTAGGGCTATGAAAATAGCCAAAACCTAGGAGACAAATCCTCAATATTGTATATACGGATATATTAAACTGAAAATACTCCTTACAAACTGAATATTTTTACTGCTTTATAAATTCAGTGAAGTAGTTGTGGAACATAAATAGATTTTTGTTATTTTATTGCAACATTTATTACTACTATTACTAATAAAAATAGCTCTTAAATAAACTGTATGGTCGTATTGACCTGGTGACAAGACTTCTTTACGTCTCCGGAATCAGTCCCTATCGTAGCCTCTTAACGTAACCCAGTAATCCTACCGGACATAGAGGACCCACAGTTCAACACGGAATCAGAACAAAGTGAGTATTCTGGCGTAATTCACATCACACACCAACCTATGCCAGAGGTGAAGGTCGAGCTAGGGACCTTTGAAAATCCTCGCCAAGACTGGAATTCAAGCTGGGGACTTTTCCATCTCCAGTTGGACGCCCTAACCACTGAGCAACCAAACCTCTCAAGAATATCTTATATTACAATACTTTTCAACGCGGACGAAGTCGCGGGTAACTGCTAGTTTGTCATAATTATATTGGTGTAATATTTTCTTTTGTGATTCTGATAAACTTGTTTATCCAATTTGAAATGATAACCTCTAAGAGAAAACTTTTTTCCGTTACTTGTGGTCAATTTGTTTAAAAAAAATTGAGGATAAGTTATGTTACAATAAAGTAATTACAACTGCATGTCACAAAAAAGGCTCCAACACTAATTTTAATTATTAGTGTACCAGAGGAATGGTATGTTAAAAGAACAAAAATATTTGATACAGCCTCTCTGTAACAAACCTTTTTAATAGTATACACATTAATAATATTTTGTATTTTACTCTGAATAATAATAATATGCTAGTACCATAATAAGAGAAAATTATTTTAGGGATGTAATGTTGTTCATCTCATTTAACAGTTATGGCAATTTGTTACTAAGTATGGTTTCTTTAATATTTTTGATTTTGCAGGTATCAAGCAGAGGATAGAGACTTAGAGGCACAAATGCTTGCTAAGGGGCTTCGACTGACTCCTTTAAGAAAGGAGTCGCATGTCTGACTTGAAAGGTTCTCAACTTATATACTCAAGATTATATAAATATGAAGTATAAAGTGATTCCCTGTAAAATCACTATATTAATTTTTTCTACCAACACTTCATAGTATTTAAGTAACCTATATGCAATTGATAACTTTAATACAATTAATTGTTATTGTTGTAAATACTTTTGTAAAAAAAGATATTTATTTTAAATGTACAAAGTTTAAGTTCGGTCTAATTTCCAGAAAAAAGATCCTTAATTCTCAAATAGAAGAAAGCTAATTTTTATGGATCAACACTTAATTCCTTATGCTATTGACTTTGACTGACATTTTGTGATACAAAATATGTCTGATAAATAGTACCTTTTTTTTAAAGGAAACTGTAAACAGCTATTATTTCCAGTAGTTCACTATTTATCTTTGCCATTGTGCGAGCTTTAGTTGTTAATGGCACTAAATTTCACAATTTTAAAATGAAAATGTAAGTATGAGGGTTTCACACACAATTATTTTTTCAGTTAATAATTTCTGAAATGCAACGGGTGCAGAGTTTTTTTTATTATATGTAATGAAAGCTAATTAACCAGAAGAATTAATATGTAAAATATGCATATTTTGATACCACATTAAAATGAGTCAAGACTGTATGCATGATGGCACATGTGTGACCAAATTTGGTGCCATGTAAAGAGACAGAAAATGTATTACTACAAACTAGATACAAACATTTTAGCTGTGTGTATAAGCTCAATTTACATTATGCCTATTTTCCTCTTTTGTGTACTTTGAATCTTTAGTAACAGTTAGACTAAGAATACAGCAAGCTCATTCTCTAAACATGGAAGGCCAAAATGGTTTGGAAATTAGAAACAAGTAATATGTGTGGTCAAAATTTACTGAAACTTGGGAAAAACAACATTTTCTAGATGTCATTCAGCATTTCATATGTTAAAAAAAAAAAATAGAAGAAGAAATCTCAGACATAAAAGATATATTTTTGTATGATAGCACAGCTGAGACATATTTTTTTTTCAATCCAGATAAACTAAACAACAGAATTAACTGTTTGTTGAATATTAAATTATTGCTTTCATGATTGAAACTCACTTTATTACTGTAAACTCGTCCTGTTCCCTGGCTCTCTCTACAAACTCACACAAGCTTGATTAATCCTTTGATCTCGCTATTTGAGACAGATATGTAATCAATATAATTTGTTGACTAGTAATTACAGTACATTATGCTGTTTCTTTCAGAGAGGAAGACTGGTTGTTTCTTGTGATCTGTAAAATAGAAATTCATATTGTAAAGACACTTATTTATTTGTGTTGTGTACTGTGTCTTGTAGGTACATCTTGCATGTTTTTGTCTAAAAGAGTCTGGCAAAATGGCAGGAAGAATACAGATTTTTGCCATTTAAATCAGTGACCTAGTCTTATAAAATTACAAACAATTTGATTCAGCTTAACTATAGATCCTAACTGTTTAGTTGTGATTATTGCCTTGCTATAAATTTGTGATAATTATCTTGAACTCTGTCTAAAAGCTGAAATGAAGTCACCTTTGGGTGATTTATTTATTTAGTTGTATTGTTTGTATCCATAAAGGCTACGTGGGTCACTTCAATCATGATTTTTATTTGTTGGCCAACTTTATAAAAATGTGTAAACTAAGAATGGAGCCTGATGATGTATTTATATGTAAATAACAAAATGTTATTTGTATTAACAGTGCAATTTAATATATTTGTAACAGAAAAAAGTGCTTTATTTAGTGTAAAATGTTATTTGTACTCAAATTTTTGAATTATTAAACTGTTTATAAGAAAATAAGTGTCATCTTTGTACAAGTGCTTTTCATGAACCAGAATTAAAATCTGATTCAATGATGCCACATATTTACCCACTGAAGTATTTACATATGTCTACACAACATTACACAAAGAATTATATATTTGAAACTAAAAATAAAGGTTACACAACTAAAGCGAGGATGGTAATAACTAATATTAAATGTAAGAAAGATTAAACACACACCACAAAAATGGTAAGTCAGGGGTAAGATCTAAGAGATGCTTACTAACCAGGTGCGGAGTTTGAAGCTGCTGCACATTCTTCCTCAATTACGTAGAATAACAGTGTTGAACATTCTTGATTCCAGTTTACAAAGGTACCAGTAACACAAGTCCTGTGTGTTTATTGGAGTTTGACAACACACACATTCATTCACATTTTATGAAAAAAAAAAAAAAACATGCAAAGCCAAAATTTAAAATGAGTTTTATAAGTGAAACAGAACCAAATATCAAAAATAAATAAGAACAGAGAGGATGTATTGCTTACATCATATGATAGCTCTATGGCACAGATACAAAGAAGCCCAAGCACAAAACTATGATGATTTTTTTAGTTCAAGCCTTACTTTTGCAATGGAACATTCTGTGTGTCTGCTAGAAAGGCAAAAATGCGTGAGCTATTAGCTTTCTTCCAATGGAACACACATATATTACTCAGCAAGAACCTGTTACAAATAGCTTTGGCAGTACTATTTAATTTCGAAAAGATATATTTATTTTGTAAAATGTATTGCCATCTAAGAAGAAAGGTACAAATAAGTATCACCATATCTCTTCCTGAAGACTAACACGTTAAGTAAATTTTCATATGTTTCGAGATTATGACTAGGTATTATCTCTGGAGCGAATATCCTCAAATCATCAATTAAACATTATAAAAATGTTTCAGTTGATGTTTAAGCCATTATGGGTAAAATATTTACCAGTTGAAATCAACCTACCATAAAATCTGAAATGATTAAGTAAGTTAAGTCATGATTAAGTATGTTAAGTCATTTTAAAAAGTGGAAATATGTTACTCTGGTTATTAATGAATACTATATGCTATCCAATTTTCTTGGCCAAAACATCAAGATATTTTCATTTGAGAATTTTGTCTAAATGGAAGTTAATAAATTTGCACTGAGCATGGTGGGTGAACGGTTAACGTTCTGGCCTCGCATTCGGGAGGACGCGGGTTCAAATCCCAATCAGGGGATCCAGATTTGGATTTTCCATGGTTTCCCCAAATCACTCCAGGTGAACGCCGGAATGCTTCCTTCAAAAAGGCCATGGCCGAATCTTCCCGTTCCTTGTCCCCAATCCTATCCCGCATCTTATGACCTTAGCCGTAAACAAGGCGTAAAGCCTTGAGTAAAATAATAAAACACTAAAAAACTTCAGCTAATTGTATCAGTGCAGTTAGTTTTGATAAGGACAAAAACAAGAACACTTGTATACATAAAAATTCAAGTGCTGTGGGAATATAACTAAACAGTGAAAGGGTATGGTGAAATTAAAAAAGAATTAAATAGGTACAGGATTTCAGAAGAATGCTGAAAATTAAGTGAATAAAGAACAAATTGAACGACTTTTGGAAATGATGGGTGAGGAAAAAAGTTTGTGGAAGAAGCTTACAGAAAGAAGAGAGAGGCTGGATTGGTTAATTTGTTAGGGAAGGGAACAGCCGAAGGTAAGAACTGTAGAAGAAGACAGAGATTAGAATATATGAAGCATATAATTGAGGATGTGGGTTGTAAGGGGTATGTAGAGATGAAGAGGTTAGCACAAGATAGAAAGGGATGGAGTATTGCATCAAATCATTCAAAAGACTGATGACAGCAAGAAAAAAGGATTTGGAATACAGAAGACATTGAGCTTCCAGAATTTTTTCGAAAATATGAATTAATTAACATTTGCCCACACCTTCGAACACGTGGAACTTTGTGTGTGTTGAAATGTTTATTCTTTACTACAGTTCTCCGGTGTTCATAGATCATTACTGAGTTACCAGGAGTAGATTTCTGGGGCAGTGAAAAACAAACACACAGACTGTTGGCTGCTTACCATAGTGAAAGAATAAATGTGATTAGGATAAACTACTTGTAGAGAAACTAGATTCATATTCACAGTACAGGGGTCAGCATAGAATGTTCATTATTGGTTGGGATTTACCGAGCGTGGTGGTGTAACGGTTAGCGTTCTGGCCTCGTATTCGGGAGGACGGCGGTTCGAATCCCCGTCCGGACATCCAGATTTGGGTTTTCCATAGTTTCCCCAAATAACTCCAGGTGAATGCCGGGATGCTTCCTTCAAAAGGCCATGGCCGAATTTCCTCCCATTCCTTGCCCCCCATCCTTTCCCGTCTCTAAAGACCTCACTGTTAAGAGACGTTAAGCATTAAGATTTAAATGTACTAGATATCAACTGGGTAGGAAATAAGATTATTACATAAGAAAACAGTGATATGCAAATAGCTTAGTAAGGGAAGGAAGTTTTATACAAGTAGAAGAGCAGAATACTGGGGCTCCAAATATGTTGGATATCTTTCAAATAAAACCTGATGAAAATTTTTTAGGGTGCCAAGCAATATCAGGGAAGGGTTGAACAAATGGAAGGATGGCACAAGTACACTGGAGGCAAAGTGGGAAGAGTTCAAAGAGGTAAAAAAAAAGGGTAAGGAAATATTTATTCCAAGACAGGAAATAAATAGAAGAATAGAACCTACATATTACAACAGTAAACATACTTTTACTTTTCCAGTTTACAAAATTTAATTTTAAATTCCTTCAGCATTTTTGGTAAACTATTCTTCACTTCAATTGGTAATTTGTTCCAGTACCTGACACCATTACCAACAAAGAAAATTTTTCCACTCCATTATGCATGAAATCAAGTGCCAGCTAGTGGTCTATCCCCTTCCATGTACTATTCCTAATTATCTGACCAACATCCCTCCAAGCCCCATCACCAACATATGCCCTGTACATTCCCAGCACTCTCTTCGCCCTCCTCCTTTCCTTCTATGACTTCCAATCCAGCTCCTTTATCAAGACGGTTACTGACTGGGTCCTGCAATCAATTGCACAAACAAATCTAGCAGCTCTTATTTGCACACCCTCCAACTCCTGTATTTGATAACAAAAATGTGGGTCCCAAATTACACCACCATATTCTACCAATGGTGTGACTAAATTTTTGTAACTCAACTCCCTAACTTCTCTGCTACATCCTCCCATAACCCTCTCCACTAAATGAAGGATTTTGTAACCTTTTCCTGCCAACTGCCCAGTGTGCTCTGCCTAGTTGAGTTTGTTATCAAACATTTTGTGAAGATATTTACACTTCAAGCCATCAACAAACAATTCTGACCCTACCTATAATCATAATTAACCTTTGGGTTTTTTCTATCTGTGTACCTAACAAGCTGACTGTTTTTGGCATTTATCTTCATTCCAAGCTGACCTACCCATGTAGATACTCTATCCAGGTCACCCTACAGCTGTTCACAGTCTTCACCTGTTTTTGATCCTATTATATATCATTATATCATATGCAACAAACCTAAATTCTGAACATAACCCTTCAACACAGTCATTAGAATAATGAACAGCAATGGTCCAAATACATTAACCCGTGCCACTCCCATATTTACTTCCACCTCTTTTTATAATGTATTTCACACTCTAATACTTTGCTTTCTGGCTTATAAGAATTCCTCTACCCAGCAAGTAACTTTTTCATCCAATCCATTAGAGTTCAATTTATTTAAAACCATTTGTATTCATATCTATACTAATGCGCCCACAGCTCCCACTATTACTTCTCTATCATCCTTAATGAAATCCCTCCAAAGTGATCCTACATCCTCTATTACCTGTTCTAATGTTGCACTGGGTTTGAAAAAGCATGTGACCTGGTAGCTTGTGTCTAATTGATCCTGCAGAAGGGGACCTACGCCTCTCCAATGGCTACTACCTAGCAACAGAACCTTTTTCTTCCTATTTTTTCCTGCTACACCCACTTTTCTGCAGACCTGATGCAACTTACTTCAGTGGCGTAGCTAGTGGGTGGTCCTCCACGGGTGTTACCCGTTGGAGGGTGATACCCGCTTTTCGAAAATAGTAATTGAAATTGGTGTGGCACACACACACACAAATACTTCTTTTATCATTTGGTGTCGAAACACGTCTACTTTTATTATTATGAATATTTGTTTTTAGGTTGATCTAGCGCTTTGGAGCTCTGCTTATAGTAGAGTAGAATTGTTGGCAATACCATGCCCTTAAACAAAGAGAGCATCGCTCTGTAGGTCCAACAATCACAAAAAATCATTGATTGTTGTGCTTGCCGTCCATCACTTTTGTTTGGTTTGTTAGAAACGGCAGTGGATGTAATGTAAGTTTTTTTTGTATAAAGAGAGAAAGTTTTAAAATTAAAATGTGTGTATGTATATATATATATATATATATATATACATACAGTGGCGAGGCTAGGTCAACAAGGGCCCCGGTGCAAAAAAATTATTTTGGGCCCACAGGCCAGATGGGCGACCTTTTTTTTGCTGTTAGGGGTCCCCTGAGCTGAGGATGGGGGCCCTTGAGTTGTGCTGTCAGGTTTCAACTCAATCCGAACGGCTCCAAGTGTTCGTTGATGGTATTGTCTGTCGATAATCAGTTTTTGTAGAGCAAGTGTTTAAAACAGTCGGAACCACGTATCTTGCTAGCGAAATCGTAACATTAGTAAGCACTTAAATTCTAGATTCGTGTAAGTTCGCTATGCTTTCTACTGATCTAGAATATGCAAATATGATCGTGATGAAATAAATAATCATATGATTCTCTAAGAATTTTCCATAATAAATTTATAGAAAAAGAAAATTTGTATTATGAGTAACCTCTCTATCGAATACAGGTACCTAAATTATTCCGGGTTCCTTAAATCGAAAGGGACGTCGAACTTCTGTTCCTGAACAAAAATTGAGCTTTATTTATAAACTGAATGAACATTCGAGCCGTTTACAACATTTTTATTTATACGCTACAGAGTGGCGCTAGAAACCTCAAATTTAGACGTGGAGACGGTCTTCAATACATCCAATGTCATATTTAAGAGTCTGTAGCTACGTGTATCTTAGGCGGGTAGTAAAATACTTCACTTGTTACGAATTTCATATAAATACGGCAGATATCGCAAAGGCATGTTCTTATACTACCTGACCCGATGTTTTTTTTAATTACGTTGTTTTTAATATTGTTATTATTCTTCTATTTTTATAAAGGAACTTAATGTAGAGTTGTTTCTCTGACTATACAGTATCCCCCGACTCACGACTTGTGGGACCCGGTTTCTGGGTCTGGAATTGCTTCTACTTGGATCAATCCACTTCTGTTAACTTTCCTCTCGATATCCATTGGTCCTGAACATACCAAGGTTGCGAAGTCATTTAAATACAGCCAATGTTAACGGTTCAATAACAAATGATTTGGTAGTTTTCGACTTTTTTAAATTTATAGAGAAATATTATGGTCACCCTATAGTTACACTGGCGAAAATTAAAATCTCAACATGCATACATTTTAGAAAACTTTGAAGATATATCCAGGGCCATACCCAGAAGAAATGAAACAAATGGAAATGGATCAGGCTAAGTTATTACCTTTAGATACAGTTGTCAGTAAGAAATGCGCCCAACTTGAGCACAAATACATTCGTGGATCCTTGCCAGCATTGAATCAACAAGTGTTCGGATGTCTTGTTGGGGTATGTCTCTGCGCCTGTATGTCTTTTACAGTCATTTGTTGCATCGTTTGTCTGGGTGATCTAATGTGTCTACTCCTGGTATCCCAGGCATGCTCTATTAGGGACAAATCTGAAGACCGCGCTGTTCAAAATGTAATCGAAACTCCTTGCAAGGCTTCTGTAACGATGACCGCAGTATGAGGACGGGCATTATCTTGTTGGAAGATGCGATTTGAATGGTGAACATGACGGGTATCACAATAAGATGCAGTACCCCGTCCACATAGTGGTGTGCTATCAACAACAATCAACTCAATCCTGCTTTCGAAACTTATTGCCACTAAAACATGACACCGGTGGCTGCACTTGTGTAATGTTCTGAAATCACTGCAGGTAAGCCGTTTTTCCACTACTGCTGCGAACATGTCGTCGATTATCACTCTACCACAGACAGAATCGAGACTCATCTCTAAACACTAATGTACGCCATTCACCAGTTCATTTGTGTTTTGCATTACACCAGGTTAGATGATGCTGGCAATTAAATCAGATTAATGGAACACATTGCATGGGGGTCTGAGAGTGTAACCCAGCTTCAAGCAATTGGTTTACATTCGTCCTGGGAGGGGGGTGACTCTCTCTGTAACCACTGCTTGGATTTGGCCTGCAGTCAACCACTTTCACTTACGAGTGTAGTGAAATACTTCGTCCACCAACCTATTTGGGTCGGCATGACAGGAAAGATAAAATTAGAGAAATAAGGTGCCGCACTGATTCTTATATGAATTCCTTTTTTCCTCGTACCATTAGGGATTGGAATGCACAACAAAGAGATTAGGTTTGGTGCTGAGCACCCTCTGCCACCCACAGTTTATGATTTGCAGAGTATATATGTAGATGTAGATTTGCCTATTAGGCTATTTGACAATATTAAAAAACTATTATAAATTGAACTCATTCTCGTGGATTAATGCTTCAGGAAGCTAATTTTTTTCAATTTTGAAAAGAAAAGTGGATTATTTTTAATAAAAAAGCGAAATAAAAATTATACTTTTCTTACCTCTGGTCACGTGACAGAAAACGCTCTAGGATAGGTGGTCGCTTGAGTGACGTCACACGTCTGTAAACGCTGTGGCTTGGAAAGGAGCGTTTCCTATTATCCAAGTTTCCAACTATTTTTATTGTTTGTTACTGGTCATTTCTTGTGATTAATGAAATTTCATTTTGAATACAAAATCGAACACAATTTGTAAAAGCCTACAGCGGAAAAAATATCGAAAATAGACGCCTTATTTGTGGGGCTGGCTATAGAAAAAAACCCCTGACTTTTATTCTGCTGAGCTTAAAAATATAACAGCTTCAATTTGAGACTCATTTATATTTAAATTGAAAGTTAGAGATTGATTGTTGTGCGTTAGCAAACCATACGTCGAAAAATTCTGTACGCGAAATTTGTACAGTGAAAATAAAGAAATAAACAAAAGTTACATGGGTGTCGCAAATATGCGCAAACAAATGAAGGTATTTATTGTAGCTAATAAGCAGCTCTTTCAAATAAATATAGCAAGAGACCGATATAATGTGGTATAATAAACTAAAATGCAACATGAAATTGGCTCAGTAGTTTTTTTTAAAAAAATTAAAAATAATCTCGCTCTATTTTAATTATGCTAATGTATGAAGGAAAAAGCATGCGTAAACTTACCTTGAGGATCGCCAAAAGCAACAGAAACACACAAGTAACTACTAACACACAGAAACACACAAGTCACTACTAAACACACAGAAACACATCATAATCATCGACCAAGCTCAGTCAAATGGCGCAGCCGACTGGAGCGCTTGATCGGTGGATCACATGAAGCCCATTGTTCAAACTATTTTTTCTATTGTTAGGAGTGAATTTGTGGAAAATAAACCTTTGTTCCGAGTAATATGGTTTATCTCATTTGAATATAAATAACTATTTTGCCTGCGTAGGCTTTTGTCCCTCCAGATTTAGAAAATATCACACTGTGCGGCGTCCTCCCGGATGCGAGGCCAGAGCGTTAACCGCTCACTCACCATCCTCGGAACAACTGGATGTTGTGGGCCATTTTTCTTAATTGCAGATTAAGGCTAATAGATGAATGATATTTTTTGTCAATAAAACTGAATTTGTTTGTTTATTCATTTACCTACCTCGTTTCACTTCATCTCACACAAAGAAACTGTGAAGTGTTTGCTATTAACATAAAGAGAAGCAATTAAGAAGTAGTATTTAATTTAATTTAATTTAATTTAATTTAATTTAATTGCAATGGAGCACACGCTCCGGTGGCAATTTCCCTACACACCCAACTTCCCCCTATCCTACACAGCTGTGTGATTGAAGAGTGGTAATGGAATTCAGAACGTCCTACGTTTGAACCTTGGTTGTGATAATATTTTTTGTGTGCATTTTTTCCGTTTTTGTTCGCTTTTTTTTGCAATACTATGTTTTATTCGTCGAATTCATAATAGTTGCTAAGCGTCATACAAGCGTTTGAAACAAATTGCTTCCATACATGAAAACTCTTAATTTTTAAACTTACCAGAGATGCACGGCGGCGAATAATGGAATTTATTTTAGAAGTGACATCATTTGTAGAAATCTAGCAACAGTTCCGGAACGCGTTGTGTCCTTTTCGTTGAAATTTTTACCTTACGATACAACTGCAGGTTACCTTCCTGACATAACTGCGTCTATTAAGCGGTATTTACTTTTAATATGCAAGTAATACATTTTTTAAAAACCTGTTTATGGTGTGCAATTTCCTTTTTGAAATCTTCTTTGGTTGTTTCAAACGGTTGTAATTCGCTTGTTATCCAAAAAGTTGTGAAGCCTTCAGAAAAAAAAGAAAAATTAAATAGATGTTTTGGTGGGTTTTCGGGAAAAAATGATTATGCGATGCAACCAACAGCAACTAGTATCCAAAGGAAATGACAAAAGAAAACAAATTTAACATATTCCGAAGCTAGGATCGAACCTTAGGACCCAAACCCTAATAATTCTCGCCTTAAACAACGTATTACATTTAACTCTACGAAATCGCGGTGAAAATGAGCTTCACAGAAAATCGTAGGTGGGTGCAGGATAGTGGAAAGTTGGGTATGTAGGAAAATTGCCACCGGAGCGTGTGCTCCAATGCAATTAAATTAAAATTAAAAATTAATTAGTTTTAATAACATGACGTTAGATAAGGCATCAGCTGTATGGGGCATTGGTTGAAATATCGTAAGTGACTTTGCCGCAATATCAAATTGAAGTTGTTACATTTTTAAGCTCCACAGAATAAAACTCAGTGGTTGTTTCTATAGCTAGCCCCACAAATAAGACGTCTACTTTCAATATTTTTCCGCTGTAGGCTTTTACAAATTGTTTTCGATTTTATATTCAAAACGAACTTTCATTAATAACAAGAAGTAACCAGCAACAAACAATAAAAATGATTGAAAACTTGGGTAATAGGAAACGCTCTATTCGCAGCTGCAGCGTTTACAGACGTGTGACGTCACGACTGTCAATGCACGCGCCAGGCAGCGAAGGAGCGTTTTGGCGGGCTTTTAAATTCTTTAAATTTTAACTTTGAATTTTACGCAAAATAATGCACTGCCGTCTAAAAATCTCTTCACTCGGTGAATAACGTGTACCAATAAACAATTTAAAACCGTTTTCAAGAAGTAGTCAAATACCCAATTGAAGAATTGCTGACACTGGTCACATCGTAAATACAAAAGACACCTCAGTGCTAGAGAACGATTAGCTGTCACTTTTAGATTTAAAATTCAGCTCCTTAATTTAGGCATCTCTCCTTACTAATCTGCAGTGATTGGTTTTGCTAGCACTGTTTTGCTATTGTTTCGTTTTTTAATATGGCAAGTTTAAATGAACTACGTGCAACTGTGAAAATTTGTTTCCTACTCTGTAAAAATGCCGCTGAAAATGTTCTAATATTGAAAACAGCTTACAAAGATGACGCTATGGGAAAAACTAAAGTGTACGAGTGGTTCGCTCGGTTTAAAAATGGCGACATGTCGATTGATGACAAACCTCGTTCTGGACGTCCATCAACTGCCCGAATCAACGAAAATGTTGAAAAAATCGAGAGCTTGTGGTCTCAGACCGTCGGCAGACAATTGATCAACTGTCAGAGATTTTTCTGTTATCTTGGAGCTCGGTTCAGCGAATTTTGACAGCAGATTTGGGAATAAAAAGGGTTGCCGTCAAGTTTGTTCCTCGCGCTCTGACTGACAGTCAAAAAGATTTTCGAGTTGAAACAGGTCGTGATTTGAAACAACTGCTTGAAAGTGATCTACATTTTCTGTCAAAGGTCATTACTGGTGATGAGTCATAGTGCTATGGTTACGATCCAGAAACAAAGCAACAGTTAAGCCAATGGAAGACGTCACTGTTTCCCAGTCCAAAAAAATGTCGCCAAGTCAAATCAAACATCAAAACAATGCTCATTTGCTTTTTTGATGCCAAGGGCGTAGTTCATTCAGAGTTTGTTCCCCCACATCAAACTGTCAATCAAACCTTTTATTTGGAAGTTTTAAGAAGATTACGCAACAGTGTTTGTCAAAAAAAGACCCGATTTGTGGAAGACAGGAGACTGGTTCTTCGACCACGATATAGCACCTGCACACACACAACTGTCTATGTTAGGCAGTTTTTCGGTAAAAAATGGAATGGTTCCGCTGCCACCCGCACATTACTCGCCAGACTTGGCTCCATGAAACTTTTTCTTATTTCCATGAAAAGAGACACTGATTTGACAACATTGAAGAAGTCAAGAAAAAATGAGGAAGTAGCTATCAGCCATTTCTGAAGATGACTACAGAAAATGTTTCGAACAGTGGAAGCACCGATGGGACAAATGTATTAGTTGTAATGGAGAGTATTTTGAAGGGCATAAGGTTATTTTGAAAAAAAAATGAAAATAAATAGTTTTAAAAAAATAATTCAGTTTTTTTGGGCACCCTCTCGTAAATGCCTTAAACACTATATAAGGGTAAGTAAATTGAACAAATTTTTACATAATAGACTTTTTATTTTATTTTATTGACGTGTCTACAAAACAACTTATAAATCTACTTAAACATATAATATTATCTCCCATACGTAAATCAATTATTATTTTGCTTTAAACATTATGAAATCCCTCATGGAGTCTCCATCTCGGTGATATAAAGTTGCATTTGGCAAATTAATATTGTCTAAATTATAATATCAATTACTTGTGTTTTCTATTCTTTCAAGTGTGTGCATTGTTTGAGAAATATAGGGTATTTGAGCGCTTGCGTTTTGAATGACTGTTGATGAAGTTAACTGGATTTAATATAGTTCTGACTGTACCTGTTATGACTGTGATGGAGAATATGGTAGAATGTAGTAATTTTATGTTTGGTAAGGTGACTGAATGAAGACTAGTTTTGGGGATGAAGATGGCAAGGGTATGGTGAAAGATGAGTGAGAATCAGAATTAATGTAATACTTTCGGTATGATATTGAACTGATTTAGTATCCTGTTTACAGACAGACGCTGAGCGAAACGGCCATTAATATTTTTGGGTGGTTACCAATAGGGTATATGCATCAGGGGCGTAGCTACTATGGGGCTAGGCGGTGCAGTGCACCGGGGCCCTCACGCTCAGGGGGCCCCCAAGCATACCTCAAGGGGCCCCTAAGCGCACCTATAGGGGCCCTCAAGCGCAGCTTAGAGGGCCCACGAGCCTTCACGGCAAACTGGTGACCTTCTTTTTTTTTTTAGCGCTACCGTCGTCTAAGGGACGCCTGAGAACACAGGAGCCCCATCCTCAGTTCATGGGGCCCCTACCAGCACACGATGCAAAAAAGAGGTCGCCCGTCTGGCCTGAGGGGCCCAAAATAAATTTTTTGCCCGGGGCCCTTGTTGACCTATCTACGCCACTGATATGCATGATTTTTTTTTTTTTTGATTTTTTTAAAATCAATTATTTATATTCGTACATAACCGTAAAAAATATAACATTGATGAAAATATTAAGATTTAACATCAAAATAAATATTTTAAAACTGAAATCCAGTTCTTTCGATTTAAACGCTGCCATTTTGGCGTGCTGCACTGTTACGTGTAAGTACAATACACGATTACATTGACGTACTGTATAGCGTGGAGTGTTTCGCCTCAAACGTTTTATGATTTCTAACTAATGCCGATATGGAATGAGGTCGAAAACCATGTTATAGGTACTGTATCATACCTTTGTGCAAAAATACTATAAAAAATCCACCTCATAAAGTGTATTTTCTTGTCCCGCGGGTTGCGAATATCAGATAAAAGTGGTGTATGGCTTTGAGAAGAGAAAATATCTGCTACTAGTTGTTTATATTGTTGTGAAGATCACTTTAACCCAAGTACTTAGAATTTCCATATTTATGTATTTTAAGAAATGTAATATAATAATTCGTTACCTGTTCTGCAAAAGTTTCTTTGGTATATTCTTCAAATAATTTCTTATTGAAACTTAATCCAAAGCAAGTAACTTACGAACATTTAAAGCTCAGTCAGACATTTAGTAAAACACTTTCCGAGCCTTCACCACTCATAGGTCTTTCTCTCGTTTCACTTGTAAATATCCAACTGCTGAAGATTCCCGTCTAGATCCGTCACAAAAAAATATGAATAGGTAAATATGTAAGTAAATCATAAAGGTATTACCTAACTCTAGTTCATTCTATGGGATTCTATGATAACCGTGGAACCACAATTTGATGTAACTCGATGAGAAAAATCTAAAGTGAATTAAATAATTAGAATACTTTTTTATTTTGTATGTTGCTTAGTTCTCGAGACATAATTTCTCAAACGTGAGGTGGTTAGGTTGAAACACGCCCTGCAGCAAATGAAAATTTTCGCCAAAGCCAATTCAAATTTGTTGATCGTATCGGTTAGGGAGCGTGCACAAACCACGCAGCTCCATTTTGGCCTACTGTGAACCCCCCCTCTCCCCCATGTAGCCCTATGTGGCTTTTGCCTCTCCCCCCCCCCCCCCCCACACACACACACACACGTAGCACGTAGCTTTTTTTCCTTTTGATTCCAGAAGATGTTTTTTACTGTTTTCTCTTGTCAGAAGATTGTAAATTATGTAAGGAGATAATTAACTGACGGAAATAAATATTCGCATGCTGTTGTGTGTTCTGTTCTTCATTTTAACTGTCAAAAATGTTATGAAAGGAAAGCTACGTAGCCTGGCTCGGAAACCCCCCTCCCCCCACGTAGCCCAGCATAGCCTTCCAGCCAACCCCCCTCCCCCCCCCCCTGGACCGAGTCACGTGGTTTGTGCACGGTCCCTTAGGTATGGCAAAGATACTGAGATAAGATGTTAATATCCTCGTTTTTTCCAACTTCTTATGGCGAAATGGATTGTTACGGGGCGATGTTTGTGCTGACCAAGTACTCTCGGTGTTCACGTGAAAATACATTCTGGACCAAGCTCTAAAATTATACATTCATGGCAATGGCGCACATGTATTTTCGATTCATAACAAAAGAAATCTGGACAGGATATCTAGTTGGGTTGGTAAACATGGTATGAAGATAAATGCAAAGAAGAGTCAGCTAATTAGATACACAAATAAAAAACAAAAGGTAAATTATGAATATAAGGTGGGGAAAGAATTGCTTACTGAAGACTTGAAATGTAAATATCTTGGAATTACATTTGATAACAAGCTTAACTGGGCAGGACACATTGGACAGGTGGTAGGAAAAGGTTTCAAAACTCTGCACTTGTTGGAAAGAGTGATGAGAGGATGCACGAGAGAAGTAAAGGAATTGGGTTACAAAATTTTGGTCAGACCATTGCTCGAATATGGTAGTGTAGTATGGGACCCACACTTTGAGTATCAAATACAGGAGTTGGAGAAGGTGTAAAGAAGGGCTGCTAGATTTGTTTCTGGAAATTATCGCAGAATGCAATCAGTGACAGATATGATAAAGGAGCTGGAATGGGATTCATTGCAAGACAGGAGGAGGATGAGGAGGGTCATGAGAGTGTACAGGGCGTATACTGGCGATGAGGCATGGAAAGATATTGCAATAGGTATGAAAAGAAGTTCATGGAAGGGAAAAGATGACCATGACCACAAGCTGGCACTCGATTTCAGGCACAAGGGTGTGGGAAGATTTTCTTTTTTAGGTAAGGGTGTCAGGGATTGGAATGAGTTACCAAGGGAAATGATGAATAACCTACCGAAAACGTTAAAAGAATTTAAAGTTAAAATTTGTAGAGGGCGAATGTAGGTGAGTGTAGGATAGGGGGAAGTTGGGTGTGTAGGGAAATTGCCACCGGAGCGTGTGCTCCATTGCAATTAAATTAAATTAAATTAAAGCCAGTTATTTAAGTTTTGTTAGGTTACATTGGCAATCTTATTTCTCAGATGAACAATGGGGGAAGATGGGTGTGTACGGAAATTGCCACCGGAGCCTGTGCTTCATTGCAATTAAATTAAATTAAATTGTTACAATCGCTGGAATGTTCAATTGTTGGTGGTGGCATATAAAGTCACTGAAGCTGTTTGCGAGATAGTAACTTAGATTATTTCTACAAATCTGTGTGCCTTGATTTTCCTGGCAATATCTTATTTTGTGATGTGTGCCAAGAAACGCTTCTTACAAAATTTCTGGCCGATTTTGATGTCTGAGCTACAACAACAAACCTGGTATGTAAAGATAAGCCATTGCTGTAATGATAAATTCAGTGTCAGATTATTTCTACACTACGTGGTCTATCATTTTACATACAACGTTTTATGAGGTAATTTGTGTTCAGGAACGTGTGTGGTAAATTTCAGACCGATAGCACATTTCCTTCTTGGGACCCTGGTGTTGCGCTTGAACCACCAATTTTTTACAGTTGATATCTCGAGAACTAAGCGATATTTCGAAAAACTTTATTCCTCAGTTTCGATTTTTCTCGTGCTGTCAGCATTTCAACCTAACCACAACCTTATGATGGTGCTGCCATTTTCAGCGAGGTGTAAAATCCAAAGACTATTTTAATCTTTCGTGGAAATGAACACTGTAAATTATAGTTAATGTTAATTGTCTTTTCAATCTAACTTATTAAAAAGGTACAAAATTAATAATTCAAATATCTATCACTTCATTACCTTGCAGCTTTCACTCCTCTGAACTCAGCGGCCGTAAAATTCGGATTTGATGCAAAATATATTGTCATCATGATATCAAGTTTTGGAAGATTATCCGACTGTGCTTTCAGAAAACAGCTTTCAGTCATTATTTGTTGTATGCGTATTGTAGCAAGAATATAATATTTCAATAATTATGCTGATATGTCAAGATAAACTTCAACCCATTCCTAAAGCTATTAAAGCACCCAGCAACTACGCCTTTGTTTACAATATGATCGTGTACTTGATCGTCACGATTCGATTCGACCAATAGCGTTGCGTTTTGCGAAGTTACATTTCCCTTGTATTTTTAACACTTTTGATTAATCAAAATTAATAAATAAAAAACGAATAAATAAGAAAAAAACGTTGTAGCGGTAATTCTACAATAATAAAGTTTCCAATTAAAAATACTAGACGTAAATTTGAATTTCATGCATATTCTCTATTGGTAATTTGTGTGGTGTAGTATGTTGTGATTTTTGAATTGTAGTGACACATTAATGGCCCGTCAGTAAACCTATTTGTTCGTGTAGTTCTATTATGTTTAATATAACTTCTTTTTCCTTCGTTTATCAGTGCATCATTTTGGATTTCCAAACACCACTGCCCTTCTGCTCGAGCATGCACCGACTGACATAGCGCTATTAGCGTTAAGAATGCTAAATCTGTTCAACACCAACGTGATGCAGTCCATTAATGACGTGAGGCGTTTTTTACGGAATTCCTGACCCCTTTTCTGGTGAGACTTCGCGTGATTTGGTCGGAGATTTGAGGGAGAACCTCCCCCCCCCCCCATCGATCTCGCAACTTTTTGAGACCTTAATTTTTTTCGTCCCCCCTCCCCCCCTCGAATCGACTTTCGCGTTATTTTTAGACTTTCACAATTTCGCCGGACCCCCCCCGCCCCTTATTTCACATCACGTCATTAATGTACGCTCCCTTAGTAAATTGGACAAGTGCTTCGGGAAGAGCTGAGAGCTACTGTGGAAATTTTCGGTCAGGCTAAAATGTATTGCGTTGTCGAACTAACGTGTGGTGTGAGTCGAAGAAGTGCGATATGCCTTATCCACGGTCAAGTAACTATACTACCTGTTGATGGTAATGGAGAAACATGTATATAATTTTTGAATAAAATCTCGAGTTATCTGTAAAGCAAAACGTGTAATACACAGTACCGGATTAACCACGTAGCAGGAGGTAGCAAATGCTACGGGCCTCGCGCCTTCTAGGGGGCCTCGTGCCTCCTAGGGGGCCCCGAACATAGGCTAGATGGGCGACCGTTTTTTTAGCTATACAATTTTCCCGGACGGCAAAAATCAAGGGCCTCTTCTTTACATTTGCTACGGGCCCCACGCTGTCTTAATCCGGCCTTGGTAATACATATTATTATTACACACGTCTAAGATTGTGCTGTTATTACCTTCAAGTTATCTAATAATAGCTTGCGAAATTCAAAAAGTTTTTCAGTTTAATGTCTCCATCAGTTCTATTCATCGTCAAAATGTTTTGCATATATGTAGAACAATCCTCCGCTAAACTAATAAAATAATCGCTCAATGATTACTAATTTACTTGAATTTGACGCTCCTTCTTTAATGCTATTACTACCCATTGCTAATTCAATTTAATTAAATATCAAAAGGAAGAACAACTTCCAAGTAAGAATAGTTAACATAAAACACGAAGCAATGATAGTTGCACGAGCAAACATTTGTTTCATGTTGTCAATTTCGATATTGACATCATGGGAGCCAGGAGGGGGGAGGGGTTGCAAGTGCACTCCCCTGCTATGAAAGAAAATACACAGAAAAAGATTAAGAAACAAAAATTTTATTATTAAATAACTGAAACAAAATCCTCTCGGGTGTCCAGCCGGATGGTGGTGTAAAAACACGGCGTTTCGACAGCTGGCTCTGCTGTCTTCATCAGGTATCTTGTAGCTGTCGCAAGCTGACTGTCAGCGCCTCGACTTGCTTGGCCAGTCATCGAACCTACTTGATACCTTCGGCTGGAAGGACCGCTCACTCTGATTGGTCGATAGCGCTGGCGCCCGCTGCGGCCACCGACTGGCGCCATTTGCGCCGTTTGTCCTTTCGCCAGGGAGGCCATGACAAAGAAGAAGCGGTGACCTGCTTCGCCGTCTGCCACGCCTATGCGACACTAGTGGAGAGTTCCGAGTTGGCATCCGTTGTGTTCAGTTGTGCTATGAGGAAAGTGGCCGCACTGTCACGCCAGGCGGGTCGACTGCTCCAGCGCACTCGGCTTTGCCGGCGACAGCTGTTGCCGTGTTGACGACTAGGCTGACGGACACGGAATTGACAAAGGACTTGAATAGGACGGGTTCGCAAGTTAGTATGACGACCCTGCAACTGATCTTGGACTCGATTATGGACACAGCTCCGGCGGAACACACCTCGCAGATGACGAACAGGTCTGCCCACAGTAAGATCCTCGCACATCTAAGCGGTGCACCTCACCACTCCTCGGCAATAAAGTCAAGCTACCAAGGAGTGAACAGAGGGGAAGAAATGCAAAAATCAGTGTCCCTGTGTCACAACTTGCCTCGTCCAGTAAGGACAAGAAGGCTGGGAAGAAGAAAATCAACGGAGCTTTCATCTTCCCCGCACCGACTTCCGTGGACCAATACAGCGGCACCTCAATGAAGAAAGCATCAGGCAACTATAAAACAAGATCAGCCGGCATTCAGTCTGACAGGGAGAGGTATATGCTGGCACATCGCACCAGCAAGCCCCCGGCGTCACTAGACCCCCTCAGAATCGAATTAAGAAACCAGTACGAAGTGCTAGGCGCACCACAGTACCTCCAGCCTACCGGTAGCGATACTGCTCACTCCGTGTTGGGCACTTCGTCTTCTGACTGTCAGACACCTCCCTCGCGCGGTACTGGAGATTCGCAAGTACCAGAAATTCCGGAGAGTCCAGAACCGGCCGACAAAGGTATCGGGTCAAGCACCTCCTGCATTGTAGTCTGATATGTAGAAGAGCGGAGCGGACTTACGTACTGCTCCTTGGAAATAAGTGTCGAACCGCGGTTAAACCACAAACAAGCCAACCAAGACATCCAGAGAGGCGCTCCACAGCGGGTATCCAGCCCGTTAGCAAACTCAACAGCTCACCCTAACTCCAGTGATCTTCAGTACCATCCGCTGTACAGACACTAACTGGACATGCTGTTAGCTTACCTACCGAAAAGGAAGATGCCATATTTCCTAAACAAAACCATTCACAGTGCTAGTCTCCGGTTTCGGCCGCCAGTCGCCAGCAACAACGTAACGGACTCAACAGCAGCACCAGATCAGACACAACATAACAATAGAAGTAAGAGGAAGAATGATTCAGCAGACACTCCACCACCATCTCCCACCAAGAGGCTGGACAACAAGCTGACACCACCCATAGTCAACCAAAACAATGCACCCAACGTCGATGAACAGCAGTTCCGTCGGCCCAAGAAGACAGCCAAAGGAAGGCAGATGTAAACCTCCGAATCTATGGGTGTCTTCAATGGAGACGAAAACCTGCATAATGAGGACAAAGCACCAGAAGAAGATGGTCCTCGCCCACCACCCTGCAATAGGGTAATACCACCACTAATGGTAACCTACGCGGAATCCTAGCCATAACTATATACAAGACTATAAGGCAAGTGCTCCAAAAACATCAGCGTTAAGTCTCAGGGGATTGACCAATACAAAATTAACACATACTTCCTAGAGGATTACAAAATAACAGTGGAAGAACTTGCTAAAGCTGAGGTGCCATACTTCACTTTCAGCTCGGAGCTAACCGGTAATCTAAAGGTAGTGCAAAGTGGTATCCCAGCAACAAAGATAAAGGACAGAGATAAAGGCTGAATTAGCTGTATCAGGATTCGATATAACAACAATATCACAGATGAGAAAGCCTGGAACAGGTATCGCGATGCCACTATTTCTAACGATTTTACCGGACTTTCCAGAGAACAGAAAAATATACCTCACGATCAGCGTGAAGAAGATGAGGGCCAGCCAAGGACCAACGCCATGTCATCGTTGCCAAGCGTTTGGCCATGTACAAAGACACTGCAACATGCCTGCCAGATGTGTCAAATGCGGCGAACAGCACCCAACCACAAATTGTGAACGAAGGAAAGGAGGTGACAGTATAAAATGTGCTAACTGCAGCGGAGACCTTATCGCATCTCACAGAGGTTGTCCAGTGGCTAAAGAAGCTCGACAGAGGCAGAGAAACTAAGGAACATCACCTCAAAGCAACAAAAGGCAACACATTCCACCTGAAAACGTACAACCAAGTTTGCCACCCCCTCCGTCAACCAGTATGGAGAACTGGCCACCTCTGCCCACCTCGGATGAAACGACGTTAACAAACCCCACGTCAGCAACATCGAATCACCACGCCACCAACAGCCTGTCCTCCCCAGAGTTCTGCAACATGGTAAAAATGCTGGAATCAACGATGACGATCATGCTCAGTATAACAACGTGGACCGGTTGACACAGCAGCTGTTGGAGCGCACATCAGTTCCAACAATCCCAGCAGTAAACACCTCCCAGCATGAATAGACGCAGACAGCTAAGTAGTCTATCGTTCTGTACATGGAATGCTAATGGTGTATTCCAACGAAAGGGAGAATTAGTCGAATTCTTATAACAAGAGGGAATAGACGTATGTTTAATGTGCGAGACCCGTCGTAAGCCTGGCCTCAAGTTCACAGCACGAAACTACTGCACATATAGGGTGGACCGGCCAACAGCAGGAGGCCTCACGGCAATAATAGTACGGTCATCACTGTCACATCACCGGATCCTTCTGCCACCGATGAATTCTATTGAAGTCACGGGCGTGACTGAAGGGACCAGCGATGGGCACATCAGTATCATAGCAGTTTAGCACCCACCACGTCATCAAACCGAAGAAGGTGACCTGGATACCCTACTATCAGTCGGTGGGAAGCTGCTCGTAGATGGCGATCTAAACGCCAAACATCAGACTTGGGACTGTAGATCCACCAATATCAGTGGCAGAAAACTCCCACAGGCTTGCAACATCCATGGCTGTGTCGTTGTAACACCAAATGTCTGCACACACACCCCATGGAATCATCGTCACCGTGGCGACTTCCTGGACATAGCCATCACGAGGGGAATGCCGGGTCCTCTCACGGCCAGAGTAGTCAACCGCCTTTCCTCTGACTACAAACTGGTACTACTCGACATGCCAAATCTAGAGCCTACATGGCAAGAAGAGACAAGGAGAGACTATCACAACGCAAAATGGCCCATCTTCAGAGAACGGCTCACAGCAGAATTAGCCGAATTGGTAGAAGACGAGAATGCTGACACTGGACTCCAACAGCTAACGCAATGCATCAAGTATGCGACGGATAAATCCGCACCCATCCGCCAGGGCGGAAAACGCCAGAAGGGACTCCCGGCAGACATTATTGCTACTATTATCACCGAGAAAAACAGAGCCACACGAACATGGCAGGAGACTAGAAGGCCGGAAGACAAACGCCAGCTGAACTGCCTAATCAGAGAAGTCAAAGCCCATGTCAACGCTCACCGAAACAGTGAATGGGTCCCACATGTAGCGACGCGCCAGGTGGAGGGCGGCACGACTTAGAAGGAAACTCGGAACCTAATGAGAAGAAAACCACAAATATCTCCACTGCAACCCGATGCTGGCGTATGCTGCAAGCCAACAGAAAAAGCCGAAGCTCTTACCAACGCCTTTGAACAAAACTTACAAACTGTCACACAACCGCTAGACGAAGATCACATCCGTCACGTCTAGCGTCAGCTACGTCGTTATATGAGGGATGAAGGAGGCTACGACGAAATCGAGCGCATTACCAGGAGAGAGTTTCTGAAAGTGGTGTCACGTCTGGCACCTGACAAAGCAGTGGGAGACGATGGCATCACGAACAGAATTCTCAAAAACCTACCACCCGAGGTCATCGATAGATTGTATAACCCGGCTATATTTGATTCAACCTCACCAGGAAAGCCAGGTTATAACCTGCCGATGATGCCTTTTATTTGTTTTGGCAGGTTGTGCATATTAATGTAAGGCATTTAGATGGATATGGTGTTTAATAAACAAAAAAAACCACACATATACACCAACAACATGAAACGTTTTATCAAAACCAGATAGTTAAACACTCTCGCAATCTTAATACAATCCGTGCTCTTTTTTCTTTTTCAGCGATCACACACATCTCTCTTACTATATATAATTTTCTTTGGCCGCGCCCGCGGATAAAAGATTATTGTCACTCAAAAGTTAATACTTACAAACTAGTCTTAACGCATATGCTACAACTGGTTCGACACTTCAACCACATCATTGAAAGCGGCACTTGTCCTTCGGCTTGGAAATATGCAGAAATCATTGCAGTTTCCAAGCCGGGGGAAAGACCCGAAGATTCCCCAAAACTACAGGCTGATCATTCTTCTGCCAGCAATAAGCAAGGTGTTTGAACGCCTCCCACTAAAAAGCCTCCAGACTGATTATTCACAAGGGTAAAATGGTTCCGGCAAAACAATATCGTTTCAGGACCTGCCACTCCACGGTGCACCAGCTGATGAGAGTAGTGGAGACGGCAACAGACGCATTCAACCACAGGGATTACTGTGAAGTAGTCCTTCTCGACGTGGTCAAAGCCTTTGACTCGGTCTGGCACGAAGGCTTATTATACAAGCTTGCGACACTAGGTGTGCCAGGCCGATTCCTAAAGTTAATCCGCAGCTACTTGCAGAAACGTACATTCGTCGTCAAGGTGGACAACGCGACAATCTCACGAAGATACATCCGTACTGGCGTCCCGCGGGGCAGTGTACTCGGTCTAGTTCTATATAGCTTATAAACAGCCGACCTGCCCATGCGGCAGCGAGGTGAAACAGCTCTGTAGGCGGACGACACCACAGTCGTCACAGCTTCAACCTGCCCTGAGATAACTGGACGATGGCTACAGGTAGCGTTGAATGATATAGAGGAGTGGATTAATAAATGGAGAATTCTTATAAATGCGTCGAAAAGCCAGGCCATTATGCTGATGAGAAGAAGAACATCGCTGCGACCAAGACTCGAGCTCTTCGGTGAGAGAATTCCCTGAGTGACAACGGCAAGATACCTGAGTGTCATCCTAGACGCGAAGCTGAACTGGAAGACTCACGTCGACGACGTCCGACAAAGAGTGCAGCGCCGGCTGGGTGAACTATACCTTGTACTAAACGACAACAGTACCCTCAACCCAACGACAGGTGTACACATCTACAAGGAGTTTGTGCGGCCACTGATTGAGTACGCCTCTCCAGTCTGGACGTACGCGGTTACAACGCACATCAATTCCCTCCAAAGACTCAAGAACTGAGCCCTGAAAAGGGCACTCCATTTACAATTGCAGTTTCCAACAATTGATCTACATCAGGTAGCGGAAGTACCAATACTCAGGGATCGGTAAATAAAATTGCCAACCACTTTCTACAGAAAGGCGCAAGAAAGTACTAATCCCACCATAAACTCACTCGCGCAATAAGAAGCAAATCTGGGACCGCATCGGAGACCACTCTACTTACTAAGATAAGTACATATATATGCCAATGATAAAAAAGTTTTAAATAATAATTTATAAGATGACGATGAAAACAATAATAACAATAAAAAGGTTACACAGAATGAAGTATAGTAAGCAAATAAAAAAATTAAAAGAAAAAAACACAACCTGTAAAAATGAAGCAATGCCAACTAGGCAAACACTTCACCCAAGAATCCTGCAGCTCACGGGCTGTAGAAGAAAGTTAGGTTCAGTGTATGTGACACCAAGATGTGCCACTTCCACCACGCTAGCTCGTCCAGTCACATTCACGCAGCCCATACGGTGGATGATGCCGGAGCCGGTCCTCCATGACGCCAAGCAGCTGTGCTGCAGGGAAGGATTTGGCAAACCCAAGATCAAGCACAAGCAGCAATGAAACCTCACTTGCAACTTCGCACTTGTCAAAAAGTTTTTCCTGGTCATCACCCCAGCCATGTCGACTGCACTTTGGGCACTGACATTCCCATATACTTCCGCTGTTTTTCTCCGACCCACGAGTATTTTCTCGACTCAGCTCATTAAGTATCTCTTAAAGAAAGGAGGCCCATGGGCCCTCGAGCTCCGAGTCAGAACCTGCGAGAAGATCTTCGTCTGGCGGTTCCCCTCCAAAACCACCAAGGTGCTGACTCAAACGATTTGCGACACGACATACGCACATTTCACCGAGCCAGTCATCGACGAGGGAAAGGACTGGTCAAGAAATATACCTTTCTCAACCGTCTATGCAGAGAACTTCAACTAGGTCAAATACCTTGATGACCTCGACGCCAGACTACTCGCATCTGCCTCACCAAGGAAAGAGGTCGGGCATCCAAGCAAAGGGATCGGGCATTCAACCAGCTTGAAGATGGGAGAGAGCCCCACCAAGCTGAGAAGAGAGGCAGCCGAGACAACCAAGAGTGACGACCATGCAATCACTCACCAAGCCACCCAGAACCATCTGCTCAAAGTCACTTCGCCGCAAAACCAGGTTATCATATCCAAGATACTCCAGTCGATGGCAGCCCTACCGGAGGAAACACGGACAACACGGGCTGGTTTCATCACCGACTGCCCCTCCCAGACAGTCATTGAGTCTGCCATCGAACGTCTCGGTGGTCGAAGAAGTCAAGGCGGGCCAAGCTACTAGACAGTCCGCAACCATGTGAGGATCAAGGAACAACTAGAACCATGGAACCCGACGTTTCTCGGCGAGACGAGCAACACAAGCCACGACCAAAAGCTGGACGGTGCATACCCTTGACAGAGCCAGCAGCCGAGCATCCAGCTGAAGGGAGACGATAAGGAAAAGACCTTACTACCATGATACAAGACGGCCGAAACACCAGAAGTAGTCTTCGCAAGAAGAAAAGAACTACGAAAACGGTCAAACAGTGTTTCAGGTGTCAGGGATTCTGGCATCGGTCGAACAACTGCCCTAACCAAGTCCGGTGCGTTTGTTGTGGGGAAAACCACAGCATTCTGGTGCATAAAAGACCGCGTGACGCAACTCCAACATGCGATAATCTGCGCCGCGGCAATTTACAATGCATGCCTCAGACTATCCTTCTTCCCATCCCCATGGAAAACCGCCACGCGGCCAGCTATGGGGGCTGTCCATTAAGACGGAAGCTGGAAGTGGCCGCCAACAGGAGCCATCCCCACACCACCACATCCAAGGACCAGACCAACCACGGCCATATTCACCACGCAACCAGAAACATCACTCAACTAGACAAACAGCGATGTCCCAGTTATGAACAAGGAAAACAACTAGAGATGATTGTGCATCTTCTGACGCAGTTGCGTCCCAAGGAAATATGAAACCTGTCTGGGGTTTTCGAATAAGGGCATCTTTGACGCCCATAGCCCTTTTTTTCCCCAAATGTTAAATAAATAGAGCTACGGTATTCCTGTAAACCTGTATGCTTTACTGATACTTGTTTATGCGCATTCCGTCTCGCTTGCGAAGCTAACATAGGAGTATGCGTCTTCCTTCCTCTTCTTTGGGTAGAAAAGAACTACGAAAACGGTCAAACAGTGTTTCAGGTGTCAGGGATTCTGGCATCGGTCGAACAACTGCCCTAACCAAGTCCGGTGCGTTTGTTGTGGGGAAAAACCACAGCATTCTGGTGCATAAAAGACCGCGTGACGCAACTCCAACATGCGATAAACTGCGCCGCGGCAATTTACAATGCATGCCTCAGACTATCCTTCTTCCCATCCCCATGGAAAACCGCCACGCGGCCAGCTATGGGGGCTGTCCATTAAGACGGAAGCTGGAAGTGGCCGCCAACAGGAGCCATCCCCACACCACCACATCCAAGGACCATACCAACCACGGCCATATTCACCACGCGACCAGAAACATCACTCAACTAGACAAACAGCGATGTCCCAGTTATGAACAAGGAAAACAACTAGAGATGATTGTGCATCTTCTGACGCAGTTGCGTCCCAAGGAATTATGAAACCTGTCTAGGGTTTTCGAATAAGGGCATCTTTGACGCCCATAGCCCTTTTTTCCCCCAAATGTTAAATAAATAGAGCTACGGTATTCCTGTAAACCTGTATGCTTTACTGATACTTGTTTATGCGCATTCCGTCTCGCTTGCGAAGCTAACATAGGAGTATGCGTCTTCCTTCCTCTTCTTTGGGGATTGCCTTGCCCTTCCTGCCCGAGGTGTTAGGGGTTACCGCCCCACGGCTCACTCCTGCCGGAGTGGAACACCTGAGCGTGAGTGTAGTGTTGTCTCAGACCCGCATACCCTACGGTGACAACGAAGGGTCAGATCAACACTCCCATTTCATCGGTGGGCACTGCCTACGGCACATCTGATCCGTTTAGAATCATCAGCGGCTCATCGGAAAAACGTTAGCCCGGTTGTTGCTTCAGACGATAATCCGGGTACAGGAACCAACAGTGAACCAGATGCAAATCAATCAGAACACGAACTTCCTAACAACCTCGAGGAAGAACTGGAAACCTCTCAAGGATCTCGGAAACGAACTCTAGGCTAGCCGACGGATGTCATGAATGTCAAGAAGAGCATTGCAACGCCAACGTACACCACCACTACTGGAAGGAAAACTCTGTCTAATAAAGACGAAAAGGCCACTTAAGTTGATCAAGAGGGTTTTACTAATCCTCGGCATACCGTTCCGGCAGCCAAGCTCACCTCTGTTGGAATAAGCAAGGTGACTGTAACCACCAGCAACAGATATGAACAGCTCGCAGCAGAAGATACTGCAGCTCCTAAAACATCCATTGAACCCAAGCCGGCTCCTATTGCGATGACTTATAGAGAAGATTTCAAGTCTCTCGATATCTTGCTCAGAAAGCTTTGTAAAGCCGCCCATGAGGTGAAACCATCTGGCCGTGAACTGTACAAGGTAATGAAAGAACCACAGCTGATTACATTGCAGTTACAGATTACTTCTTCAACCATGAATTGGCCTTCTACTCGTTCCCGACAATATCTGAAAAACTATTGAAGGTAGTCATAAGAGGATTGCCTTTTAATATGCTCCTAGAACACGTCAAAGAAGAACTCGATGATGTAGGTATTGTTGCCAGGACTGTGGCCCGCCTCAAGTCACCAAAAACACATCAGGTTGTACCTCTATTCCTTGTCGTACTGATGAATACAGTGGAGACCAGGAAAATTTACCAGAAGACTTCTCTCTGCTCATCAGGATCATCACTGAAAATTTACGCACTTAACGGGGCCCACCCGAATGTTATAGGTGTCAGGTGGTAGGTCATGTCTCTAGGCACTGTTCCATACCTCACAAATGCGTCAAATGTGTGGGTGAACACTCTACCAGGGACTACACCACTGTTAAGAGAGATGCGCCTCGTAAGTGCGCAAACTGTAACGGCGATCATGTTGCCAGCTACAGGAACTATCCGGATCTTTTCCCGCTTCAATGAAAGGCAGAAGGTCAACAACGCTGCCTACGCACCTATAATGAAAAAGAAGCGTGAACAACAACGAAGCCAGATGTCGCAAAATGAATTTCCGGTGCTTCCAACTCAGGAAAACCCAATAGCAGAAGCCACAGCTGAGAATACCAACAACAGACAACTTACACATCAAACGAAAAATCTAGCTGGCCAAATGACAATCATCGAGGAAGAAGCAAACTTGCAGGAAAAGATGAAAATCAGAACAAGACCACTGATCTCCAGACGGGCAGACCAGAACTCTCAAAACATAACGAAATCACCGTCCTATTAAAAATGGTACAGTCACTACCCTAATTACAGACCTTCCGCGGCAAATATCAACTGCAGTGCAGTCGGGGGTCGAGACCGTGCAACAAAAAGTTATAGTCGCCGAACAACGTGACCAGTAAGATTCACGAGCTGACCATATATTAATGGAATGCCAATGGCATTTGGCGGTAAATGGGGAAGTTCATCGAATTTCTACGCGACTAACAAATCGATGTGTGTCTCGTTAACGAAACTCACCTAAAGCCGGGAGTGCGTGTGTCCGCCCCCAGTTACAATTGCTACCGCAACGACCGCCTAACAACTGGAGGAGGTACTGCCATTTACCTACGCTCCTCAATTAAACACCACGAGGTGGCTCTACTCCAGTTCACCACCTTAGAAGCCACATCAGTGTCTGCTAAAACAACAAGGGGCCTCGTGTTCTTGATTGCTGCCTACCGTCGTCCAAAAGGCAGAGTAAACGAAGAAGATATTGCTGCACTACTTCGCCTGCGTGGATAAGTTTCCATTGCGGGTGATTTGGTAACATCGACTTAAACACCAAGATTGGCACTAGCATGTAACAAATACGGCAGGCAAACAGCTTCTCTGTGCAGTCCGAGCTAACGATGGAGTAGTCTGGGGGCCTACTGAACCTAAAATATTTCCCGGTGGACGACTCCCAGATGTTCTGGACATTGCTATCACCAAAGACCTAAAACGCACCATTACAGTCACTACCAAGACTGCGCTCTCGTCTGACTATGTCCCAGTTATTTTTTACCTGGTCAAAGGAGCTGCACATCGTAGTAGACGTCATAGAAACTTCTGCCACACTAACGGGGACAACTATAAAAACAGTATCTCGCAACAGCTTCAAAATGCCACTCCTCCTGAGAACTCTGATCCCAGCACAGCAATTGAAAACTTCTCTCACCGGATCAACGATGCAGTAGATCCCGCCCCTCCGGACAAACCATCAGAGTCGCTCCAAGCAACTCCCGCCGCGCATTAGAGAGGACATAACAATAAAAAAACAGCATCACAAAAGAGTGGCAGATCACCCGAAATCCTGCCACTAAATGCCTCTTCAACAGGATTCAAAGTCAAATCAAAGCCGAGGTCCAACAGCACCGGAATCGTGTATGGGCTTGTCTCCTGGCGACAATCAACATCGAAGATGGTTCTGCCTGGAAACTCACCCACAGGATCCTCCGACGAACGACCAGACTGCCTCCCTTATGCTTTGGCGTCAACATCATCTCAGAGCCTATAGAGAATGCCCAACCCGTGACGAAGTTTTTTCAGGTAAACTTCAGGCCAGTCAATGAACATCTGGATGCCCAAAATGTTCAGCTAGTAGAGGAACGGCTTCAATTTTTCCTCAATACTAAAATCCCTGACGAGGAAGAAACAGAACCTATAACTATTGAAGAAGTAGTCAACATGATCCGGCAATGCAATCCCAATAAAGCAACGGGCCTTGATGTCATTGAAGCCACGCTGCTAAACGACTACCCTAACAAGCAGACTTCAACCGAATACACGTCACTGGCGAATTTGCAGACTCTTGGAAGCACGCTGACATTGTCGCGATACCAAAGCCAGGCAAGGTCAGAAGATCTCCTAAATTGTGTAGGCCAATCAGATTGTTACCAATAATGTCTAAAATTTTTGAACGACTATACTTAAAGAGGGTCAGCCGGCACATCGACCAGGATCATCTGTTACCGAACGAACAATTCGGCTACAGAAAACAACATGCCACTTCACAACAATTGCTACGTCTAGTAGAATACACTTTCAGCGCAATCGAGAAGAAGGAATTCTTTGGGGCCGTACTTTTAGACGTCACGAGAGCCATCGACTCTGGCTGGCATCAGGAACTACTCTACAAGCTGTTAGTTCTAGGTTTTTCTCTATCGCATGTAAGACTGCTAAAGAGCTACCTCTCTTAAAGGACTTTCACGGCACTCCTAGAAGACAAAGTTTCTTCTGGAAGAAAAATTGTGCCTTGAGTCTCACAAGGGTCAGTCATCGGCCCGGTACTCTATAACTTATACACGTCTGACATGCCTAAAACTGACCGAGTCCATACTGCGCTATACGCGGATGACACGGCCCAGTACACAAGGAGCATGAGAGCCACTCAAACAAGAACTGTATTACAAAGAGCCTGTAACAACATCAAAGGCTGGGCCAGAAGATGGCGTCTGGTATTTAATGCTGGAAAGAGCCAAGCGGTCTTCATCACAAGAAGGTCCCTAAACTACCGCCAATCACTCTATTCAACGAAGCCATTCTATGGACACAAACTGCTATATACCTCGGAGTCACCCTCGACAGAAGATTGACATGGAAGCAACATGTTAATAAAATGAGAGCAAAAGCAGAGGTCAGGATGAAATAACTTTATTATTAATATTATTTTACTTATCGCTTTACGCCTTGTCGACAGCTAAGGTCATTAGAGGTGGAATGGGATTGGTGGCAAGGAACGCGAAGAAATTTGGGCATGGCGTTTTTGAAGGAAGCATCCCTACATTCGCCTGGAGTGATTTGCTGGAAACTATGGAAAACTCAAATCTGGATGCCCGCATACAAGTTCCCAAGGGTTACACCATCCGCCACCCTCCACGCAGTCAGTGGTTTCGAACCACTAAGACCGAGATTCACCAAAATGGCCACGAAATTCTACAAAAAACCCGCTGATTGAGCAACTTGGCAGCACTGTCAGACTTAATGATAACATCAGGTGGCCCATCCACCTAGTACTATAATGAAAAATCACCGGAAAATGACAATCCAGTAAGCAACAAAGATTATGACAACCTGTTTGAAATGGGAGGAGATACATCACCGCTGTAAGAACTTCCTAACACCCAGGGAAATATGGAACCCGGTAGAATATGTCAGCTGTGTGTTCCCGCCCGGATGTGCTGGTGGTCCGAGATGCTGGTGGGTTCGTTCTGATTGGTCTCCAGGCTCCGCTCCGAGAGCCCCCCGTCCCTATTTATGTTGTTGTCATTTAGCCGGATTTCGAAGTAGGAACTTCCGAGTCTGTCATCGTAGAGGAATGATATACGATGAGGAAAGCGCTCACCGCAGTTCCGCGTCAGGCGTGCCGTATGCGCTGGTGCACACAGCTTTGCCAGCGGCAGCTGCGACAATGTTGACGACCCAGCTACCCGAAACCTACTTGGAACAAGACTTGAGGAACTGTAACTCTATCAGCGCTCGAAGCGGAGAAAAGGTTTCTTCTTCGGAGATTCCCCCCGGGGCTGCTAGGGAAATACCGCCACACGGCCCACTCTCTAGTGGAGTGGAAGCCCCTGGCGTGAGAAATAGGGTTGTGCCTGGCCCCAGGAACCTTGCAGTGATAACACGGGGCAGGGGCCAGCACAATATTCCCGTCTCGACTGCTGCGACGTCTACAGCTACGTCTCGTGACACAACAGCATCGGAGGAAGTAACAGAACTGGACTTCGACTCAACTTCATACACAGAGAGCGTGCAGAACCTGACCTATGACATCTCGGCAATGGAGTTCGTGCTGCAGACAGTCTCGACAAGGAAGTCACGCAGTCCAAACTGGCAACAAAAGTGTCCGTTAAAACCACAGCAAAAAGGCCACCCTCAAAGACCACTTGGAAAAAGGCGTCTGAAGATGCAGAGGGCTGGCGTAAACCACGTCGAGCTGCTCCCGCCGCTCAACTGAGCCCTGAGGCCTTTGCTGCTAGTGAACCCAGCACAAGCAACTCCTTCGCGCCTTAGACAACAATGGAAGCTGAAGAAACGGAAACGACTGCACCCAGCAGGGAATCTAAGCCTACCCGTCTAATCATCTCATACCAAGAGGATTATAGAAACCTTAACATCCTGCTAAAGAAGCTATGCAAGCGCGAATTCCACGTGAACCCAACTGGAATGGAACTATATAAACGGTTCCTGAAAACTAAGGCTGACCATCAAGCTGTCTCTGGCCATATATCAGCGTATAACATACTCTTCTACACCTTCCCAAAAAAAGCTGACAAGAATCTGAAAGTCGTCATCAGAGGATTGCCGTTCAACTTCTAGCCGGATTATATCAAAGAAGAGTTTGAAGAGGTGGAATGGTTGCGAGGACTGTCGTCTGGCTGCGCTCTCCAAAAACGCGCCAAGAGGTACCTCTGTTCCTGGTCGTCCTTTCAGATATCATCGAGAACAGATCAATCTTCAAAATGACCTCACTATTCTCCGTTATGATAACCATCTAAAATCTCTGCAGCACTCGAAGTGCTATAATTGTCAAGGGGTAGGGCATGTCTCCCGCCACTGCGTGATGCCATCCAAGTATGTCAAGTGCGCTGGCAAACATCCTTCTCGTTAATGTGCCGTTAAAAAAGGCGAAGCCCAGCCCAAATACGCCAACTGCGGTGGTAATTACATGGCGAGCTACCGAAAATGCGAAGCCTTCAATAAATTTAATGAAAAGCAGAAGGCTAACAATGCCTCATACAATTCCATGCTCAAGAAGAAGCAGCAGCAGCAGCAGCGGAAGAAAGAGGAGACGACAGCGACTGCTGAAGTGGAGCCAACAAATCCCGAGCTAAGACCGGGTACTACTTTCGCGGAAACGCTAAGCAACTCACCTTCAGCTCGCGACCCAAGGTGAAGGATGAAAAATACCATCAGGAAGCGACTATCTCCACCCAGAGAAAACCGCCAAGGTGGAGTAAGAAAGCTGACGACCAGAGCAACCACCCAGATGAAATGGCCTCCTAGAAGGAAGACAGCTCCATTATCCTGAATATGGTCCAGTCATTACTGCAAACAGTAACTACATTGATTCAAGACCTACCGCGTAAGATTGCGGAGGCAGTCAGACTGGAAATAACTGCCGTTCAACAAGGTAATCAAGTAAGCCATGGCGAATACCATTGAAGACTTGATTATCTGCATTTGGAACGCCAACGGCCTATGGCGTCAGTTTGGCAAATTTAGAGAATTCCTAAGAGATCAGGGCATCGAAGTATGCCTAGTCAACGAGACGCATCTAACGCCGGGGATCAAAGCAGTCGCATCCAACTATACGTGCCACAGATATGAACGGCCTACCGCGGGATGCGGAACCGCGGTCTTTGTTAGGAACAGTATCAAATATAATGATGTAAATCTACCTCAGATGCAGACCATCGAAGCATCAGGTGTAGCTGTTGAGATGCCCATGGGAAGAATCCTGTGTATAGCTGTATACAGACCACCTCAAGGAAACCTGCATGAAGATGACATCTCTGCTCTTCTCCGCCTCCACTTTTCATTGCAGGCGACTTCAATGCTATAAACGTTGCCTGGAACTCGTGTTTTACTAACGCGAACGGCCGTAGGCTACTGCGCGTCGTCGAAAACCACGACGCTGTATTCTGGGGACCTACAGAACCAAGAATATTTGGACATGGCCTGCCGGATGTTCTAGATGTCGCCATCACCAAAGGCCTGCGGCACAACATCGCAGTGACAACTAAAACTGCATTATCATCAGATAACGTTCCGGTGATGTTCTACATGGCGGCAGACGTCTCATCAAGAATGAACAGGCTAAATAGAAACCTGCAGGACATCGACTGGGAAGCTTTCCAATACCATCTCTCCCAGCGTGTTGAAACGGCACAACCACTTACAGCTACCGGTCCCTCTGCCGCAGTGGCCAACCTGGCAGACTGGATTAACGGGGCAGCGGATACTGCCAACCGACCACAACGCAACCGGCCTCCCCGTCCAAGACAGTTGCCTCTCCATATTAGAGAGGCAATTGCCATAAAAAATCAACTAACTAGGCACATTACAAGGGATCCGGCTATCAAGAGGATCATCAACCGCATGCAACAGGAGATCAAAGCGGAAGTGGAGCAGCATATGCAACTGGTCCAGTTTCATCTCCACTCTCGACCTGCAAGGTGGATCAGCATGGCGAACCACTAAGGCCCTACTCCGGCGTAGACTGAAGATCCCGCCATTAGTGGTTGGCAATATCTATATCTGCGAAACTGAGGAGAAGGCTGAGGCCCTCGCAGAGACCTTCAGAACTAATTTCCAACCAGTTGAGGACCCAAGGGATGACGAACATATCACATTTGTGGAACAATTCCCGCGGCGCTTCCTTGAAGCGACACCCCCTGAGGAGAACGTCATATAAGATATCACGATCCTAGAGATCTCGTCTTCGCTTGCAAGACTACAAGTCACGAAAGCTGCAGGCCATGATGGGATTGGTAGAAGCATCCTTCGCAAAATACCACCATCTGCAATCCAGTACATCATGGATGCCTTCAATGAAGTGATTCGAAGAGGCGAATATCCACAAACATGGAAGCACGCCGAGGTGATACCAATTCCAAAACCGGGTAAGGATAGGAGGTCACCAAACTCCTATCGCTCCATCGGCCTCCTGCCGACGCTATCAAAAGCGTTCGAGCGAAAATCTACCTAAAGAGGCTACGCAGAATTATCGATGGAGAGATGTTGCTACCGGACGAACAGTTTGGTTTCCGGAAGCAGAATTCCACACCGCAGTAGCTGCTCCGCCTCGCCGAGGAAGCATTTGCAGCCTTCGAGTGCAGAGAATGTTTTGGTGCGGTTTTGCTCGACGTAAGCCGCGCTTTTGATTCAGTGTGGCACCAGAGCCTCCTTTACAAGCTTCTTGCGCACGGGGTCCCCCTCTCCCACGTCAGGTTGCTAAGGAGCTATCTGTAAGGACGAACCTTCCGGGTTGTGTTGGACAGAGCGTACTCTTCAGTGAAGAACATCTCTGCAGGAGTCCCGCAAGGGTCCGCCTTGGGACCGATGCTCTACAATCTCTAAACGGCGGGCACTCTTAGTACAGCTCGCATTCGGAAGGCTCTCTACGGCGACGACACAGCCATGTATACAAAGAGCCTAAACGTCAGTACCTTACGAACAAGATTGCATGAGACTTGCAACAATGTCCAGCAATGGGTGACCAAGTGGCGCTTAGCCTTTAACGCGCCGAATTGTGAAGCTATCATCTTAACCACGAGGAACGGGCCACACCTAACGCCTCTGACCCTCATCGAGGAAATCATAAATTGAACCAGGACTGCCACCTACCTAGGAGTAAAAATGGAGAGGAGGATGACGTGGAAGCCCCATGTCATAAGTGTCTGTGGAAAAGCTGCAGGGAGACTAAGAACTTTATATCCTTTCCTAAACCCTACATCAGCACTGAGACCGGTCCTAGGCATCCGACTCTATGTCATCCTCGTAAGACCCATACTGGAGTATGTTGCGGTTGTCTGTAGCAACACTGCTGTCTCCAACCTTCAACTGCTGCAGGTAATCCAGAACAGGGCCATCTGGAATGCGTACCATCTGCCAAGAAAGACAAGGGTAGACATCCTCCATCAGGTAAGCGGACTACAACGAATTTTCCAAAGATTCGAAAAGTTGTCAGCCCAGTTCTACAATTCAAACCAGAAGTCTACCAACCCTATGATAACGGCTCTGGGAGCTGAACCGATTTACGACAACACTCTCAGATGACTAAGAAAAATCTTGGACCATCAGTAAAGAAATGATCTGACCCAGACCATGAAATAAAAATATCGGATATTGACAAATCTCGCCAAGAGACACCCTCTCAGGACAATCACAATGTAATTTGGAAGGCGATGCGCACAAGCGCAAAAACTTCCCCACAATATGGGACCGACATTATCCCAGTTATGATGTCAAGGCCGGGCCAGCCCGGATCTCCAACGCCTCGCTTATGACAGTGCCAGAAGGAAGAGGCCCTAGCCAGAGCTACTGTTTGTCAAACTTTATCCTGTGCTCTTCGTCGAAGGTATGCTCGGCTATCGCAGATACCTAAGGCTGATGGAACTGGAAAAGTCTGCGATAGCCGAGCGTGCCTTCGACGAAGAGCACAGGAAAGACTTCGACAAAACAGTAGTTCTGGCTAGGGCCTCTTCCTTTTGGGACTCGGTCATAAGTGAAGCGTTGGAGATCCGACTAAATGACAACAACATAAATAGGGAAGGCGGGCTCTATCTGAATGAAGCCTGGAGACCAATCATTAGCGATCTACTTTTTTAAAAAAAATTTACTGCCTCAACAGCCTACGGTTTGTAGCTTAATTTGTGAATTCACTGATGTTCTTGATGGATTTAACTCTTTGGGGGAAAAGCGGAATTGACCGTAATGATTAACCCCCTACTAGGTTCATGTGGTCTGTTTGGGATTATTGTCGTTATCTGTTGTGTTAGCAATTCGAAGATTTTCCTCAGCTGATTTGCTCTTCTTATGTTGGTTACAGCATAGGTGCACGTGCTGGTCATTTGAGTTGGTCAGCGGCTTGATGTTAATCTCTGTGGTCCATGTGGTCCTTTAATTCGTTGAGTATGACTGGGTTGGCGTTGATGGCTTCTGATGGCGACTTGTAGCTTTCTTCTCATGGGGCATACCCCGTAACTGGCGGCGTGGTCGGTGTAGCTTCACGCGAACGTGCGCAAACCAGATTGTGATGACTCCTTCTGCAGCGAACGCAACGCACTTGCTTGTGACAGTCAGAGCCTTAGCAGCCTTAGCAGTGGTCTTCTTGGCACGTACAGGTGATCAGCCGTTGGGTTGGCAATGAGCATGTATGCACCAATGTGGTCTCATTCTGTTGGGTTTCCCTTGATGGGGGAGTGTGCTGGTGGTGTGTGCTGCTCTCCTGGTGTTTGTTTGGCTGCTGCACGAAGTCCTCACGGTTAGATTTCGATGTCGAAGAGGCCTCCTGCTCCAACGCTGACTCTACGTTGCTGCTCGAGCTTCGGGGGCTGCAGAGCGATCAGTGCAGATCTGCAAAGTACTCATCCTCCTTGAAGTTCTTGGAATGGACGAGTGGTAGTTGAACATGGCAAGATCATTCTTTCTTTTTCCAGATGATGGACTTGGCCTCTTGTGCTTGTGCCGGATCCGAGAGAGTTTTCAAGAGTTTCTTGAAGTTCTGGCTGGCGATTTCCCACGCAAACAGTTTTTCCCTTATTTTAACTCGGAGCTACACTTGGAGCGGGGTATCATCGGCGTAATAGAAGTTCTCCCACTTTCTCGGTGTAAAGGGCTTGAACTTGTACCTTTTGCCTTTGCTGTCTCAGTATAAGTAAATGACATTATCCTCGAATTTGAGGTAGTCTGCATCGATGATAGTGGCTTTCGGTGACTACCATGACATCCACGATGAATCGTCCGCTCCAGACACTTCAGACCAGGAATCCACTTGGCGATTCGAAGCAGGGGTGTCGTGCGGGGCGGGCCACTCACCGTCGTTGTCTTCCGACGAATAGCGTGGAGTGCTTGCTTCCGGAGGCGTAGTTTGCACCGGCCGTATATGCTCATGAGTCTATATCGTCTCGACTCGGTGCGATGTTGTTAACTGTGGTGAGGCAGGAAGCCGCTTCCTCACTATTAGTCTGTGCTGGCTACGTTGAGCTGGGGTGCTGTGTGTCGCATGAGTATAGCCGCTCCGCGCTGCTGCACCCTGGTGGCGGCGCTTCGAACTCAACATGCTGCGCGCGCACGCTGTATCGGCTAACCGCACGACTCTATGGCTCGGCTGTGACCGTCCCGCACTAACGCTAATACTCGACCGTATCGATCTCCGATGAGAGCGAAACAGATCTTCGAACCATAGCCAGTAAGGGGGCATCCACAAATTACGTGAGGTGTTTTTCCGGATTTCTGGACCCCCTCCCCCTTGGTGAGATTTCGTGAGATCTGGCCGGACCCCCCCCCCCCTCTGGTGAGATTTGGTGAGATTTCGCCGGACCCCCCCCCTATTTCACCTCACGTAATTTATGGACGCCCCCTAACTGCTCCTTGAGCAGAGTTACGGTGGAGCTTATTGTCCTAGGATATTTACTCCTAGATGTTTCGAGGGGACAAAGCTTTGCTGTCGGCTGTTCTTCATGTTGGCTTTTTCAGTTTCGTTCAATGGGATATTGCCGAGGCCTACTTCCTCAGAGATGGTCCGAACATCGCTTGTGATGCAGTTAGTGTAGCCTCGCCGAGGCAGGCGGGCCTTCACCTGGTGACAGATTGTGAATGAGTTTAAAGAGGAGAGCGATTAGGGTGTCGTCACCATTCGAGTGTGAGCTGCCAAGCTAGACAAATCCGCTATGTGTGCTATGACGGCTTTCGGTACATCTATCTAGATTGTCTCGAAATTTCGAGGCAGTGAGTACTCGAATGTGTATGATGCGTTCCCACTTGAACGGTGGGAAGCTCGTCTTGCGCCACGGAATGCTCGTTGGGAGGTATTCGTTGTTGTCATGTACGGCTAGGCAATGTACAAATGGCGGATACCGACCAAAACCTTTGAAGAATTTAAATTGATGCTGATGGACCCCATCCATGGGGCCCAGCACGCCAACGCGTCAGTTACTAACGAAAAGTTTACAGACGCACACATGTCGTGCCCTCTTATCTTCGCGGAGGGCTGTTATGAAGCCGCATACTTCCAAGAGGTCACGCAACGTATGCTGTCTCCTACATCTCCAACGTCAACAAACACAGCGGGACAAGCAGATGGCAACACCGTGTCGTCCAACGGCTGGAGCAGTGAACCCGTCGACATCAACGACGAAAAACCGCATGTCGTTCAAGGCCCGGTGCAACAATTAGTCGTCTACGCGACTGGCAACATTGGCGCGCTGTCGCTTAAGCTGTGGGAGGAGACAGTCCTGGCGATCTACACCTGGCCTACCGCGGATGGACTCCTGGTCGACTGCCCATGCCAGTCGGACTATGAGACCCTCACGAAGCTCTTAGAAGGCGACGGCATGCGATATGCCACTAAGCAAGCTGGCAAGCCCCGTCGCCTGGTGGTCCGAGGGCTGCCGGAGACCACGACTATCGAGGGCTTCGCGAAGCTCGGAGTTACCGTGCGGTATGTAAACCCCATGGTGAAGCCGGGCACCGAGGAGTGACTGGCCCTCGTCACCTTAACGGCGGACCCACCAGCCAAGCAGCCCTCCAGGTGAAGGCGTTACTTGGCAGGGAATTCCGGGTCGAGCCTAAGAAGCGCCCACCGGCTGCACTGCAACAGTGCTACCACTTCCAGAAATTCTCTCATCTTGCCAAGCAGCTAAACGCTGTGTTCGTTGTGGGGGATAACACAATGTTAATAAATACAGTCGCCCACGAGACGCAACCCCGACGCGACGTTAGCAAACTGCGAGCTGGCACATTCTTGCGCGTACGGGGGTTGCGAAGCCAGACGCAACCTTCGGAAGACGGCAGTGAAATCGACGCGGCTCCATACGCAGCCCGCTGCGCAAACATCAAATGCGCCGGCCCACACGCGGCCAGACGCCCATTCGAGTGTGTGCCTACAAGCCATACGTATCCACTCCAAGTGATAAGATGTCGTTCACTTCTGCTATTGAGATTGTCTCGAAATTTCGAGGCAGTGAGTACGTGAATGCATATGATCCTTTCCCACTTGAACGGGGGGACGCTTGCCTTGCGCCATGCAACGCTGCATGGGAGGTTTTCGTCATTGTTATGTACGGCCAAGCAAAGTACAAATGGTGAATACCTACTACTTCATTTCAAGAGTTGAAACTGACGCTGACGGATCCCGATTATGGGGTCCTAGACGCCGATGCGTCGGTTACCGACGATCAGCTTAGGGACGACCGCATACGGTGCCCTCTAATTTTCTCCGATGGATTTAATGAAGCCAAGTACTTTGAAGAAGTCAGACAGCGCATGCCGCCTGCTTTACCTGATACTTCAGGAAGCACAGCAGTGCCGGCAGATGGCAGCACCACATTGCCCGACGGCGGTAGTGGCGGCAATTCTGTCTACTACAACGACGAAGATCAGCCTACCGTCGAGGGACCAGTGCAACTGGTTGTCTACACTTCAGGCAATATCGGCGAGCTGTCATTCAAGATGTGGGAGGAAACCGCCCTGGCAATCTACACCTGGCCTGCCGCAGATGGGCTTTTGGTCGACTACTCATTCCTTTCTGACTACGACATTGTCACTAAACTTCTAAAGAGCAGAGGCATACGATGTTCCATCAAGTAAGCGGGAAAACCACGTCACCTGGTAGTCCGCGGGCTGCCGGAGACATCCACGCCGGATGAAGTTACCAAGGGCTTCCCGGACCTTGGCGTGGCAGTGAGGGACGTCGTCCCCATGCTCAAGTCGGGCACTGATAAGCGTCCGCCCCTCGTCGCCTTCACGGCAGACCCTCCAGCAACCCTACAAGTAAAGGCCCAAGAAGCGCCCTCCAGCTGCACCGCAACAGTGCTTCTCACACCGTGGACTGCATCAAGGACTTCAGTGCAGTTGAACGCTGTGTCAGATGTGGAGGCGAACATAGTCTAAAAAGCTGCAGCCGGCCGCGCGCAAATTGCCAAGGGCCGCACAGATCTTTAGGTGCAACTTATGGAAGGCGGCAGCCAAGAAACGGGTCCATATGAGGCTCGCTCCCAGCACGCCAGAAACGTGCACCACACGCTAAGACGGGAGTAAGCGCGCGCAGCGCCAGCCATCCCACCACCGCTCCGCAGCATACCAAGCTCCTGATGAGAAGCGGCGCACGCAGCAGCCCCCTCACCACCGCGCCCGCGCGGCCACGTCCGCCGTCCAGCGCGCAACCATCAGTCGCCGCGCGGCTTCAAGCCGTAGTGGGCGTCCGCCGCATGAGCGCGGCACGCGGCACCTGCAGGGTGGCCAGGTGGCCGTCCTGCAACAGCTTTTAAGACCTGTGATCTACCTGGCACAGCTGGTGACCACACTAATGTTGTTTTAGACAGCGAAGCGTCTCTCGACCTGCCAAGCCGCCTGCTCGACCGGATAAAAAAGACCAGCAACGAGAAGATCATCAACACCAGATTTTAAATAAAGCAGGGTGAAGGGGCGCAATGCCGCCTAAAGCATCCAGGGTCGTCACGGTCATGCCTGCGGTAGCACGAACCTCCACGACGACGAGGCGGCCAGACGCTGACAGACAGCAAACATATGTTTGGGCATAGGCCCATATAGTACTGAAGTGCAAGAGCATTTCGCTCTCTAACTTTTGTCAGAATAGGGGTTTTCGGTCTGGTTATTTATGGAAGTCATGGTGTTATTTCTTTCTGGTGAGATATTATTGCCAGACCCTATAGTTCCTGGTTAGTGATTGGTTAATTATGTTCGCGTTGATATACACTTTGTCCTAAGTCTTGGATGATTTGATGGGACGAATAAAGTGTTTTTTTTTTTTTTTTTTTTTTTTTTTTTGAAAGAATTTGGTCAATTTGTCCTTTATTTAATCTTTGAGTCTTCGTATACCCAAGTTGTATTTGTGTGTTCAGCATGTATCGCGGGGCTTTAGTAATAATTTGTAAATATTTATTTTGGATAACCTGCAGTTTTTTGATTTGTGTGTTTTTTATGGCATGCTGAAGAGTTCAGAGCCATAAAGCAAGGCCGGCCTAATTACGACGGAGTAGACCTTTACATTTGTCTTAACACTAAGCTTATTCCCCTTGAGGAGGGTGTATAGTTTAAAAAGTCGAGCCGAACCTAGATAACAAATGTTTTTAATGTGCTTGATCCAAGTTAGTTTCTTCTCAATTTCTAAGCCGAGATATTTAACCGAGTCACACCAGGGGAGGTCCATGCCATCGAGCTTGATTTGGTGACAGGGTCCTTCTGGTGTTGAACATGATTTCCTAACTTTTGCCGGAATTAATTTTGATTTTCCGATGGTTGCACTATTGAGTAATTTTCTCAAGGTGCTGTGTGAGTTTGCGTACGATATGTAATGAATTAAAAAGTACAGTGTTATTAGGCACCAAGTGTTCCCCCGGTATGTGTGAATGTTGACGGTGCGACGTGCCTAACCGAACAGATACGTGACGGAACAAAAGCGTCCAGATTTACACGCACCATGGGGACTGAAAACGTTCTAGCCAACTTGGACATTAAGGGGATTTATAGCCACCACAAATAACTAAGGCCCGCTTTCTATTTTCGCACGTTTCGGAAAATACCCGCCGAAAACTGGTGCCGGCGAGCTAAAATATACCTTAGTGCCATTTCGTAGTAAAGAAGCGTTTTCTGAAAGTGGGGGAAGCGATCCAGCCAATAGAGAAGCCACCTCAATTTATTGACGTGTTGGTGATTTTTCTTGTTTGTTCTGGGATCCGATGAATTGCTGGTCTTTTGGTGCGGAGTGCTGTGATTTGCCAAGGGCCGGACGAGACATCGCATTGCGAGATGTAGTCTTCCTTGGAGCGGAAAAACGGACGAAGACACTCTGGTTCGGATCTTTATCTGACACAGCAGCAAGTGACCTTCACCGAGGCCGGAGCACTGGACGAGCCGGGGCCTGGGGACACTGCCACCACGCTGCGCCGGTCGAGAAAGCTGGACGACCCCATGTGGCGGTATTCGTGCCTGTGTGCTGACCTGGCCCGTGAACAACGGTAAAATCTACGATCACGAAGGAAACTAATGCAATCGTTCCTTACAGTAAATTGGCCCTGAGATTTTGCTCTAACTGTTTGACCTTAAAGATATTCAATGATATGTAATTGTTTATATCAGAATAAAAACAAACTTCATGTTTGCATAATTTCACAATGAACAATAGTAATAAATTATACACCCACATTTCAGTTCTCCTATTAATTCCAATAATACTTGATGTGGTTTAGCTGAAAATTAAATATTATTTTGATATTCAAACTTCATAATTTTGTTATTGACGAAACATTTTTCCAGAATTCACTGTCCCTAAAAGTAGACGTTACAGATGTATTTTGGGTTGTGACTCGACCTGTATACTGTAGCATCGTCTGCAAATAACCCACCTTCTCCGCCTTGTTGGTGGGGTAGGTCGTTTGTATATACACTGTACAGTATTGGAGCCATGACCGAACCTTGTGGTACACCTGCTTCAATTGATTTCAACTGGCTTTCCTGTCCATCCACCACTACGTAGAATTTTCTATCGTGAAGAAAGCTATTTATTTAGTTTAGTAGATGGTCAGGGCAGCCAAATGTGTGAAGTTTATAAATTAATCCTTCATGACAAACCCTGTCAAAAGCTTTTTCAATGTCAAGCATAACAGCGGCTGTATTATGCCTGATAGATAACGCCTTGCAGATATGTTCGACCAGTCGGATGGTTTGGTGGATTATACTGTGCTGAGTACGGAAGCCAAATTGTTGTGGGATGATGATGTTGTTGTCGTCGTGGAATTTTTGGAAGGGCGACATTATAATTCGTTCTGGGATTTTTCCGAAGAGGTTGAGGAGTGAGATGGGTCTATAGTTTTGAGGAAGAAGATGGTTTTTATTTGATTTAGGTAGGGTGACTATTTTGACGATTTTCCAGGTGAGGGAAAGAAGGATAGTTTGAGGCAAGCGTTGTAAATTGCTGTGAGGTAAACTATTGCAGATTGTGGCAGGTTTTTTTAAGTACGTGGCTTTTACACCAACCGGGCCTTGAGACGCCGCCAGACATAATCACCTAGAATTCATCTCTTCTAGGGTGTAGGGAAGTTCTTGCACAGTTGTGTGCATCGCCTTCCAGATATATTTTATTTGTCCTTGGGGGCATCCACAAATTACGTGAGGTGTTTTTCCGGATTTCTGGACCCCCCCTCCCCCTTGGTGAGATTTCGTGAGATCTGGCCGGACCCCCCCCCCTCTGGTGAGATCAGGTCCGTGAGAACCCCCCCTAGAAATCGCACTCGAAACTTTTGTAGACGTGAGATTTCCGTAGACCCCCCCCCTCCCCCCTGGTGAGATTTGGTGAGATTTCGCCGGACCCCCCCCATTTCACCTCACGTAATTTATGGACGCCCCCTTGTTGTGTAGCGGGTGTGTCCTTGCTGGGCATGTCACGCCCGAGTGGTTTTGTTTGTCAGTGTTAGTAGAGCCTGGTCTCCTGTTCTAGGATCGTCATATTCGTTAATTAGGTTTACTGGCCACCTTATTCTGTTGTCAATATGAGCCAGAGAGCCTAGTTGTCTGATTAGTGGGTTATTACGTACCCCAGTCTTTTCTTAGAGCATTGTAGTGGTCCATCAAGGGAGGGAGTCTGTTAATGTCATGGAGAGTTGAGAGCGGCGTTTCCCATGGCGTAGCGACGCGCCATATTTCGTATTGTTTGTAGCAATTTTATATGTACGTGGGCAGCGTTACCCACACTGTTGCAGCATACTCCAGTAGTGGCCTGACTGTTGATGTGTAGATCAGTCTTGCTGTAGTAGGATGCGATGTAGTTGTTGGATTTAGTAGCGAGTATAGCTCCCTCAACTTGCCCACTGCTTTTGCGCAAATGTTCCTGATGTGTGTTTTCCAGGCCATTCGTTTATCAATAGTGACTCCAAGGTAGAGTGCTGTATTTTTCCACTTGATATCCTCTCCGAACAGTCGTACTGACTTTAGTGGAGGTACACTCTTCTTTGTGATTACGATTGCCTGGTTTGTGGTGGCATTGAATGCCAGTCTTCATTTGGTCGACCAGTTTTCAATGTTGGTGCATCCCCGCTGCAACTTGTTCCGTAAGTGTGTGGCTCTGATATTACGCGCATAGAGGGCAGCATCATCCGCATATAGACCAGTTTTTGTTGTACGGTCCTTGTGTACATCGGCGGTGTATAGGTTGTACAGGACTGGTCCAAGGACAGATCCTTGAGGAACTCCTGCGTTGATAGTTTTTATTGCTGATACAGGATCCTCTGTTATCACTCTGAAGGTTCTTCCATACAAGTAGTTTTTATTCGTATGTAGTAGCGGGAATCCCTGAGTCATCAGTTTATAAAGTAGACCTTCGTGCCAGACATAATCTAATGCACGGGAGATTTCCACGAATACTGCGCCAAAATATTCCTTCCTCTCGAAGGCTCCCATGGGATACTCTGCAAGCCGCAAAAGTTGTTGGGGCATAGAGTGATTGCGCCAAGACCCGAATTGCTTATTCAGGAGAATTCCTTCATCCTCGATGTGTCTGAGAAGCCTGCCTAGGTAAATTCTCTCAGATAATTTAGACAGGATAGGAAGAAGACTTATCGGTCTGTAGGATTTCTTGAAGCGCCGATCTTTGCCAGATTTGGGCACGGGAACAATTTCCGCGTGCTTCCATGCTTCCGGATATTCGCCAGTTGTCATTATGCTGTTGAATGCTGTTTTGATGTAGTCAACCGCTGATGGTTGAAGCTGTCTCAGAAGTTGGCCACCAATTCGGTCATGTCCGGTTGCTTTATTTGTTTCAGAAGTGCTTGGACCTCCTCAGTTGTAGTCGGGTCTATGTCGTCCTCCAGCAGTGGGTCCGTATCAAGGTACTGTGCCAAGCGTTGTGCGACCAAGTTGATATGGGCGTCGTCTTGAGGCTCTCCTATTGGCTGGAGTTGACAGCGATAGCGTCTGCTTTATCTGTAGGCTCCAGATAACTCTGTTACCTACTACTAAAGGTGAGATTCTTTGCCGGCGGCGAAGCATGCGCTTTGTAACTCTCCAAGCCAAACCGTCATTAGTACTGAGTGTTCCGATCATTCTGGCCCATTCTTGGTTTCTGTGTTTTTTGACCGCAGCACAGTGTGTTATTTTCTATATCTAGAGGGACAAAAGTCAATTTTGACATTAGTCTACAAAGGCAAAATTGTTATTTATATTTAAAGTAGACGAACTATATTATAAGGAACAAAGGTTTAGTTTCCACGAATCTTTGCCTAGCAATAGACAAAATAATTTGAACATTGGGCTTCCTGTGACCCACCGATCAAGTGCTCCATTCGGCCGCACCATTCGACTGAGTTTGGTCGATGATTACGCTGTGTTTCTGTGTGGTATTAGTAATTTGTGTGTTGCTATTGTTTTTGGCAAGTTTCAAGGTAATTTTACGCATGATTTTTCCGTAATACGTTTTAAAACTTAATCATGAGCATCATTAAAACATAGCGAGATTTTTTTGAGAAAAAGCAACTACTGAGCCAGTTTAATTTTGAGTTTTAGTTCATTATACCACATTATACCATTCTCTTAATATATTTATTTGAATGTGCTACTTATTAACTACAAGAATTACCTTCGTTTGTTTGCGCATGTTTTCGACACCCATACAACTTTTCTTCATTTTCAGAATGACTGCACAAATTTCGCGTAGAGAATGTTTCAACGTATGATTTGCTAACGCAAAACAATCAAGGATAGATGCTTTGTTACAGTTTGTATTGTAATAACTAGGTCACACATAGTTTTCAGATGACATTATAAGGAGTTTAAAAGCTTCTGTCAGAATTATTACTCTAAAAATTGTGTAAAGATGGTCTAAATCTGGAAGACATAGAGACCGCTTCCTAAACACATATTATAAGTGGTTAGAAGGAAAAGTTACATTACCTGATATTGTTACAAAAACTCCACTGCCTGGGACGAGTTTAGGCTCACATGGAATACCGCAAAAAGACTATGAGAGTTCAAGTATTAAAACAAAAAGACGGCGAATCAAGCATCTCCTTGAAACGGCAAGTCAAGAAGAAATTTCGATGGCAACCGAAATGCAGCTTCGCAAGTCAGGAAAACGACATTCTGCAGCAATCGTGAAAGAACTTTGTCTTTATTCACTTAGGTTTCCTTGGAAAATACCCAATGTTCAAATTATTTTGTCTATTGTTAAGCGCAGATTCGTAGAAACTAAACCTTTGTTCCTTATAATATAGTTTGTCTACTTTAAATATCAATAACTATTTTGCCTGTGTAGACTAATGTCAAAATTGACTTTTTTCCCTCTAGATATAGAAAATACCACACTGTATGCAGCCTTAATTTCCCTTTGCAGTCTATTGATGACAAGTTTTGTGGCGGGATCCCTGGATACTTGCCAATCTCTCGTTAGACGATTCTTGTGAGCGATTGTCAGTCGAATGTCCGGAGGCAACTGCCTTGACATCTCCCGATGCTGTCGTGCTGGTGGACTCGCTAGATCGGCTGCTTCATTCACCAGCCCCGCAAATAATTCCATAGCCACACTGGGGCCTACCTTTTCTACTGGAGGAGCATTATTAATGCGTTCTTCTAGATGTTGTTTGCACACGTCCCTGTTGACGCGGCCTAAGGTCCCTTGAGTGTCTTGTTGGCTGCTTAGATATCCCTATGCTCATGTAGAACTATAACCGGGAGATGATCTGAAGATAGGGCCGTTTTCGTGGTTACTGCCACAGTGTGTTGCAATCCTTTCACGATCCCAAAATCCAGTAAGTCGGGTAGACCTCTACCCCTAATGATCGTTGGTTCTGTTGAGCCCCAGACCACAGCGTCCTGCCCCTCAGCAGCATTCAGGAGGCGCCTGCTATCGCTGTTAGTAATTCGCGAATTCCAGGCTTTATGATTGGCGTTGAGGTCTCCTGCCATGAATACCGCCCCGCGCAATCGAAGAAGTGCTGCCACCTCCTCCTCGTCAACACGACCCTGGAAAGGGGGGGGGGGCTGTATGCCCAAATTAAAAGAAACTTGCCTCTTGAAGTCTCTATGGCAACACCCGGCGCCTCAATCGTCTGAAGTTACGGGAGGGAGATTTTGTGTTGTTTGATAGATCTTCGGATGTAGATGGCGATGCCACCATCCGCAGTAGGTCTATCATTCTCGTAGCAGTAGTAATTTGCTGCCGCTGCGTTGATACCAGGTTTTAGATGTGTCTCAGTTACAAGACAGGCGTCTATTTGCTCATCTTGTAGAAATTGCAGGAACTCGTAAAGCTGCCGCCAAATGCCATTGACGTTCCATGTACAGATTGTTATGTCTACTCTATTTCCCATGTTGGGTAAGATTTGTTCATTTTTGCATGGCTTCAAGGCCGTGTAAACAGCTGCAGCAAACTGCCGCGGGAGGTCCTGGAGCATGGTGCGTACTGTTTGCTACAGTATATGCATCATACTGAGTAGCGTAGTACTGTCGCACTGGGAGTTACTCGGAGGTAAAGTTTCTCGAGTGTTCGAGCTGCCTTCATCAGGTGGTCGTTGATCCTATGTGTCCGGCGGTCGGGATCTTCGTGCTTCTGAGTTGGTTTTGCTTTACAGGGGTTTATTCCATGCGTTCAGCGTCTTCACATTGGAGGCTGGTTTCTTACGTTGGTTCCCTGCATTTGGGGGACCGCTATCAGTGAATTGACCAGTGGATTCGTTGGTTGTAGTTTCTGGAGATGCGGGTGCCGCGCCGCACGGGTCCTCCCTTGTTGGCTTGTTGCGGACTGCATAGTGAGCCCTCTGCGCTGCTGATACAAACAAAGACAGACAGACACTAAATCATCTGGGGCAGCATTGCCCCCAGAGTGTGGGGAAGTTCTTACAGATGGTCCCGTATCTCTTTCCAGTTCAACTGTTGGTTGACATTGCTGTGGGGTGGTATCATCGTGTGTGTCGTTCCGGGAGTGGCTGTATTTGCTAAGACCTGAGTCATTAGCAACGTTTGCTGTTGTAGCAGATGGTCGATTACACTGAAGTTGTCGTGGTGCTTGCAGTCCGCCTGGAGACGCAGATGGTGGGTTGCGGACTGCTTCTTTGCCTTCGCGGGTCGCTCAGATCCGGTCGAGGCTGGATGTTGGCCGGGTTTGTTTGATGAGGGCACCAACTCGTTGGTACGTGTCGCCTTCATGTTGGCGCGCAGGTTTTTCTTGACGGGGCAACCGCTGTAGCATATTGGGTGGGGGCCTGAACAGTTGGAGCAGGTGGGCACCCCGTCTCGCGGGACGCTACACTCAGCGACTTTGTGTTTTCCAGCAAACCTTACACAGCGGTCCTAAGCGGTGCAGTCGATGGCCATGTGCCCATGACCCTCGCAGCGAAAACACTGTACCAGGACTAGTGGAGGTCGCTTCTTGTGTTCAAGTCGGACCTTGAGTCCTAGCATGGTTCTTGTGCGTTTCTTGAGCAAATGACACCACTTGGAAGCCGCAGCGGACCGTGGATTAATCCAGCGCTTACGGCCAATCAGAGCGAACCCACCAGCGGGAAGGAGATGCAAAACCCTCGCAAGAACTTCCCAGCACTCCAGCTGGCTTTATTGTGACCTTCTTTGGATGTTGTGGCTTCGGGTAAGCCACTGGTCATTAGTTGTCGTGATCTGCCTGGAACTTTGATTGAGCAGTCGATGTCTTGGTTCTTGAGGTGGTGGATGATGGAGTCAAGATCAGACGGATTCGTGCAGGCCACTAGCAGACCAACTCGTTGAGGCCATATTAGAATAGGGAGCTTGGCTAGATTGTAGAGAGCTTTGGACAGTAGAATGTAGTGCCGTGAGAACTGGACGGAGAGAAGCTGTACCGGTCCTTCTCTTCGGTTGTTGGGTGTTCTTTCGTTTCGCTGTTCAGGTGATAAACATGATTTATAACTCAGCTCTACGCACTTATCGGCATCAGCGCTAAATGGTGTTGACGCAATGGGCCTGTGTCCCTTGTTGCTGTCGGGTAATGATCTTGTAGAAGAAGGGCTATTTGCTTGGATGATCTTCTTGTAATACCCTTCTTCATTGAAATTCCTTGCAAATATGCTTGGGAATGGAATTTCTTCTGCTGATCAATGTTGACTGCCTTTGAGGATGAATGGTGTTGCCAGATGAAAATGGGCTGGGTCACTTAAGGTTAGGCGTAACTCGCCAAAACTATTGCATGGAATTTCCCAGCTGTAAGCCTTATCATTGGAAACTTTCCACTGGTCTCTTTGTAGCCTATTCTTCCAGCGTCTGAGGGAGCATTCGTAGATGTCGGCATTGAATTACCTCTCCTTGGTTTCACAGAAGAATCGTATGTTTGGAAATTCTTCTACTTGATTGTGTTCATCATCCAACGATGAAGGTGGACACCTCTATTAGCAAAAAATTATAATAGATTTGTCAGAGTAACTATAGCGACAGCTAAAAAGTCTATTCCTAGAGGCTTTAGAAAAGAATGTATCCCGTGCTGGAACGAAACATGCGAAATGCTAAATGATAATTTCCAAAAGAACGGGCGTACAGAAGCCGCCTACGAAATGCTGCAGAACCAGGACCATGCCCGTAAACTCAAATGGAATGACACGGTGCAAACGTTGAATTTCAAGAAGTCCAGCCAGAAAGCATGGTGCCTCCTTAAAAAGCTACGTGGAACCCCACATAACCATCAAGCAAAACATTAAGTTACTCCAGACCAAATAGAAAGTCGACTTGCCAACATGTCTAGAATAAGCGCCGTTAAAGATCATACTCGGAAAGTCAAAAAAAAAAAAAAAAAAAAAAAATTATTCTATCTATAAAGAATGTACTCTGCCCCTACAAACCTCTCATCCCCTGTCACCGATATAGAGGTGGCAAGGGCCATCAAACAAATGAAGAATGGAAAGGTTCCAGTTCGTTACCCACTGTGGAAAACATACCAAAAAGTGGTTGGCCCGCTTCTTTACTAACATACTACAGACCGGTGTCATCCCTGCGAAGTTTATACAGGCAAAGATCATAGCCATTCTGAAGACTGGAAAAAGCCCTGAAGTTCCAGAAAATTTTAGAGCTATGTCACTGCTAAGTACTACTTACAAGTTATTTGAAAGGATTATCTACAATAGAATCAGTCCAATTATTTTCGCAAACCTCCCAGTTGAACAGGCAGGTTTTAGACCTGCAATAAACTGCGAGGATCAGGTCCTGGCCTTGGCAACTCGCAAATATCTAAGATCTTCAAGAATTTCAGGTAGTCTCTGTTGATATTCTTTGCTGCGGATGGTTGTAATTGATGCTCTTCTGTTAGCCTCCTTAACTACGTTGTTAAAATGACTGATCGCCTTTTCTATCTGTTCTGGAGTTGAAACATTGACGGTGGTATTAATTTTGTTGTGGACCAATCTTGAGGAAAGATTACAATCTGTCTCCTTAGTGGTTTTGTTCGACTGATTTAGTAAGATAAAATTACTGAGATTTATTAGCACCGGGTTGTGTGATCAGACGATAGATCCGACGATATTTGAGTTGGACTCGGAAAGGAAGTTGACCTCGACTGGGGACAGAGCTCGCCATGCCGAATTCTCGAGGGACCAGCCGCTTCTACCTGCGGCAGCCATCACCGGCCTCGCGCCCAGCTGATCAACAGACTCTGTTTTATCCGCACACCGCACCTCATCTGCTACGGTAAAGAACTCCGGCGATGTATAGACACTCTTGAGTTATTCAACCCTAGGCAACGCTCTGAAATTTGAATCATCCTCTGAATTGCTCAATAAACGCTTAATGTTGTAACCTCCTTAAATATTCAGTTCTGTTCAACAAATCAATCAATTTTATATTCAAAGAAAATAATAGGTGTTGTAAACCCTGCTTTCAATAACTTCCTTTCCAATGTATCAGTATATCATTTAAATAATCGTACATGAAGATCTGTGTTTTTAATGGTCATTTCAAAAGTAATTGCTTTGATTAAAAGTTTTTCAAAATTGGAATGTCGCTTATCTCGGATAGAGAACACTTCCATTCATGGCGCCTACCCGGGATTAATTTGCAAAATTAACTTATTAATTAATGAATCTCACTAATTTTTCAATTTTAATAACATCTTAAAAACCAGATGCCACAGGCTTTAGGTGTGTTTCGGTTAGCAGAATAACGTTAGTACAGTATTATGTCGATTGACGAATTCTTGAAGTTCAAGTTTTTTGTTTTTAATTCCGTTAGCATTCCAAACAGTTATGCTTAGGTCACGTTGTGATGGTGGATTTATGGCCGTTATTTAAGCATTGCCATAAAACCTTCCATAGAGGCAAATAGTTTAGAGAACTTGTCCTTTGCACTGTTTACTTTTTTCATCTTCTTTCATTGTGTAGAGTAATTTCTTCATATCTAAGAAGTCTACAGGGTCATCTGAGACTTCTTTTACATCTGAGTAATGGTGTTTGTTGTTCTCTCCTCTGGAGCACTTCAGGTTCTCTGCGAAGGAACGATAGTCATTGACCTTCTATTTGTGGGTGTCTGGCTTCATACCAGGTTTGGTTTTATCCTGATTTTGGTTTTGGAGTTCCATTTCATCCGAGTTTTTAGTTCAACGGTTCTTCAATAGTCTCAAGTCTTAATTTTCTTGTTTGTTAGTTTTTGTAGGTTTCACGATCTTCTGGTATTGCGGGCATCCTCCCCAGGAGGCTGCGTGATCACCCGATCAATTACACACTTTGTCTTTTGACTATTCGGGATTTGGCAGCTTTTGCTAGGGTGTAAGCCGGCGCACTTTACACACCTTGCAGGAAAGTTGCAATAATTAGCAGTGTGCCCGTGGCGCTGGCACTTAACACTTTGTGGTGGTCAATTAAGATTATTGTAGTGTTCTCCTCTAATTCTTATATATAATTGAGCGCAAACGTTGTAGATTGACTCAGCCACTGGTCCTGGTTTCAATGAAACACTGAAGGTAGCTAGTAGAATCAATTCCTTAGCCTGTTGATTCCTCTTCTTGAATTGGTTCGGGAGGACGCCGGTTCGAATCCCCGTCCGGGCATCCAGATTTCGGTTTTCCATGTTTCCCAAATCACTTCAGGCAAATGCCGGGATGCTTCCTTCAAAAGGCCATAGCCGAGTTCCTTTCCATTTCTTGCCCCCATCCTTTCCCGTCTCTAAAGACCTCGCTTTTAAGAGATGTTAAGCAGTTTTAAAAAATGAATTGGTTCACTTCTAGAGGCTCTAGCTGCCTGTAGAAATTCAAAACAAGCGTGGTGTTTCGGTGAACCACCTACGAAAATAACATGTTAAAAAATTTCTTATTACATGTACTTCTTTCACATTGTCTTGAACAACCAGGTTTAACGAGTACGATGCAATGCACATGAAATGCCTTTGGGGCGTCCATGAATTACGAGAGGTAAAATGGGAGGAGTGTTCGGCGAAATCTCGCAAAGGAGGAGGGGGGGGGGGTTCTCGTCAAAATCTCAGGCCATCTGAGGGGTCACTAAGGGGGGGAGGATCTGATCAGATCTCACCAAATCTTTCCAGAAAGAGGGGTGAGGAGTCATGAATACCGGAAAAACACTTCACGTAATTGCTTCGATAATTTTAATCCACAATACCGAAGGCCAGTAAACGCTTTAACATCAGAAGCATATTGACCCCTACACATCTTGATATTTATGTTGAATCTTCTGAGTACTGCAGTAACTGAAAATTTCAAACAAATTTTGTCGGATATTGTCGATAACGTTTCACGGAGGTCTCGTGTATATTACACTTTGCGACCATGTAACAAAGAAGAATATGACTTGATCATTACTAGATATATCGCTATTTTTATGAACCATAGCCGAATAATATACCGCACTTTGTACTAGTTTGATTATTTCATGCAGTACTTCGTTACTCAAAATTGTGCACGCTACGTTAATGATATCGTGTGACAACCTTCCATATTTGTTGCCATGTGTTTATCTTGAGAATATCCTGTGATCACAGCTCCAACGTCCAATGTAGTTTGAATATTTGCCATCGTGGTTCCTTATGGCTAGACCTAAACGATTTGTTTTCGTATCATGTAGTTTACTTTTGAACAGCATGCAGTGTATATTGACGCCACGTTCTAGACTGGCTTTATACAATACACAAAAACAGAGAGCTTCAGGCTTTTCATACTTTTTAAAGCTTTATTTCATGATGAAAAACCACCTTGAGTGACTACCCTAATGTACTCATCTCCTCTTGATGTATTCGGCTCAGAAACGCCACTTAGTCATGGTTTCTTTACAGGTTTGCCAAAACACATTATCTATATCTTCATCATTTTAGTAGCCATGGAATAATTTCCTGTCACTTACTTCGAAAATTGTGCCTTTTCTTCTGTTCAACAGAATTCGCAGAAATAACATCTTCTGGTTATATCTGTTGAGCTGTGGAGCGTTCTTCAGGTTACGATATCGAAGGGCGAATTTATCTATCGAAACTAATAATTTTCCGAAATAAACACGACAACATTAAGCGCAGCGGGCTCTCAAAGCACAGCTTTATTTGCCAGCTCGATTAGTAATGAGAGACAGAGCAGCGAGCCCCACGAAAGCGCGGACGGGTGAGGAGCGGACGGATGGCGAGCTGGAATTTGCACGCGGTAGCGCGGGGTCGAATTCCTTGACTTGCTTGTGTACGGCTCTCTACAAATCAAACCACACAGTAGGTAGTGTTAGGTATGACCTTATGTAGTGTTTATATTCTCCTTGGAATGACGTGCACACTCATATCGTAAGCAAGTGTGACCTCATTCAGACGGCTTGCCTCGCCAGGCGGCGCGTGACTTAGGTAATACAGGTATTGTTCGAAGTCGATTACTGATTAGTATTGACGTCTATGTTCATGGGTGCTCCGCACCCAAAATTCACCTCTCAAGGGTGCCAGAGCCCCCGAGCACCCACAGAGCCGGCGCTTTCTGCGTCAACAGGAACCAGGACGCCCCAACCGCCGCCAGACCGGATAAGACAAGGCATGCCTCCGACCAGAAGGAGCACCCACGAAAACCGGTACAACAACAGAAGCAGCTGTACTAGATGCCACAGGTGGCCCCACCTTCGGCAAGACGAGCCAAGCAGCAATGAGAAGCTGGCAACCAGCAAAATCATGGAACTACTGAAACAGATGATACAGATATTAATCCTATAAAAGGATAAAACAAAAATCAAGGACCAAGTGTCCACAGGACCCAACTAATGTAAAAATCCCACACTGAAAAAAAGTATAAAATGGAATACGATAAAGCTATTTAAAAATAAATATGATTCCAATGGCTGAAAAGAGCAATCAGCTTTCCAACAGACCGCCCCTGGCCCTCAGCCAGGGGAATGAAAGACCTAAAAAAAAAAAAAAAATGCCAACCAGTCGAAGCACCGACAGTCAGCTTGCGACACCTACAAGATACATGATGAAGACAGCAGAGCCAGCTGTCGAAAGGTCGTGTTTTTACAACACCATCCGGCTGAATACTCGAGAGGATTTTGTTTCATCGATATGCCGGGAAAGTCTCCACTCACATCTTAAATCATTGTTTGAATTATAACTTAAGGCGCCTAGGTGTTCGTCCATATTTGTTCAACACCTTGTCAATAAATTCAGCATCCTTAGTTAATAAGTGTTATATAAATTGTATTAAAAAAACAAATGCACCCTCCTTAAAGTAATCCTCCTGGCGCAGCAAGACAGAGACGTGTTCGGATACATGTATTCCGCATCACACAAAAGATAAATAACAGATTTTACAAAGTGATGGATTTGTTTGTTATTAGTTTCGGCATAGTATAAAAAAAGGTTGATCCACCACCTGAAATATAGTATTTTCGCGTACTATATACTCTGGCATGGGCTTGGTACCTGTAGATGCTTTTTATAGGTGGGGTTATACTAGGCATAACCTACACATCAATAGTAGAGGGATGGTGGTTCTTTCATATCTGATAGCAAAACAATTAATTGCTATCAGAGTTCACATGAAAAAATTCCTGTTGTTAATGGTGTTAGGCAGCTCCTTTTTTAGATTAGGGTCAAGTATTAGGCAGAGAGTTTTTACAGAAATTAGTTTAAACGATAATAAGTTTTCAGATACCAAAATTATAAATTGTGTAGGGATTAATTTATTACATCACAATATCAGAGGGTTATCAAACAAAGTGGATGAATCCTATAAATGAATTAAATGCTGTAAATAGAATTGATATTTTATGCTTGTCTGAACACCATATAACTACAGGAATAGGTATGTCAAATGTAACTGACTTTAATTTAGCTTCTCATTATTGTAGAACAAACTTGGAGAAAGGAGGAGTTGTTACTTATGTTAGAAATGGTTATAATTTTGAGGTTATAAGTATTAGCGAGTATTGTCTTGATCAAAATTTTGAAGCCTGTGCTACACGGCTAAAATTTAATAATGAAATTTTCATAGTAGTAACTGTATACAGAGCACCCTTGGTAAACATTTCTATTTTTCAGAACCAATTTGAATATTAACCTTATTAAGTAGAAAAGTAGTTAACATAGTCGTATGTATTGATTTTAATATAGATTTTTTAAATAACTTACCCTGTAAAATCATTAGTCAGTTCATTCAATTTAACTCAGGTAGTTAATTTTTAACCAGAATAATGAATAATAGTCACTAAGATAATGTTTTCCTAGGTACCTCAAAATTCAGTTATACAATCAAGCAATCCATCAATGGACTTTCAGATCACGATGCCCATATATTAACTATCAACACTTCAATAGGAACTAGCTCCAAGAGTAATATTTTCTAAACTTCAGCATATAATTGTTGTGAACGCAGTTGTTCGCGTGGCTGATAAGTTACATATTGTTAATTATGTTAAGAGTCCAGACAGAGGCATCGACCTGGGATTTAGAGCGCTGATAGTAGGGAAAAAATGCACAATGGTCAAGCTAAGGAGGACAGATGACGACATGGATCGGCCTCATCATTGGTCTACCATTTGCCCCTCCACTTTAGGGGGAGGTGGTGTAAAAACCTCTGCACGGGCATCGGAAAGTGTCTTGTCTTGTCTTCATCAATCAGTCGCAGCCAGCAACATTTTTTATTTATTTTTTTTATTTTTTTTATTTTGCACACATTTTTACAGCCTAGTATCTAGTAACTAAAATAGGACTTAATTTAACACAACAGTTTTACATTTGATATTTCATATTTCAACAGATAATTTCACAATGAATAATTTCAATTTTTGTTATGTTCGGCTTTGGCAATATCTGTACAGTCTTTTCTTGTTGGCACGATACATACGATTGTTCCGCTGTTAACATATATTATAACTTTCTAAACTTGCTGCATTTTGTCATAATTGATTTATTATAGTGTTCTAGTTTTGTATGGTGTCTGCAGTTTCCTGTCCACTTTATGGTTAGAATTTTTAATATTTCACTATGTCACTTCGTACGTCTACCACTACTACTATTACTAAACTATTACTACTATCTACTACTCTACCATCTAAGAAAGCATTTTCCAGCATTGGTATCGGTGCGGTAATCCGAATTCCAAATCTCCCGGAATAGCGCACGTTCTCAGTCTCTCTGGCAGCCAAAGTGACCGAGAAGGCCGCCCATCGGGAGACTGGCCACCTCCAACACTGGTTGTGAGAACTAATTTCCAATGATATATATGTGATTGCAGAAGTAAGGAGTCTTTAATATCCGGCTAGTAGGTTGTTCGTTTCACAGGTGAACTAGATTAGTTTAACATCTACTGCCGGTATTTGTTATTTTCAATATTTGAACAAATTCCTATTTTAAGATTATTGGCTACATAATTTACAACTTTTACTCTTAACTAACTATTAACATTTATACATATTTTAAGAGATAACAATGTTTTACTTCAGAAGCGGCTCGAGACTGCAACTATTATCTATTATTTGTGTTACTAGCTGTTACCCGCGACTTCGTACGCGTGGACTTGGAGTTTCAATTCCAGAATTGGATATAGAAAACTGTTAGTAACGTAAGATTTGTCCCAAACAACACCGAGTCGACATAATATGATGGAAAGCCATCATTATATCATCCTATCATCTAATCTGTCTCATGAAGAGAATCAATTTACAACATATTTAAAAACAGAAAAGTAAGCGAAGGTGCGGGGATGTGTGTGTGTGTGTGTGGGGGGGGGGGGAGGGGGGGTTAACTGATGGCAGCTTTATTTCAGGTTGGTTTTTTATTCTTTATTCAACATGAGCATCTGAATCTTATAATCTAATAGCAGCACATTGTCTTCTAGACCTGCTCCTTAGGCCAGGTTTACGTCCGTAAGGCATGTCAAAAAGGAAGACAAATTGGTGCCAGAAACTTTTATACAGACACAAATGAATAGTACAGTGCAGAGCAAATTGACTTCTATACTAAATAATAAGTTTTGTTTCTTATCGAAATTTATTAACAAACCAAACACTAACAGACTGCGCGACTGAGCAACCAACTTAACATTACAGACTAACACACGAATCTGTCTGTCTTTCATCATTCGATAAGTTCTTAAAATTTCGTGACTAAAACTGTTATTCATACCGAAAAAATGTCCTGTGTCCTTCCTACACTATTTCGTTGTTAAATTCCATCAATATTGATATAGCCAATTAGTCGTCAAAACGTAACAAAAAGACAGAAACTTACTTCCACAACTATAATATAATAGCTGGTACCCACAACTTCGTTCGTAATTGTAAAGTATTCATATTGACAGCTGTAGACATATAACCATCATAGTGCACGATGGGAGACTCGATACTATTACCACACACAAATACCAGTATTCTGCGCTATATAGTTCCGGCAGCAAAGTAAAATTTACGAATACACACAAGTCTTTGGATGAAATACGAAAATATTCATGATCGACCAATTTCAAACACCATATCTCACACACTCCCACAGTTACCGAATTTCGGCCAACGTTGTGATCGATGGGTGACTCTGTGTTACTACCACACAAAAACGCCGGTAATCTGCGATTGATAGTTTTCACTCAAAAGTGATACACCGTGACACATGCGTCTTTGGCAGAAATATGAAATTGCCGCAGGTCGACCATTTTCATCCCCCATATCTCCCACACCCCCATAGCTACCGACATCTAACAACCATAGTGCACTACATGAGATACGATTCTACTACCAAACACAAACACCAATGCTCTATGCTATGTAGTTGTGGCAGAAAAGTGAAATATGCGGAGACAGTCGAAATACGAAAATATCCTTGGGCGGCCACTTATAATCACCATATCTACCACAGTACCACAATTTCAGAAATTCGGCCGCTGTTGTGATCGAAAGGTGACGCTTTGCTACTACTACACACAAACGCCAGTTATCTGTGATCTATAGTTTTCGCTGAAAAGTGATACACCATGACACTTTTGTCTTTGGCAGAAGTATGAAATTGCCACAGGTCGATCACTTTAAACCCCCATATCTCCCACACCCCCATAGCTACCGACATCTAACAACCATAGTGCACTACACGAGATACGATTGTACTACCAAACAGAAACACCAATGCTCTATGCTATGTAGTTGTGGCCGAAAAGTGACATATGCGGAGACAGTCTAAATACGAAAATATCCTTGGTCGGCCACTTACAAACACCATATCTACCACAGTACCACAGTTTCTGAAATTCGGCCGCTGTTGTGATCGAAAGGTGACTCCGTGCTACTACTACACACAAACGCCAGTTATCTGTGATCTATAGTTTTTGCTGAAAAGTGATACACCATGACACTTTTGTCTTTGGCAGAAGTATGAAATTAACACACTTCGATCACTTTCAACCCCATATCTCCCACACCCCCATAGCTACCGACATCTAACAACCATAGTGCACTACATGAGATACGATTCTACTACCAAACACAAACACCAATGCTCTATGCTATGTAGTTGTGGCAGAAAAGTGACATATGCGGAGACAGTCGAAATACGAAAATATCCTTGGTCGGCCACTTACAACCACCATATCTACCACAGTACCACAGTTTCTGAAATTCGGCCGCTGTTGTGATCGAAAGGTGACTCTGTGCTACTACTACACACAAACGCCAGTTATCTGTGATCTATAGTTTTCGCTGAAAAGTGATACACCATGACACTTTTGTCTTTGGCAGAAGTATGAAATTGCCACAGGTCGATCACTTTCAACCCCCATATCTCCCACACCCCCATAGCTACCGACATCTAACAACCATAGTGCACTACATGAGATATGATTCTACTACCAAACACAAACACCAATGCTCTATGCTATGTAGTTGTGGCAGAAAAGTGACATATGCGGAGACAGTCGAAATACGAAAATATCCTTGGGCGGCCACTTACAACCACCATATCTACCACAGTACCACAGTTTCTGAAAATCGGCCGCTGTTGTGATCGAAAGGTGACTCTGTGCTACTACTACACACAAACACCAGTTATCTGTGATCTATAGTTTTCGCTGAAAAGTGATACACCATGACACTTTTGTCTTTGGCAGAAGTATGAAATTGCCACAGGTCGATCACTTTCAATCCCCATATCTCCCACACCCCCATAGCTACCGACATCTAACAACCATAGTGCACTACATGAGATACGATTCTACTACCAAACACAAACACCAATGCTCTATGCTATGTAGTTGTGGCAGAAAAGTGACATATGCGGAGACAGTCGAAATACGAAAATATCCTTGGTCGGCCACTTACAACCACCATATCTACCACAGTACCACAGTTTCTGAAATTCGGCCGCTGTTGTGATCGAAAGGTGACTCTGTGCTACTACTACACACAAACACCAGTTATCTGTGATCTATAGTTTTCGCTGAAAAGTGATACACCATGACACTTTTGTCTTTGGCAGAAGTATGAAATTGCCACAGGTCGATCACTTTCAACCCCCATATCTCCCACACCCCCATAGCTACCGACATCTAACAACCATAGTGCACTACATGAGATACGATTCTACTACCAAACACAAACACCAATGCTCTATGCTATGTAGTTGTGGCAGAAAAGTGACATATGCGGAGACAGTCGAAATACGAAAATATCCTTGGTCGGCCACTTACAACCACCATATCTACCACAGTACCACAGTTTCTGAAATCGGCCGCTGTTGTGATCGAATGGTGACTCTGTGCTACTACTACACACAAACACCAGTTATCTGTGATCTATAGTTTTCGCTGAAAAGTGATACACCATGACACTTTTGTCTTTGGCAGAAGTATGAAATTGCCACAGGTCGATCACTTTCAACCCCCATATCTCCCACACCCCCATAGCTACCGACATCTAACAACCATAGTGCACTACATGAGATACGATTCTACTACCATACACAAACACCAATGCTCTATGCTATGTAGTTGTGGCAGAAAAGTGACATATGCGGAGACAGTCGAAATTACGAAAATATCCTTGGTCGGCCACTTACAACCACCATATCTACCACAGTAACACAGTTTCTGAAATTCGGCCGCTGTTGTGATCGAAAGGTGACTCTGTGCTACTACTACACACAAACACCAGTTATCTGTGATCTATAGTTTTCGCTGAAAAGTGATACACCATGACACTTTTGTCTTTGGCAGAAGTATGAAATTGCCACAGGTCGATCACTTTCAACCCCCATATCTCCCACACCCCCATAGCTACCGACATCTAACAACCATAGTGCACTACATGAGATACGATTCTACTACCAAACACAAACACCAATGCTCTATGCTATGTAGTTGTGGCAGAAAAGTGACATATGCGGAGACAGTCGAAATACGAAAATATCCTTGGTCGGCCACTTACAACCACCATATCTACCACAGTACCACAGTTTCTGAAATCGGCCGCTGTTGTGATCGAAAGGTGACTCTGTGCTACTACTACACACAAACACCAGTTATCTGTGATCTATAGTTTTCGCTGAAAAGTGATACACCATGACACTTTTGTCTTTGGCAGAAGTATGAAATTGCCACAGGTCGATCACTTTCAACCCCCATATCTCCCACACCCCCATAGCTACCGACATCTAACAACCATAGTGCACTACATGAGATACGATTCTACTACCAAACACAAACACCAATGCTCTATGCTATGTAGTTGTGGCAGAAAAGTGACATATGCGGAGACAGTCGAAATACGAAAATATCCTTGGGCGGCCACTTACAACCACCATATCTACCACAGTACCACAGTTTCTGAAAATCGGCCGCTGTTGTGATCGAAAGGTGACTCTGTGCTACTACTACACACAAACAGCCAGTTATCTGTGATCTATAGTTTTCGCTGAAAAGTGATACACCATGACACTTTTGTCTTTGGCAGAAGTATGAAATTGCCACAGGTCGATCACTTTCAACCCCCATATCTCCCACACCCCCATAGCTACCGACATCTAACAACCATAGTGCACTACATGAGATACGATTCTACTACCAAACACAAACACCAATGCTCTATGCTATGTAGTTGTGGCAGAAAAGTGACATATGCGGAGACAGTCGAAATACGAAAATATCCTTGGGCGGCCACTTACAACCACCATATCTACCACAGTACCACAGTTTCTGAAAATCGGCCGCTGTTGTGATCGAAAGGTGACTCTGTGCTACTACTACACACAAACAGCAGTTATCTGTGATCTATAGTTTTCGCTGAAAAGTGATACACCATGACACTTTTGTCTTTGGCAGAAGTATGAAATTGCCACAGGTCGATCACTTTCAACCCCCATATCTCCCACACCCCCATAGCTACCGACATCTAACAACCATAGTGCACTACATGAAGATACGATTCTACTACCACACACAAACACCAATGCTCTATGCTATGTAGTTGTGGCAGAAAAGTGACATATGCGGAGACAGTCGAAATACGAAAATATCCTTGGGCGGCCACTTACAACCACCATATCTACCACAGTACCACAGTTTCTGAAAATCGGCCGCTGTTGTGATCGAAAGGTGACTCTGTGCTACTACTACACACAAACAGCAGTTATCTGTGATCTATAGTTTTCGCTGAAAAGTGATACACCATGACACTTTTGTCTTTGGCAGAAGTATGAAATTGCCACAGGTCGACCACTTTCAAACCCCATATCTCCCACACCCCCATAGCTACCGACATCTAACAACCATAGTGCACGACAGGAAAGACGATTCTACTACCACACACAAATACCAAAGGTATATGTTATGTAGTTGTGGCAGGAAAGAGAAGTATACGGAGATACGAATTTTTGGTCGAAATATGAAAACGCCCTGCACTGACCAATCTTTAATCATTATATCTCCCACATCCCCACAGCTATCGGAATTCGGCCAACGTTGTGCACGACAGGAAACTCCATGCTACTTCCACCAACAAACATCAGTGATCTGTGCAAGGTAGTGGTGGCTGAAAAGTGAAATATAGGAAAAAACACGTCTATTTTTATATATATATAAGATTGCAATTTCAGACCACATTTTATGCATCGGACTATAGTTCATGTGAGCACTAGTAAATAACTTATACATACACTATATACTTTTATACGTGTTGCTTCAGCAAGTTCTTGTTTGTAGGTAGAATCTCCAGTGGTGTTGCTGCGAAATGGTCCATTTAAAGTCTTTAATATGGTTTAAGCACTCCTCTCCGCAGACCAGCTGGTTGCGTTTTCAGCACGATATATGATTCGCTGATTGAGTGCTTAGACACGCATTCGCTTGTGGCAGCTCTCGGGTGTTACTCTGTGACGTCATAGTCGGCTTGACTTGGCCTTCCTCTTGCTGTCGCTAAACTTTGCATGAATCTCTCCTTTTGCAGTTTGGATATATTCTGCGTCACTTCGTCTAGTTTGCGCCAAAGTTGCTCATTTTTTGGTATGTCTTCCGTTTTCATGTTTCTTAGTTCATGAAATCCTTCGTTTCTGGCTTCTGCCATTTGTGTGCAATCCCAGACGATGTGTTCGGGTGTACCCTCTTCCCCGCACTCACACAAGCTTGTGTCTTTTAGTCCTCTTTTATGTAGTAGGCTGGGATGTGGCCCGTGTCCAGTGATGTAATGAACAAGTCCGGTTGACGGATCTAGGTGGCGAAGGTTTAATCTCTCTTGAATTGTTGGCCAAATATTGTAGGTTCTCCTGCCAGTTGTACTACGCGACCACTGTTGTTGCCATTCTTCCATCAAGACTGTTTTTATCTCCCGTGCTTCTGTAACCGGTCTTCCTAAAATTTGTTCTACTTTGTCGGCGTCACCGGTTCGTAGCCAATAGTGTGCCCCTCTCTTTCTAACTTCTAGGTCAAGTGGCCAAACGCCCAACGCAACCAGCAGAGAGTCGGTCGCTGTTGTCCTATATGCACCACTTAATCTTATCAGTATGCTTCTTTGTACGCTTCTTAGTGCCTGGCGAGGTTTAACTTGTCGTAACTTATGCGCCCAACTGCTAGCAGCATATCCCACAATCGAGGATAATATACTGTCGTGTTACCTCCTTATTATGGACGTTGGAAGATGAAATCTTCTTTGCCCAATACTGATCAGTTTGTTCATCACTATTTTGGCACGACTGCACACCTCCGTTATATGGTCAGTAAAATTTAGTCGCTCGTCTAGAGTGACTCCCAGGTATTTACAAGTTCTAACTCTTTTTATGGAGACGTCGTTAACTTTTATTATTGGATTTCGCTTGGGGCGACCACTGAGAACCAAGAATTGAGTCTTGTGTGGTGCAAGGGTTAATTTCACTTTGGAGCACCAGTTTTGTAAATGTCTTAATGCCATCCTGCTTCTAGTCTCTACTTCGTCCCTTGTTCCGCCTTGTATCAGCAGTAGAAGGTCATCCGCGAAGGCAACAAGCCCTAGGAGTCCTTCTTGCCCAATCATGCTTTCTATGGCCATTTCGAATGTTACGTCCCAGAACACTGGTCCACACACCGATCCTTGCGGACAGCCTTTAGTTAATTTTTTCTCTATAGTCACTCGTTGACATCTCAGTTTGGCAAATCGGTTTTTACAGCAGTCGCGTAACGTTCCATAGAGGTTACTAGGAATTCCTATTTCTCGCAGGCGGCTAAAAAGAGCCGGCCACCATAAGTTATCGAATGCTCCAGCAATGTCGACGGCGATAGCTATTACATACTTGCTCTTACTACTTTTCACTAGATGCACGGCCTTATTTATGGCATCGTCGGTCGACCTACCCGCTCTGAAACCAAACTGATGTACACTCATACCATACTTTTTTCCTGTGTTCCTGTAGTTTCCATACTAAAATTATTTCCTGCACTTTTCCAAGCACATTTAGCAGACAGATCGGCCGATAGGATTTAGGATTTAATGGATCCTTGTTGTTCCCCTTCTTTAGGATCACCACTTCACTCTGCTTCCAGATATTTGGAACCCTGCCTTGCTGAAGGCATTTATTAAACAGTATGCAGAGTGGTGAAGTCAACTGGACCACTAATGCCTGGAGCACTTCAGCAGCGATTCCGTCCTGTCCAGGTGTCTTTTTCCGCGACATGGCGTTAATCGCTTTAATTACTTCGTCTGGTGTCACATCATCCGTTAAAGTAGCTGAGGTATAAATTTCATTGTGACCTTTACGGAGATTTTCTTGCTCTAAACTTTCACCTACTGCCTCATCGTCGGGTAATAGTAATTTTAACAGTTCCTCAGCTGTTGCGCTCCAATTGACCGTCATGGTCCCGTCTGCCCTTCTTACGGTTGATAGTGTAGTCGGTGGTCTCAATTTGCTAGCTGCGATCTTGTAGGGGACGCCCCAGGGATCTGACTTTAAATTAGCGTTTACATAAGCCTCCCAACTCTGCTGCTTTGTTTTTATTAGCAGCTCTTTAAAGGCAGTCTTCCCTTCCCTGTATCTATCGAGAAGCAAGCACCTATCGGCAGCAATCATGCACCGTTGGTACTCTTTTCTCGCCTTCCTCATCTCCGATCGTAGTTTTTGCAGTCGGTCGCTCCACGGTATGTCTGTAGTATTCGCTGGTCTTTTGAGGGGAATGGCCATTTTCATTACGCGCTGAATTTCACGCGTGATCCCTCTTGCTATGACATCTACATCATTACCTTCCAATAGATCCACTGGTAGACGGAGCAGAGAGAACGCAGACGTCGAGCCGCCCTCCAACGGCCGTGGCCGCGGGGTGGCGCCACACACGAAGAAGATGAACAGCGCATAACAGGTTGGCTCTGCTGTATGGTATGGTTGAACGTGGAAAAGCCGTCGTTGAATTATGGATAGGGAGCTAGGGTCCTCCACAATGCCTAGAGCTGGCGTTACTGGTATAGATAATCGCCCACAGTCTAAGAAGCTCTTGCTGTCCTCAGAGTAAATGTCACACTCATGCAGTTATATTAATCAACCTATTTTCTGTATTCAGTTACGTCATAGCGTGATGTTGGAAGGTAGCGCAGTAGCACCTTACATTGTTATCAGTATTCAGCAGTAGTCTCAATGCATACCATTTCTATGTTTTGTACAGCCGTGATAGTAAAAGTTGTACATAGTACATGTTTATGAAATCATTCATCCTGATGATCCTACCACGAATGTCTCACTCCGATCCCAGATCGACTACTATGATCGATCCTTACCCATTCGCTCATTCCTCTCATCGAATGTGGCCAAGTCTCCGCTCGGCCTGCTGCCAGGTTCGCCATAGGTCCCCATAGGTTTACCGGTGTCCAGGTGGGTTTTAGTTATTTGTTTTAGAAAGTGTCTCAACAGCACTAACTGGGAACATGTTTACAGTGCAAAAAAAATACATTTTTAGTAGCCCTGTATTAAGTTAGTTTGAAAATTGCTTCCTCCTAAAAAAGTGTTGCGCTTCTTGAAAAGAACAAAAACCATGGATGGATAACTGTGGGCATTAGAACATCATGCATTTGTAAAAGGAAGTTATATATTGCCTCTAGGATCAGTCATAATGCTAATGTTAATACACATTACAAACAGTACAGCAAAATACTGAAAAAGATTATTAAACAATCTAAAAGTATGCACTACAAACAGAAAATTCATAATTCTGAAAATAAAATTAAGACAATATGGGACATTGTAAAAAAGAAATATGAAAAATAATCAAACCAGTAATTAAATACTTATTAAAGAAAATTCAGAAGAATCTAATTTTTAATTGCTGATATATTTAATAAATATTTTTTATCTGTTGTTGATAAATTGACTGCCAATAGCTCAGTGACACACAGTATGGATTTTGTCAGAACAGGCTTCCAAGAAAAATTTAACACTGTATCTGTAAATGTAGCTACTCCAGAAGAAATAAGAAAAATTATCAGGTCTCTTAAGAACAAATACTCAAGTGGTTATGATGGGATTTCAAGTAGATTAATTAAACTGTGCTCCACAGAATTAAACAATATACTAATTATCTGTTTAATGTATCTTTACCTGAGGGTACCTTTCCAGAATGGCTTAAGTGTGCTGCAGTTAAACCACTCTCTAAAAAGGAGTATAAGTTACCATCCTATTTCATTACTAATAGCTGCTAAGTTTTTGAGAAAGTTATGTATAACTGTGTCTATGAACTCCTAAAAAATAATAAAATTCTAACTAAATCACAATTCAGTTTCAAAAGGGTTATTCAACAGAACAAGCTATATTTGCATTTACTGACCATATTTTAGAAGGAATAAATGATAAATTAAATCCTGTGGGAATTTTTTGTGACTTATCTAAGGCATTTGATGTGTAGATCATAAAATTCTGATACAGAAATTTAAGTATTATGGTATAGATAGTATTGTTTATAAATGGCTTAGTTCTCACCTTCTGAATAAAAAACAGAAAGTCTACTGTTTTCTGAGTGGGAATTAATCTGATGTGGAGTGCCTCAGGGTTCTATGTTGGGGCTAATATTTTTTTACACACACATATATATATGTATATAAATGATCTACTCTGTGTTACTTCTAAAAACTCAAAATTTGACCAATTTGCAGATGACACAAACATAGGAATTAAAAATACTCCAGATTTATCTACAGAATATATTTCAAATTATGTCTTTGACCTTATTAACAAATGGTTTACAGCTAATGGCTTGTCTTTAAACTTTGATAAAACTCAGTATATGCAATTCAGTACATCACACAGTTGTACCAGACATGTAGACATAAAATTTGCAGGCCAGTCCATTCAAGAGGTAGAGTGCGTGAAATTCCTAGGTTTGTTTATTGATCATAATTTAAATTGGAAGGTACATGTATCTGGTTTACTAAAGCGATTGGGTGCACCCACATTTCCAATTCGTACAATTTCAGCTATAGGTGATTTCCGTATGAGGCAGCTAGTTAATTTTGATTATTTTCAATCCTTAATGTCATACGGAATAATACTCCGGGGGAATGCTACCCATAGAGACAAAGTATTCAGAGCCCAAAAGCGACTAATAAGAATTATTTGTGAGTGTAACAACAGAACTTCATTTAGAGAGCTGTCCAAGAAGTTAGTGATTTTAACGTTGATGGCTGAGTATATATACACATTAATGTCCTTTGTAGTCACAAATTATACTTTGTTTGAAACAAATAGGAAAATACACAACTATGGCACTAGAAGTAGGATTATAACTCGATGTCACTTGTTCGAAAGGGGGTTCGATGTTCAGGGATACATATCTTCAATAAGCTCCCAACAAACATTAAATGTCTAGCGGATGATTAGAATAAATTCAGGAAAAATTTGAAAGAATTTTTAATTGACTACTCCTTCTACTCTGTCAAAGAATTTATTTCTAAGGTATCTACAAAGTAAACTGTCAGTAGTTTGTGTAAATGTAGTTGAAATAATAGGCTATTTGACAATATTTAAAAAGTATTATAAATTGAACTCATTCTCATAGATTAATGCTTCAGGAAGCTAATTTTTTAAAGTTTGAAAAGAAAAGTGGAATATTTTTAATAAAAAAGCGAAATAAAAATTATACTTTTCTTACCTCTGGTCACGTGACAGAAAACGCTCTATGATTGGTGGTCGCTTGAGTGACGTCACACGTCTGTAAACGCTGCGGCTAGGAATGGAGCGTTTCCTATTATCCAAGATTTCAACTATTTTTATTGTTTGTCGCTGGTCATTTCTTGTTATTAATGAAATTTCATTTTGAATACAAAATCGAGAACATTTTGTAAAAGCCTACAGCGGAAAAATAACGAAAATAGACGCCTTATCTGTGGGGCTGGCTATAGAAAAAAAACCTGACTTTTATTCTACTGAGCTTAAAAATGTAACAGCTTCTATTTGAGACTCATTTATATTAAATTGAAAGTTAGAGATTGATTATTGTGCGTTAGCAAACCATAGTCGAAAAATTCTGTACTCGAAATTTGTGCAGTCATGCTGAAAATAAAGTAAAGTTGTATGGGTGTCGCAAATATGCGCAAACAAATTGAGGTATTTCTTTTAGCTAATAAGCAGCTCTTTCAAATAAATATAGTAAGAGATCGGTATAATGTGGTATAATGAACTAAAACTCAACATGAAATTGGCCAAAAGCAATAGCAACACACAAATCACTACTAACACGCAGAAATACAGAGTAATCATCGACCAAACTCAATGGATTATCGCGGCCGACTGAAGCGCTTGTTCGGTGGATCACAGGAAGCCCATTGTTCAAACTATTTTTTCTATTGTTAGGCGTGAATTCGTTGAAAATAAACCTTTGTTCCGAGTAGTATGGTTCATCTACTTTGAATATAAATAACTATTTTGAATGCGTAGACAATTATCAAAACTGACTTTTGTCCCTGTAGATTTAGAAAATATCACACTGTGCAGCGTCCTCCCGGATGCGAGGCCAGAGCGTTAACCGCTCACTCACCACGCTCGGAGCAACTGGATGTTGTGGGCCATTTTTCTTAATTGCAGATTAAAGGTTATGGATAAATAATATTTTTTGTCAATAAAACTGAATTTGTTTGTTTATTCATTTATGTACCTTGTTTCACTTCATCTCACACGAAGAAACTGTGAAGTGTTCACTATTAACATAAAGAGAAGCAATTAAGAAGTACTGTCAGGATAGCTGCGTGATTGAAGAGTGGTAATGGAATTCAGAACATCCTACGTTCGAAGAACCTTGGTTGGGATAATATTTTTTGTGTGAATTTTTTTCGGTATTTGTTTGCTGTTTTTTGCACTACCATGTTTTTGTTCGAAGAATTCATAATAGTTGCGAAGCGTCATGCAAGTGTTTGAAACAAATTGCTACCATAAATGAAAAGTTTTAATTTTTAAACTTACCAGAGAGAGAATATCATGCAAAAAATACAGGTGCACGGCCGTGAACAATGGAATTTATTTTAGAAGTAACATCACATGTAGAAATTTCATGCTAATCTTGCAACAGTTCCGGAACGCTTTGTGTCCTTTTCGTTGGAATTTTTACGTCACGATATAACTGTAAGTTACCTTCCTGACATAACTGCGACTATTAGGCGATATTTACTTTTAATGTGCAAGTCATTTTCATTTAAAAAATAAAATTAAAAAATAAACTTTTTTTCGGTGTGCAAGTAACGTCCAATTTCCTTTTTGAAATCTTCTTTGGTTGTTTCAAATGGTTGTGATTCGCTTGTTATCAAAAAATTTGTGAAGCCTTCAGAAAAAATAAAAGAAAAATTAAATTGATTTTCTGGTGGATTTTCGGGAAAAAATGATTATGCAACGCAACCAACAGCAACTAGTATCCAAAGAAAATGACAAAAGAAAAGCAACTGAAAATATTCCGAAGCGAGGATCGAACCTCAGGACCAACCCTAATAATTCTCGCCTTAAACAACGTATTACATTTACTCTACGAAATTGCGGTGTAAATGAGATTCACAGAAAATCGTAAAGTGACTTTGTTGCAATATCAAATTGAAGTTGTTACATTTTTAAGCTCCACAGAATAAAACTTAGTGGTTGTTTCTATAGCTAGGCCCACAAATAAGGCGTCTAGTTTCAATATTTTACCGCTGTAGGCATTTCCAAATTGTTTTCGATTTTATATTCAAAACGAACCTTCATTAATAACAAGAAATAACCAGCAACAAATAATAAAAAATAGTTGAAAACTTGGGTAATAGGAAACGCTCCATTCCCAGCGGCAGCGTTTACAGACGGGTGACGTCACGACTGCCGTTGCACGCGCCAGGCAGCAAATGAGTGTTTTGGCGGGCTTTTTAAATTCTTTAAATTTTAACTTTGAATTATTCGCAAAATATTGCACTTTTGTCATAAAATCTCTTCACTCGGTGAATAAGGTGTACCAATAAACCATTTAAAACCATTTTCAGGAAGTAGTCAAATACCCTATTAAAGTACCATGTATGATATGACTGTACATCTTCTGGTGAATGAATTATTTTGTTATGCAATTGTTTTTCTATCAATAGACAACTTTCCACATCCCACAGAGCCAGTCTCTTATACTGGGATCAATGAAAAATGAATGTATTCTATTGACACTTCTAGAATTGACTCTGAATTAGTATGCTCAGTTTCACATCTGTAGCTGCAGCAGTTTTTTCAAAAAGTTTATAAATCATCTCATAGTTCATGGGCTCGCTTCGCTCGCCCTAATATTTCGGTTATAAATTGGTAGTGGAGTGTTTTTTTTAATCAGCAGTTTAACATATATGTTAAAATATATCTATGGTTTGAAATTCGACCTCCCAGAACTGTGAAGTTGATTCGATATACGATTGAGTTTTGTTTTTGGACAAGGAGGATGTTGAGGAAGTGAAGTCTCCTTGTCAGAAATTATAGTGTTTGTGTGACAGTGTTGAGAACTAGTAGTGTGTGAATGCAGCGCAAGTAGAAAAAATATACTTCCGATATTTAGTGACAATGATAAAGTTGTTTTCTTTGAAACAGCAAAAAAAAGATGGAGAAGCTGCTCCTAAAGCTGGCAGTCAAAAGAAAGCCTCTGCAGCACAGTTAAGAATAACTAAAGGTTAGTGACTCCAAATTAGAAGAGTTGGAAAACATGATTGTTGATTTGATAACCAGTTGTTTAAAACATTTTAAAGACCAATCAAGAACAATACCACGTTTGTGACCTTAACAACGAATTATTCATTGCAGATATAAATGAGCTAAACCTGCCGAAAACCTGCAATACTGAGTTTCCAGATCCGGATGATTTACTAACTTTCAAGCTTATTATTTGCCCAGATGAGGTATGACAAACATGATAAAGAATAGTTATCAAATTTATTTCTTCGTGCATTGAAGCAAAATATTTTCTTCAGTGTTTTTGCTTAGTTTAAGTAAGATTTCTTGGGAAATGAGAATTATGTCTTTCGATTACATGTTGCTATCACTGCTTTTGTTGTCCTCTAAATCTTATAGTTAACCCTGCAGTAGTCGCGCTCTGAAAAGTCCCATTAGAAATGGCTTGAGTGGACTATATATGTAATCCATGCGACCAGTGCAGGGTTAAGAAGTGGAAAGGCAAGTTTTCAATGTGTTGTGAGTAGCAAAGGTCAGCGATTTTCTTTTGCAGAGTGAACAGACATTGTGTAAGTGTATTATTGATTACAGGCTTTGAGTTTCATCCATCACAAATGAAAAACGTTTATGTGGTACAGTGAATGCTTGAGTTTTTTACTTTTCTGGGGTTCAAATTGTCAAATAGCCTCTTTGAATTTGGTATTTGTTTCTGTTTATCAATTAAGTATTCTAACTATGCTTCTTATCTTCAGCTTTTGGGAAACTTTGTTATATTATGCCTTGGAAGTTTAGCTTCAATTAGTTAATGTCTCATAGATTTGTATCTCTTTCAATCTTATTTTTGGCTCTGATACAGTAACAAGGAACACCCAAGAAATTGTTCTTTTGACCTGAACATTGTTACACAAGTTCTGTAGATGGTATTACTTGAGAATATGTATTCATTAAAGCTACAAAATATATATCACTGAAGTCGCTCAAAATGAGGATAGATGCATTGGATTAATTGTGTAAGAAACATTTATTACTTTTCAAGACTATCTTGCAATAGAGTGATGCCATAAACAACATTGGCGGAAGTGTTTACATCTTTGTTGTTAGTGTGACGTAAAGTAGTGGTAGCTGTATTGCGATCTAAAACTAACCTGATACTACTATACCCCAAGCACTACAAAATTGAGACTAATCTCTTTAAATGTTCTTTAAATCCTATGTTGTAATGGATTTTTTTTGGCATTTCAGCTTCTCTGTTGCAAAAAGTTATAATTATGATGAAAAGTGTATTCCATGGCTGAATTAGAGATACATGGTGCCATGTTGAATTGATAGAGAAGATCAAGTGCTTTAGCTGTATGCAGATATCACATTTGTGGATTTTATCAAATTTTTTCCCAATCCGGGTCTCCTGTCAACCCAACCACAACTGCTAAAAAAAAGCAATACGGTTAGGTTGAAATTATCATGTAGCCTACTTACAGCAGTATTAGAGAAAATGTTTACAGCATTGTAGTGGTATCACAATCTGGAATTATACCTTAAATTATAGTTGTCTAAGATGAAATCGTCGTCATATATAGTAGAGAAAACATTTGTGATGGAGTTGTGATGTATAATAGTCTGATTTATGGGATATTTTGTGCCAGAATGTGGAATAGAAATCAAAATAAGAGTTCATATAATGTCTCGTTACATTATTGAATTTTTAGTGAATTTTGTGCATGCTGCTTGGACTAGCATAACCCAGCAGTCCATATTCTCTTCATTTTTTTCATCACACTTCTCTTCACATTTTCTTTCTTTTGATTATATTTCTCTGTCAAAGCCGTTATAACTTTTCATTATATACTAATATAATTTCCTTATGGGATTAATGCTGCATTGAAGAAGAAGTAGGAGTATTCAACAAAGCATTATTCCCACTCGTGTTGCCACGCCGCCTGTGTGCTGATCCTGTATTCTTCAGTAATTTCTCCCTCAGTTAAAGTATACTCTCAACTATCACTATTGCTTGTATCCTTTACAGTATTTTAGTATTTCTCCCCACATTTTTAGTGTGCTCAGCGACATTGATACAAACATTATGAATTTCATCTTTGATATCAGAAATGGCTGAATTTACTGAAAATATTCTGTCTACAACTTCATTTTTGTTGTAATACAATGTGTGCGTGCGCAGACACACACACACACACACACACACACACACACACACACACACACACACACACACACACAGAGAGAGATTAGCTTCAGTTTTTTTATATTTGCTGTATACTTTCCAGGTCATCCAACATGTAATATTCTTGTATATTTTATCCAACTACACTTTGGATATTCATAGATGAGCTCTTTCAGATTGTTGTTCAACCATTTTAAAGTAAATTGTTAATCAACTACAACCAACTTAATTCACTAAATTAATATTAATTCCGCTCAAATGCTTATTGCACCAATAAAACACACATGAAAACAAAGCAACACATTTACTTTCTGATGCTGCTTGCTAATATGAACACCACATCATACTTAGGTATTGTACATAGAAGCAGAGAAATACAAACTTATTCTGCTAATAATACCTCATTTCTTATTAACATGGAAAGGACAGGTATAATACACCCAACACTCACCAATGTTGAAGGGAGGAGGGCAACAGCAACACAAAACAACACACAAGCAAAGAAAATACACTATTTCGGGTGAAATCCCCTTTTTCAAGTTAAGAGGTTGGTGGCTGGGCTTATGCAAGACTTGTGTTCAACGCAGCCACTCGTAGAACGTAATAGACCATCGGAGGTGGTGGGGGGAGCAACGATAATATAACCGCGAGTATAAGAAAGATTAAAATGGTTGAAAAAATAATGGTAATTAAAAAAATAAATAAAAATATAATTGAAAAATATATGAATCTACTGTGCTGGCCAGTAATGGGTGCATAGGCTGAGGATGGAAGATATTAACGGAAAATTAAGGCCTGGGGGATGTCTAGTCTGCAGGATGTGACGGTCTGCTGCGTTCTATGAGTGGCTGCGTCGAACGCAAGCCTAGCCACCTACCTCTGTTAACTTGAAAAAGGCATTTTCACCCGAAATATTGTATTTTCTTTGTTTGTGTGTTTTGTGTTGCTGCTGCCCTCTTCCCTTCAACTTTGGTGAGTGGTGGGTGTATTTTACCTGTCCCTTCCATGTAAATATTGCCTTGCAGCATTTCTTTCCTTTTATTATTACCTGTATCATTTCTTATTAACATTGATCTTTTAATTTATAAATACACCAGTGTGTGAAGGAAATTAAAAGCTCTCAAAATTGTTCTTCAATTCGTTCTAGTTATTTAGTTGTAGCTTTTTTCATGTACTACACTATCCATACATCACTCTATGCCTTCTCCCAGTAGCTCGCCGCTTAACGTTAAGGCACTTTTCGAGTGAAGTTTGTAGGGATGGATATATTTTACAACTAAGAGCAACATATATTAAATAATATCACAACTAACATGTTCAACAGTTTTCAGACCAAAACAACAATTCCTTGATGAGTCCAAATGATTGCGCAACTACTTAAATTTGATCAAAAATCTTCATGCATTTTATACCTTTCTCGCTGTTAAGAGACGTTAAGCAGTTAAAAACATCAATCTTCATCACAGTTAATAAGAAAGAAAGGTGTATAAACCTGTGAAGATTTGGGTTCAAGTTTATATCAAATGCATGACGACACTGACATGCGATACAGCATATGTATTAATTCACGTGTGATTGAAACTTTGCTTTTCTAGCAGCAATATTAGCGAAGTTGGGGTTAGGTTGAAATGCCTCCTGGACCAAGTTGACAACTGAAGCTTTTTTACAGCACAAGGGACGATGAATAAAAATGAACTTTATTTTATAACAATTCTATTTAATTAAGTAACTGCAGAGAAATAAATTACCATAATACTCCAATAAACCCGTCATTTTTGACAGGCTTTGGGGCTAGTTTTGTTTATAAATGGATTACAAATTAACATACCAAGCACGATTGATGAGCAGTAATGCTTTGGTCTCTCATTCAGGAGGATAGGGTTTTAATCTTTGTCCGGCCATATAGATTTTGTTTTTCCACGGTTCCCCAAATCAATCAAGGTGATTGCAGGGATGGTTCCTTTAAAAGGTCATTTACAAATTCCTTCCCGTTTCTTGCCCCAAGTCCTTTCCTATCTCTAATGACCTCATTGTCGACAAGGTGTAAAGCCATAAGCAGAAAAAAGTCAATGGGAGATCTAATTCAAATAACATGAACACTATGTACAAACAAAAATCATAAATTCCTTTTTCTCATCAGCACTGCCAACTTCTCTTTGATGTTCAGAGAGTTTAGCTGTATATCTCAAACAAAAATGTTCATTATATAAGTAGTAAGAAAATATGAATATTTGAAGGTTAGGAAAACCTATTCCTGCACAATGTCTACTCCTTACAACACATTAACAGGTTTTTCATTTTTCTTTTTGTGCACCAAGTGTGGTGGGTGAACGGTTAACATTCTGGCCTAACATTCGGGAGGACGCGGGTTCGAATCCCCGTCCGGGCATGCAGATTTGGGTTTTCCATGGTTTCCCCAAATCACTCCAGGTGAATGCCGGGATACTTCCTTCAAAAAGGCCATGGCCGAATACCTTCCCGTTCCTTGTCCCCAGTCCCATCCCGCTTCTAATGACCTTAGCTGTTGACGAGGATTAAAGCCATAAGAAAAAAAAAATAATCTTTTGCACACGTTGATAAGTGCCTTGGTAATTGTCTCTATGATTACCTTTAATTGCTTCATCCTCCAATTCACAGGTTACTGTTGTTGGTAGTTAGATGGTTTTACCTTCCGACAAAGATTAACGACTACTGCTACTTGAATAGATTAAGTAGTTCCATGTGATGACAACACCAACGAATCACTTTTCATCTCGCTTCTAGTTCGTTGGAACCGAGCGTAGCGGGTGAGCTTTGCATTCTGGAGGAGGCCGGTTCAAATCCCCATCCGGGCATCCAGATTTGGGTTTTCCATGGTTTCCCCAAATCACTCCAGGCGAATGCTGGGATGCTTCCTTCAAAAAGGCCATGGTCGAATTCCTTCCTGTTCCTTGTTTCCCAGTCCCATCCCGCCTCTAAATAACCTAGGCATCGACGATGCGTAAAGAAGCCATATGGAAAAGAAATAGTTTGTCAGAATCTTCATAATAATATTACACATAGATAAGGCTCTAGACTCATTCAAAGATATTAAAGCACAAACTCATTTTGATGGCAGCTGAATACTTGAAACTGTACCCATATGGCAATTCACTGCTTACCTCTGCCACTTGCTTAAACACTAAAGCAACATCTATATCTATATAAATGAGAAAGTTTGGTTGTATGGTTGGCTGTAATGTCTGCCTCAATCTCACCTTAATTGCTCAACAGATTTAAATGAAATCTTGTGCGTAATGACATAATCCCACAAAAATGAATAGTTCCTTCAGAAATTGCCATTATTAACTCTCAAACACCAAAGAGTTTCCTACTTTGTAGACAACAATGTTACGTTTACTCTTTGCTTTTTATGTACATCGCAAACACTGCTTTTCAGAAATAAAAGCAAGAATCTTTTGATATATATACGTGTGTGGGTTTAGGTTAAAAGTGCTAAAACTGATGCACCTGATAAATAATAGTTCGGGAGCAGGAAATATGAATCTGTATTCAACCTTAAATTTTTTTTAAAATTGTACTATCTGTAAGTTCACAAAAAGATGTCATCAGTTGCAGGCATGAAATAGTTTGACAACAGTGTAATTCTGTTCATAATATATGCATGAAAAATTAAAATTGTGAGATGCTAAGAGTATACTAGCACAAAATTCAGTTCACTAAATGGTTGTGCGCGAAATGTTGTATTTGTATGTTTATGACAAATGTGTAACAGTTTTGAATCCATTTCAGTTAAATTTATTTCCTGTATGTCTTATTTTTTGCTACTATTTACTTTCTGTAAAATTAGAAATTATTTTTACCGAAATTTAAAACTTAGCTAAGATAAGTAACACACTTTTTTTAAAAATTTCTATAGAAATCAGTGCAAACAGAGAATAGTATACATCATGATACATGTTGTCACTAACATGGCTTTTATGAAAGCAGTTTATTTATTACTGATAGTAATCAAATTCCTCCTGCCTTATGCTGTAACAAGAACATTCTGGTCCAAGCTGTGGTTCAACTTGACTACTTTCTCTGCTAATATTGCCTCTACAAAAACAAACAATACAGACACACCTTATTACAATAGATGCATTAGAACTACATTTTGAGCAGTAGCAACATTTTCTATATTAGGATTCCTAATTAGTGTAGCATAAATTATGACAGTCAATTTCATTATATGCTTTCAGTGAACTGCAATTGGACATCTTTGATTTTCCATTGGCAATATTAGCGGGGCTTACGACTTAATTGAAATTCTGCCTGGTTCAAACTGACAATTGAAACTTTATTAGTAATTTAAGGTGCTTTCAAGAGTGTCATTTTAGTGACAATATGTATCGCATTGTACCGAAATTGTATCGGAAGGTCTATAATAGTTCCAGAGCATGTAAGATAAATGTGTACTTAACCTCAAAACTTTTTAAACTCGTACTGTGAGTAAGTTCACAAGGAGGCATCTTCAGTGGCGGATATGAAACAGTATGACACCTCAGATATCTCACGGTAATTCCGTTCGTAATATATGTTAAAAATCAAAATAACTACTAATATTCCATCGTGCATAGTAGATTTGGCATGAAGATGGCAGCCATGCCAAATTTTGACTATGACTCAAGACGCCTATTGCAGTAAAGTGAGTAATATGTATAACCGTATTTTTCAGTGCGAATTACACCTTTATCTATTTCCTGGCTTTGAGTACACTTATCTTTCAACTAACCATATTTTCTAACCCAAAGCATAAATTTTTCAGCTGGTCATACTTTGAAGAGGAACGAAACTCGTACTTTTACACTCTTTCAAGCGGACGAAGTCACGGGTAACTGTAAATCCAGAATGTATAAAATCCTAAGTTATTTCAACTCTGTTCTTATCTACAATAGTCTGAATATCTTCCTTTCCCCTCAGTTTCCTAATATAGCTATAGAAATTTCTAGATTCATTGATCAGTGGTCCTCCTGCACATATAATATTCTTCATAAATCCATCTTTTGCTTTTCTCTTATTAATTGCTTGTTTAGTTTTTTTTTTTTTTTTTTTTTTTTTTTTTTTTTAAATTAGTCCCTACTGCCTTCCTGTCTAACTCTGTTGTCTCTGGTATATAGGTTCTGTACTCCTCTTTATTTTCTGCTTTGGAATAAACATTTAATCTCCGTTTTTTCTTATCTCCTTAAACTGTTCCCATTTTGTCATACTTCGAATTGCCCTCTAATATCTCTTCAATCCTAAAGTCTGTGTCTTTATATAATTATACCTATTTACCCCTTCTATTTTGGCCATTGGTTTACTAAATCCCCTAATATTCATCAGTAATGCACTGTGATCACTTATTCCTTCAGTTACTTGACACCCTACAAGATTTTATCAGGCTGTATTAGAAAGATGTCCAACATGTTTGGTCCTCTCACATTTTGCTCTACCACTTGTGCAAAACCTCCTTCCCTTACTAAGATATTTGCAAATCTCTGTTCCTTTGTGTTTTGTACCTTGTTTCCTACCCATTTGACACCTGTTAAATTTAAATCTCCCCCGATAGTAAACATTCTGCGCTCACCTATGAATTGAGAATATAGTTTCTCTCCAAGAATCTCATCTCTACCATTCAGTCTTCCACTATGGTAAGCAGCCAATACGCTGATTTATACTTTTTTATAACTCAAAAAATTTACCCCTAGTAACTCATGGTCATGATCTGTGAACACTAGAGAACTACATTAATCTTTGCTAACCAGTATGAATACTCCTCCATCAATTGCTCCTCTGTCTGTGTGGTACATTCTGTAACCATCAGGGAAAACCTCATTGTCAAGAACTCCTTCCTTACTCCTATAATCACTTGTAGTTCATGTATCTCTTAAGTTTGCAAATCACTTTGTTCATTATACTTCTACAGTTCACCAATAACACCCTTATTTTTGGCTTTGTAATATTTTCAGCTTTACAAATTTTTCAGCTGGTGATACTTTGAAGAGTAACGAAACTCGTACTTTTACACTCTTTCAAGCAGACGAAGTCGCGGTAACTGCTAGTCCAGAATATATAAAGTCCTCGGTGATTTCCAGTTTGTACCCAATTTTGTTATTATTTCAATAGCTTTGTTTCTTTAGCGTTTTTTTTTTCCGCATAGTGCATCTACAATAAGTAACCCTTTGAACACTTATTTTCATCCCCTCACCAACAGCCCCTAACCTAAAAAACACAGTCCTGACCCCATCACAACTGGAAGTGGGCTTATTTACAGCTTTAGCTAACAACTAAGAAAGTACTCCCTTCCCTCTTTTATTTAGGTGTAGGCCATGTCTAGTAAAACCCCACCTACCATTGGTCTTCACAGGCACAACCCCCAAAGCAGAACTAATGCCTCTTCCAAATAGCATCTCTGTTTCCACGTTTACCCGCTTCACAGCGTGGTTCAACTGTGGCTGATCATGGTGACTTAGAACATGCATGATTTCCACCCTGGTATGCTGCGCCTCCTTTGCAGCCTTCCTCAGGTCACTATCTATACTATGTCACATTTTAACAATACTACTCCGTGCCGCTCTCACTATCACAACTCTGTTGTCCTTAGTGAAACCCCTATGAAGTGAAATCATATCCTCTATTACCTGACCTTAGGTTGCACTAGGATTGAAAAAAGCTTGCGACATGATAACCTGTGCCTGACTTATCCTGGAGAAGAGGACCTGCATCTCATCCATTGCTACGGCCCAGCAGCAGAACCTCTTTCTTCTTATTTTTTCCTTCTACACCTATATTCCTACAGGCCTGCTGCACCTTACATACTCCATCTACACCAATCTCTTCTTCATCGGACTCTGGTAACAGGTCAAACCTATTTACCCAGCATGGTGGGTGAGTGGTTAACACACTGGCCTCTCATTCTGATGGACGCCGGTTTGACTCCCCATCCGGGCATCCAGATTTTGGTTTTTCATGGTTTCTCCAAATCATTACAGGCAAATGTTGGGATGCTTCTCTCAAAAGGCCATGGTCGAATTTCTTTCCGTTCCTTGTCCCCAGTCCCATCCCCTGCCTCAAATTACCTTGACAAGGTGTAAAGCCATAAGTAAAAATATAAAAAAAAATCTCCCCACAATTTCTTGAGTGTTTAGCTTCATCTTACACAATTTACCAATGTTCATTTACATGATGAATATACACACATTCACAATCACACGAAAAATATACAAATCCACAATTAATCAACTATACATAATTCTTAAAATAAAATTTCATAAGAGGGCTGGGACTGAGGGCTGTTTCAATCGCTCTCCAGGATTTATGCAAATTTACATAATTAAAATTAAATCCCTCTTGAAGTTAGAAAGGTGGTATAAAGCTGAGTCATACACAAATCATAGCTAATCAATCATAATACTTATTACTAATCCCCAGTTTTTTAGGATTTAAGAAAACTTAATTTAGGTTTATTCAATTCATGTTGTAGGCTTTTATAGTTTTTAAAAATTCTGATTTAGGAATTTACACACTTTTATTGGAAAAAAAATTTAAAACGTGCAACATATACTGCCATTGTGATAAAAACATTGTGACTTTATTATATAATGTCAAGCACTCCTTTGAAACTTCTAATATGGCATTGCACATTCACATTAAAACAAGCAACATAAGCCTATTATTTTCAAAACATTGTGTTCTTATTATGGACTGTAAACCACTCATCTAAAACTTTTAATATGATACTGAACAATGAAATATTTTGACAGATTTTCAAGAGTAACCACTATTGTCTTCTCCATAAAAATTCTCTTGAATGTGGAAAATCTGCACTCCACGTCACATGATATAAGGGGTGCGAACTTCATATCGCGATTTCCTTAGGATTCCAAGGTATTTCGTGTACCTTTAGCTCAGAGAGAATACATCCATCCTCTTGAAACCTGGCCTGTGCGCCTAATCAGTTTCCAGCTTCTTGGCTGCAGACACCCCAACTGGTCCAGGAGCCACTTAGGCTCTTACTTCTTGGATGATTTGAGACCCTTCTGTTATGGGTAGAATGGCCCATTTCAACTTCTTGGTTGAAAATTCAAGGTTGTAAACACTAAGCTTTATATGGGGCAACTCCTGCACAGCTAGTACCGAGTGCAATATTTTCTTTGCATTTACTATAGCAACAACTTCACTTTCATGTAATGCATCAATGACCTCCAAGATGCTCTCATAGTTTTCTGCATAATATATTGCGGCTGAGAACCGGAGGCTCCATTGTGTCACTACTGGTTGGGGATGGAGAGGTAGTGACGGAATTTTTTTCCCTGAACGCTTTAACTTGGCAGTTTCAGGTATACTTTCTTCACAGAATAAATTATCTTGTTAACTACAGGGTGCTGTACCCAAAAGTTTTTCACCCATCTGGTGGAGCCCATGAGCTATATAGGTGGCATGGGACATTCGAGGTTGGAATGCCTTGAAACACTTCTTTGCTTTTTAGGGCATTACGCTTCAAACTTTAATCGAAAATAACGTTGCCGCAAACTGAACTATTGAGAGAAAATCAACTTATGCTCCAGAAAGAGAGATATTAATTTATTTTTTGTTTTTCTGATGAATGTTTAGCTGAATGTTCTTTGTAAAAAAATCTGTGACTTATGTAAATGTAGATGCAGCGGTTTTGTAATTACACAAAGAAATCCCACTGCCTCCCTTAATCGGTTATTTAAATAACCATATAATTTTAATGATAAACTATGTAAAGTTTAATGACAATCAAAATTAAAGCCCACTCTACATGGAGATTTTGAGAACTGTTTAATGGGCGAAATATGTTTGCATGTAACTGAAACAAACCAAAAATGCTTGCAGCTCGGTAGTTTAATGAAGCCAAACACAACAACAATAAAATGTTTAATAAAAGGAGAAGTCTCACTATGCAATGGAATCACCCAGAATCCACTTCAACAACACTGTCTGCATTTAAAAAATAATGGCTATGTCTCCAAGATCACCGAGCCTCTAATATCGACCAGTTTCTGTCAGTGAAGTGACTCAACTAAAGCTGTTTTCATCACCATATCTTCATAAAAATATTCCTTAATTTTCTGTATTGTTCCCCTCTCACCACGAATTCCCATTCAGTTAACCCTCTGGCCTCGCATTCGGGAGGACGCGGTTCGAATTCCCGTATTTGCAGCGAGATTGGGTTTTCCATGGTTTTGCCAAATCACTCCAGGGAAATGCTGGGATGCTTGCTTCAAAAGGGCCTTGGCTGAATTTCTTCCAGTTACTTGCCCCCAGTCCTTGCTGGAATCCCACTATTCAAAAATGTTCTACAATCAACCACAGCCAGTCAACTGCGTGCTTCAATGTGGTAGAAGAGGTGTTATTCTGTGTTATTGCTATAGAACTGTGTGTCATAGCTTGATGATGTAGTGTAATGACGAGTTGTGATCAAGATATTAGAGTTTTACGAAACGATTCGGATTGAGGTAAGTGACAACAGCTGATTATTTTTATTAGGCGATTTTCTTTAACAGGAGTGGTTTCTGTGTTATATGCATGCAATATGTTGGTAACTATTCAGTTTTCAGACAAGTCTACTGACTTTTTTGTAATGCAAGCACAGTGGCTTCGATCTTTATCTGCCACTGCTGCTTATAACTTTTTGAGGAATTGAGAAACAAAATTTGTACCGTAGGAGTAGCAAGGCACATGTATATTTCCTGTCCTAACCACTCTTCAAGCAGTCACAATCCAGAAACTTTAATTTGTCTACTGAAAACAGAAAAATAATAGGAGTCCACAGTTCAGTTGACTGTATGGTATCTGTATTTTTCATACAAGAAATCGTATAGATCTTTCGGTAGGGAGTTTCATTTAGCTAACAGTAAATATACATTTGAATAAGGTTACACGTTCCGTATCTAGTGTACAAATGTTTGAAGGTGAAAGCAACTGAAAACTTTACGAAATTTCTGAACAAAATTGAAGTTCAATTTTTGTAAGTAGTTGAATTGGTGTGATGAAATTTCGGTCATCTGGTGCATTTTCACTTGTGTTCATGGTTCATATTACACACATTCTATGATTCTCCACTTACATAAGGATGCTGGTTGGATACTACGTCCAGGATTCAATTCTTTGTTTTTGTTTTCAGGCGAACGTTCTCCGTACTGTTTCTTCAGTCTTGCCTCTCTTTTAATATTCCACCCAATGGTTTAACCATTAAACTCCCAGTTTCAAGTTGCCACCCACAAATGCACCCATCCCTTCCTGCTTTCCGATTGACACAATCCCTTACCCACACCCATCTGGTTCTCCAACAGTATGTTCACCTGGCTCATCAACATTCCACCCATCTTGTCTCCCTCCACAAAATCCTATACCTTCCATTCCCTCATCTCATTCATTGTACAAAACAAATCCTGTTACATTGCAGACAGTTGCAAGCCCAAAAATGCACAAAAACACCTGTGCAAGCTATCAGTGCTTGTCAGGATCTATCTAGCTCTAGGCTTGTGCCTCCCCTATCAACACCCCATTCCCAGACAACACACAGCCACTAAACCCCTAATTACCAGAACTCCTTGTTTGGCTCACCTCCTCAGTCTTCTCCTCCCAGACCCTCTACCACCTGTCCCAAGGGACCGACCGTGGTGGTGTAACGGCTAGTGTTCTGGCCTCGCATTCGGGAGGATGGCGGTTCGAATCCCCGTCCGGGCATCCAGGTTTGGGTTTTCCATGGTTTCCCCAAATCACTCCAGGTGAATGCCAGGATGCTTCCTTCAAAAGGCCGAATTCCTTCCCATTCCTTGCCCCCCATCCTTTCCCGTCTCTAAAGACCTAGTTATAGGAAATGTTAAGCAGTTAAAAAAAAAAAAAACCTGTCCCAAAAGCCCCTGCGCCTCCCCCGTTAAACCCCAGCAGTCGGTGATTAATCCTTCCTCCCCTCCCCTTTCAGAACCCCAGATATCAGTTCTATCCAAGGGATTCTCCTTCTCTCCAACCCCCAAGTTTGATCATGCTGCTTTAGTCCGGGATACTGCTCTTTGCATTGGCGATATCATTTTGCCACCACAGGAGAAACTAACATCCAGCATAATGAAATTGAGTCCAGTTTACAACAATTTAAACCTTCATCTCCACTGGATCCACCCCAATTCCCACAAAACCGTCCACTTATTATGTTCCAAGAGTTCCTCACCTCCACGCTGTCTTCAGCGTCTTTCCTAAAGTCCATGCCACACTTTAAAAATCTCAAGCCATGAGAGAACTATCCAGAAACCGTAACATTAGCATCCTCCCTACTGATAAGGGCTCAACCACAGTAGTGATGGACTGCAGTCACTATGAGGCTGTGGCAACTTTCTGACGCAAACACCTACCTACCACACCCTACAGATCTCCCCACCTCCATCTGTCAGAAAATAAAAACATTTCTGGATTTGCATGGCCCCTTACAAGGTCTCTCTCCCCAGTCCATCTCACTCCTAACTCCCCAGAATTCCCTTACACCCACCCTGTACCTCCTTCCCAAGATCCACTAGGTTGGCAATCCGGGGCGACCTATAGTTGCGGCATATGGGTCATCCACTGAACGTATTTCAGCCTTGGTTGACCAGCATTTCCAACCCTTTATTCAGAGTCTTCCCTCCTATGTCAAAGATACCCCACACTTCATCCTTGGCTCACCTGATTCTTTCCAAAAATTTCTTCGCCTTTAATTCCACAGTATATCATCAGATCCGTGGCACTGCTATGGGCACCCACATGGCCCCTTCCTATGCCAACTTGTTCCTTTGTCATCTGGAGGAATGTTTCCTTAACCGCACCCCCCTTAAACCCACTGTGTGGTTCAGATACATAGATGATATATTTATGATCTGACCCACAGTGAAAAACAACTCCTAGAATTCCTCCATTCCCTTAACAATAGCCATTCCATCAATTTCACCTGGACCTACTCCCGTACACACATCACGTTCCTCGATATGAACATCACGCTCAGGCAGGGTGCCCTTCACATCTCTGTCCACATCAAACCAAACTAATCTACAACAATATCTACATTTTGACAGTTGCCACCCATTCCACACCAAACCATACATGGCAAATGTATCTGTTCTGATTCTGAATCCCTCTCCCAGTAGTCCCAGAACCTATCCCAAGCCCTATTTTCGACTCCTACCCAGCAGACCTTGTACATAAACGAATCACCCACCCTCCACATAACCACTCCTGCCCGGCACCTCTATAATTCAACCATAGCCCTGTCTTTGTTACAGTTCTCGCCTGGCCTCGAATCCATCAATCGAATTCTACAACAGGGGCATGGCTTCCTACGCTTCTTTCCAGAAATGCACACACTTGCCAAAAATTCTGCCAACTGTCCCTCATACTTGTTTCAGTAGACCACCTAACATCAAAAACATCTTGGTTCACAAATACCCTCCATTTGACTTTCCTTCAACACCTTATGGATCTTTTCTGTGCAACAGACCTCACTGCAAAACCTGCAACATGCATCCTCCCACTACTACATATTGCAACCCTGTCACAGGGGAAACTTTCCCCATCACTGGACATGCCACATGCTCCACAACCCACATCATATACCAGCTAACTTGTCGCCATTGCACTAGCTCTTATATAGGCCTGACTACACAACAACTGTCGACCAGAATGAATGGCCACAAACAGTCCACACCTGCAATTTAGATCTTCCAATACCAGAACATGCTAACTACCACAATTCCAACTGCTTCAATGAATGTTTCACCGTGAGGGCAATCGGAGTTTTCCCCGAAACCACTGCCACCTCAGAACTTAAGAGATGGGATCTTGCATACCAAAATATCCTAGATACCAGACACCCACCCGGCCTCAACCACCGATAAAATTTCTTCTTTGACACATCACTCATTATTATCAGTATTAGCATTCATGATTGACTTTCGGGTTATGCCGTGTTGATTATTTCATTACCTGAGCTTTCGGCTGGTATCCTACAGCCTTCGTCAGAGATACTGTTTATGTTGATATAGCAACGAGCGCCAAGCATCGCAGAGTAAAAGGCTGCTATCTTCGTTGATGTTGTTGGTATTCTTTAAAATTTCTGCTGCCTCTTTCACCTGTCGGGGTCACCTCTGGTCTTCTCTCCACCGTAGGCTCATGTCTTGAAATTTTATTTCATGTCCGGTATTAATGGCATGGCGGACTACAGCGGATTTGTAGCTGTTGTTATATTTGTAGTGGCAGATAATCAACGCGGCATAACCCGAAAGTCAATTAATCATGAACAAAGACGGCCGCAGAAGTCTTAGGAATCATTAAATATAAACATTATTGTTATTTAACTAATTGCATTTTTTTTTTTTTCAAAATTTATCTATATGTTTTCCCTAATTCTTGTTTTCGTCTCTACATTCCGTATCCTTTTGGTATATTACTACTTCTGTCACCTTCTGCGATATACATATTTATATATAACATCTCAGTCCCACTGCCAGATCGATAATCCACTCAATCATGTAGGAAACTGCAGTGTGTGCACACCTTCTGAGCCAAATGACTCATTCTCTTTAGCACGAAGAAGGTTTAAGATCGAAATATTGTGTATTTTTTTGTTCGTGATATATGTTCTTCTCCCGTCACTGCCTTTAACTTTGGTGAGTGATGAGTCATTTTCCCTTTCCTTGTAATTTAATCTGAAGGAAAGGAGGTCGTATTCTGCTTTTAAATATTAAGCTATCTGCTTTGGTCATATCATATTTTAAGAAAGTAATTTTTTTTTCCCAAATTTGGCTCTTAAAGGGTAGAAGTATCAATATTTCTATGACACATTTTTGTGTCATAAGCTATTTATCTCCCTTGATATCTAACCGATGTAGATAAATGAGGTATCGTTTTAAAAATTAAGGTTTCCGGTGTGATCGCGCCATATTTTAAGAAAGGAATTTTTCAGAATTATCATTATTTCCATAACGTATTTCTTTGTCATGAGCTATTCATCTCCACTGATGTATAATCGAAATCAAGGAACGAGCTATTATTTTAGATACTAAGGTTCCGCTTTGACTAAATCATATCTCAAGAACAAAATTTTTCGGAACTTCGCGCGAATGAAACAGTTCAGAGCCAAGCCGCTAGACAGCAGTAGCACGTATCACAAAGATATTAATAAACAGCTTCGTTGCGTCAACTTTTGATACATACCTATTACTAAACAAATAATCAATTGAAATAAATGAGGCGGTTCTTCTTTCATCCTACTACAAACCCCCAACCTTACCATTCATTGTATTCACAAAATTTTCATACTTGTCATCTAGTTTTAACAAACTGAGTACTGTTTTTAGACTAAAGGGCATACATTGGCCTTGCCGCTGATCTGTCCCTCATTTTAAATAATGAGGCCAGCAATGTGGCCAGTGTTTTAAAATTTTGTGTATTGAACGGTCTGGCGCCTAGTTTTAAGATTGAGTAGCCCCTTTGCAACCACCCATCCATGTACAGTATTTAATTTCTTTTTTGCTGTCGTCAGTCTTTCGACTGGTTTGATGCAATCCTCCATCCTTTCCTAGCCTGTGCTAACCTCTTCATTTCTACATACCCCTTACAGCCCACGTCCTCAATTATCTGCTTCATATATTCTAATCTTTGTCTTCCTGTACAGTTCTTATCCTCGACTGTTCCCTCCACTAACAAATTAACCAATCCAGCATGTCTCGAAATATGACCTACCAGCCTGTCTGTTCTTTCTGTAAGCTTCTTCCACAACTTTCCTCACCCAACATTTCCAAAGCTCGTTCATTTCTTACTTTGTATGTCCACTTAATTTTCAGCATTCTTCTGTAGCACCACATTTCAAATGCTTCAATTTTCTTATTTCCGGTATTCCTAAAGTCCATGTTTCGCTACCATAAAGTGCTGTGCTCCACACAAAGAGTTTTAAAATGTTCTTTTAATTCCAAGATTAACATTTGTTACTAAAGGGTTTCTCTTTTTAATGAAGGCTCTTTTTGCTAGTGCTATTCTGCTTTTAACATCATTCCTGCTTTGGCCATCGGTTGTAATTTTACTTCCCAAGTAACAGAATTCACTTACTTCTCCATTTGCATTCAATCCTATTTTTATATTTAATCTGCTAGTATTTGTATCATTTCTGCTACATTTCATCACTTTAGTCTTGCTTTGATTCATATTTAGTCAAAAATCTTCCTTCAATATTTTGTTCATGCCATTCAGTAACTTCTCAATATCCTCAGCCCTCTCTGCTAACAAGACAATGTCATCAGCAAATCGTAGCATACTGATTTTTTCTCCCTGAAAACTTATGCCACATGGAAATTTTTCTATGACTTTCTTCATTGCTGCTTCTACATACGAATTGAATATTAACGGGAATAGACTACAACCTTGTCTCACACCCTTTTTAACTGATGCATGTCTCTCGTGATTCTCTACTTTTATTATAGCCACTTGATTCTTACATAGTCTATATAGTTCTTCTGTCTTGATACTTTAGACCTGACTTCTTTAAAATTTTGAACATCTTGTCCCACCTAACATTATCAAAAGCTTTTTTTTAAATCAGCAAATGCCATAAAAGTATCTTTGTTTTTCTTGATCCGCCCTTCAAGTGTTAATCTTAAAGACAGAATTGCTTCCCTTGTACCATGATTTTTCCTAAACCCAAACTGATCTTCACCTACTATCTCTTCTACTACCCTTTCCATCCTTCTGTATATTATTCTGGTCAGTAATTTTGAAGCATGTAATGTTAGACTAATGGTGCAATAATTCTCACATTTGTCGGCTTGTGCTTTCTTTGGAAGTGTGAAGATGATATTTTTATTATAATCAGTTGGAATTTCTCCTGTTTCATAACTTTTTGATATCAGCTTGAATAATCTTTCGATTCCTTCCTCTCCTAGGGATTTAAGAAGTTCTGTAGGGATCTCATCAATTCCAACTGCCTTATTTGCTTTCAAGTCATTCAGAGCATTATTAAATTTTGTCCTCAAAACAGGATCTCCTAAGTCATCAATGTCGACATCGCCTTCCTTTTCCATTACACTATTGTTCAAGTCATCCCCAAACTACAGTTTCTCAATGTATTCTTTCCTTCGGTTAGCTCTATCTTCTGAGCTTAAAAGAGGTTTCCCATCGGCAGCTTTAATGTTCATACCTCTTTTCTCCAAAATTCTGTTTGATCTTCCTATATGTAACATCTAGTTTACCTACGAACATTTCCTTTTCTACTTCTTCACACTTTGCTTTGTAGCCATTTTTCTTTTGCTATTTTGCATTTCCTATTTATTTGATTTCTAAATTGCCTGTACTGCTCTCTTCCTGCTTCATCCTGAGCATTTTTGTACCTTCTCTTATCCATCAGCTCCAAAATTTCCTTTGTGATCCATGATCCATTTTCAGAGTATGCGGCAGAAATCGGGCCATTTCTGTCTGATATATTCAGTAAATCATTAGAAGAGCGAAAAGTACCTTCAGACTGGAAAATCGCGCAAGTAACTCCGATTTTCAAAAAAGGTGATCGAAGTGATCCTGGAAACTATCGTCCCATATCTATAACATCTGTTTGTAGTAGAGTTATTGAGCATATTATATGCTCGAACATTATGAATTTTCTAGATTATAATAATTTGCTTACAACAAATCAACATGGATTTCGGAAGAAAAGATCATGTGAAACACAGCTGGCCCTATTTACACACGACGTAATGAAAGTTATCGATACAGGTTCACAAGTAGATGCAATTTTTTTAGATTTCCAGAAAGCCTTTGACTCTGTGCCACACAACCGCCTTTTAGTGAAGCTTCGAGCGTACGGTATATCGGATCAGCTTTGTGAATGGATAAAGGATTTTCTAACTGGCCGGTCGCAGTATGTTGTCGTTGAAGGAGAAAGTTCTTCTAATCTAGATGTTACATCGGGTGTACCTCAAGGAAGTGTAATAGGACCACTTCTTTTCTTAATTTTTATAAACGATCTCGGAGACAAAGTGAAAAGCCTTTTTAGATTGTTTGCTGATGATGCGGTTATTTATAGGGAAGTAAGAACTTTGGCCGATTGCTTAGAAATTCAGCGCGATCTGGATGTTATTTTGGCTTGGTGCGCTGAGTGGCAACTCACTCTAAAATGTGAAAAGTGCAAGAAAATGAGCATAACTAACAAAAAGAATCCGATTGTTCAGAAATACGAGTTAAACAATACAGTTATTGATATGGTCGATTCTATTAAATATTTGGGAGTAACAGTACAAAGGAACATGAAATGGGACATACACATTAATTCTTTAGTAGGTAGAGCAAATTCTAGGCTGCGATTCATAGGTAGAATCTTGAAAAATTGTAATGAACAAACAAAGGAGATAGTGTACAAATCTCTTGTGCGTCCACATTTGGATTATTGTTGTGCCATTTGGGACCTGTTTCGTAAGGGATTGATCGAAAGCATAGAGAAAGTACAGAGAAGAGCCGCTCGATTCGTGACCGCTTGCTACAGTCCTTGTGAAAGCATCACAGAACTGATTAGTAGATTAGGTTGGGAGTCTCTGGTAGATAGACGACACACGTTTCGTTTAAACTTATTGGAAAACATGCGTACTCCAACTTTCACTCATGAGTGTAGTGAAATACTTCTTCCACCAACCTATTTGAGTCGGAAGGACAGGAAAGATAAAATTAGAGAAATAAGGTGCCGGACTGATTTTTATATGAATTCTTTTTTCCCTCGTATCATTAGGGATTGGAATACACAGCAAAGAGATTAGCTTTGGTGCTGAGCACCCTCTGCCACCCACAATTTTGTGAATTGCAGAGTATCTATGTAGATGTAGATGGTTTTCGGGCAGCTTCTTCCTTAAAGCCTAATGTTTCTTTACCAGCTTTCATTATTTCGGTCTTTAATGCATTCCATTCGTCCTCAGTTGAGCTCTTTTCAGAGTTACTTCTTAGACCTAAGTCTACCATTTCTGCAAATTTTTCTCTCGTGCTAGATTGTTTCAGTTTATTCACTTCTAGTCTGTTCTGCTTATACTGCTTCCTTATTCGCTTATATTTCAGCCTACACTCCATTATTATCAAATTATGGTCAGCGTCTGTCTGCTCCTGGGTACGCTTTACAGTCTAGAACTTGATTCCTGAATTTCTGTTTGACCATGATATAATCTAGCTGTTATCTGCCTGTATCCCCAGGACATTTCTAGGTGTATATTCTTCTTGCATGGTTCTTATAAAGTATGTTTGCCACAGCTAGCTTATATAGGTCACAAAATTCTAACAACCTGCTTCCTCGCTCATTTCATTCTCCTAGACCAAAACTTCCTACATTATTCCCCTCTTTTCCTTCTCCCACTATTGCATTCCAATCACCCATGATTATTATATTTTCCTCCCCCTTCACATATTGGATTAATTCTTCAATTTCAGCGTATATTTTTTCTATATCTTCGTCATCTTCCTGTGACATTGTACTAATGTGGTTGGGACTGGCTTAGTTTCTAACCTCATTAAAATAATCCTTTCACTAAACTGTTCATAATAACTCACTCGTTTCCCTACTTTCTTGCTCATTACAAATCCTACACCAGTGTCTCTCCATTGACAGCTTGTGTGCTAATTATCCTGTGTTCCCAAGACCAGAAATCCTGTGCATCCTTTCATTGAACCTCACTAATCCCAACAATATCTAACTTAAGTTGTTCCATCTCCCTTTTTAAGTTTTCTAACCTACCTGCCCTATTCAGACTTCTAACATTCCACTCTCCAACTCGTAGAATGTTTCTATCCATTCTGATGACTCCTCCCTGAGCAGTCCCCACCTGGAGATCCGATTGGGGGACTATTTTACCTCCGGAATATTTTACCCAGGAAGAAGCCATCATGATATATGTAATTTGAGAGGATTCCATGTCCTTGGGATCCCCTTTGGGTCTTTAATGCAGTGATCTGCATCCCCATGCCGTTGATCATTTCTGATTCATCCACCTTTAGGAGCCGTTTCCAACCCCAAGGGCAAGAGGATTTATGGTTTTAAAATCTTTGTCTCGTTGGCCACTATACAGCCAGTTAGACATTTGGTATTTTTAGTTAGTTTTTAAAATGGATTGGCCTTTAACAGCTAACAGAAATTGTAAAGTTTTAGGTCTTAATGGCCCCTTTAAAGCAACATTTTTTTTTAGTTACTGTCTGTATGGTCGACCCCTCTATAGTCGACCATGCAGACAGTGATTTAGTTAATTTTTAAGTCACATTGTAAGCCGGTTGTCGTTAGGATACTAGTGACTTTGCTGTCGACGTACCCTAAAGCCACAACAACAGTTAATTATGATTACCTTTAATTGCTTTGTCCTCCAATTCTCATGTTACTGTCATTGGTTGCTAGATGGTTTTACCTTCCATCAAAGGTTAATGCCTTGTATGGATTAAATAGTTCTATGAAATGACAGTACCGAGGAATCACTTTTCACCTTATTTTTATTACATCGAAATATTCATAACAACGTTACATATGGTTAAGGCACTATTCCAAAGATACTAGAGCTCAAATACATTTTGGCAGCAACTGAATACTTGAAACTGTAACTGAACAGCAACTCACTGTTCTCCTCTGCCACTTGCTTAAATAGTCACTATAGAAATATCTGGAATATATCAAAGAAGGCTAACTGATGTTTATCGAGCATTGACAATGTGGCCGATAATCAAAACCATTCTAAAACGATTAGAACTGTTACAAAAGTATAGTGTCCACCATGCACGAATTCGTTTTGCTACCAGCCCGATACCCAGCATTTGTGCTGAGTCTGGTGGGCCTCCGCTTTCCATCTGCCGGCATCTCCTCATGGTGCGTCACTACCTGTAAATTGTCACAACACCTGGCAGACCCATGTACGGCATAGTTATTCATACAAATTTCGAATGCCAGTCATAAAAGAGCAACCAAACTGTTAAGCTACCATACAAGGGCAATTTTAGAAGAGTATGGGTTTGAGTTTCCCTCTTTATCACAAGGGTTGGAGTAAATCTCTTCCCTGGCTTTTAAAGAACCCCAGAACCATTTTAGAACTTTCTCCATATTACAAACTGTTTATTGCTGACAATGTTTTTACTAATGTTTTTTAGAGATATTTTAAATCAGCATCACACATCTACCTCAGTATATATTGATGGGTCTAACCATGCTAAAAGAGTAGGCTGCTCTGTAGTGTTCCCTGGCACGACTCGCAAATACAAGCTGGACAGCAGATGCAAGTGTTATGCTTTGTTAAAGTTGCTCCAGCATATGAATGTAATGTGCAATAAAATGTTCATCATATGCTCCAATTCACTTAGTTTTATTCAGGCATCAGTAAACATGTACCTAGTAGATCATTTGGTCCAGAACCCATGATGTCCTCCTTTCCCTCCTAACTTGTGGAAAGGAGATTTGATTCTGCTTGGTACCGGGCCATGGGGGAATGAGGCAGCTGGCGAAGCTGCCAAGTTAGCCTGTAACCAGGTCAGAATTGAACTTGCTCCGTTCCCAAAGTCAGAACTTGATGAAAAATGTTATTTTTGATGTATGGCAGAAGCAGTGGCTGGAAGTCGAGCATAATAAGGCTGGTCAAACCAACTGGAGCCGCTCCTTCCATAAGGTGAGGTTCTCCTTACTCA